>JAGPOW010001296.1:111219872-111234840 GCA_030014935.1 Caiman crocodilus
AAAAAAAAAAATCAGATCTTCTAAATTGTATATTTATAATCCTCCTCCACATGCAGGAATGTTTGTAGGCAGTTCTTTTAGGGAAAGTAAAATATATAGTAGTCACTTCAGGAAAGTTTATATCCCAGTAAATAAGAGAATCAAACTCTTTATTACAGTACAAGTACAGTGGAAAATTTTACCACCTTACTTTTTTCAGTATATATGCCAAAGTAACAGGACTAATGCCCTGTGGGATGGCCATCATGCCCCTTGGTGGTGACTCAGGTCCTGCTCCACTCTTTCTCTAAAGTCCTTTCTCTTTGCTTTTGCCAGCCACACATTGGTCTTAAGAAACTTGGAAATGGAAGCTGTACAAGGGACGTACAATGAGGCATAACCTGCCCTCTTTACCCACAGATTCTTGGGTCCTGCTGCTCCCTATCAATCCTTCCCACCAGGTGGGCCCTCTTCACTGCACGTGCCCCTCCCGAGGGCACCCATTGCCTTATAGGCTAATCACAGTCTCCAACCTCCCCTATAGTCATGCCCTTTGCAGTAGTAACAATCAACCAGATCAGGGAGCCCTAGGCCTCAGTTTCTCATCCAAGCTTCGAAGTCCCTTGTCAATCTCTGCCCCTCCTGGCTGTGGGTCCTTGACCTTTGTCTCTACCCTTCTTGAACACTGTACTACTGGTTGCCCTCCCCCAGCAGTCTCATGCCTCATATGCCTCACTGTCAATACTGGGACCTCCTGATACTCCTGATACTCCCAAATCCACAGGTTAAAACTTAAACTAAAACATGAGCACACTGGCTATAGCTGAGCACTCTAAACACATTGGCTGTCTTCTGAAGTGCCCATCCATACTGAGTCTAATCTCCAGTCAGCCCTCAGCTCCTTACTGATATCTCTCAAGTCATTAAAAAAAAAAACATTTTCAAAAGGTAAGCTCTTTCTAATATCAGTCTGCTTTAAGGTGGACTTCTCTCTCTCTCTCTTCCTGATCTCTCCCTCTCTCCTCCCTTGCTAAAATTACATAAGGTTGTCCGCTGTTTTTGAGTGATCTAAAGTTGAAAACCTTGCACTTAGCTGAAAAGTAACCAAATTTCAGCATTTCTTGTGAATATCAGATATTCCTCAATTAAGAGTCTGTAGCTATAGCTAGACTTTGAAAGTAATTAAGTTTTATAATAAGTTATAAGTCACCTGGACCTTACTTTTGAGTATTGTCAGGTCTCATCTGTGGAAGAATGCATTTCCAGCCTCTTCTATTAGTTTTTTTTTTTTTTTCTGCATCATTGTCTCCTTACCTGTCTGTCAGCCTGGTTGCCCTGGGTTACACATACTATGTGACCTCAAGCATGTACAGGGGAAGTGAACCTAGTCTCTATTGTTTTAAGCACCCATCTCAAGGCATGGGGACAAGGGCTTGAGTCATGTCACACCCTTAGGAGGGCATGATGCTTTTTAAATTGGTTGATCAGCATCAAACAACACCTGCTTTTGATTGGCCCTGGAAGGTGAGGTCAGAAAGGGTATTTAAGGGCCCCTCCATCTTAGCAGAGACATCTTAAAACTTGCTGATACACAATGAACTGCCTGTCTCCAGAGGAAGCTGAAGGCTCTGGATGATACTTGTGAGTAGCTTACCTGAAACTTATCTAGAAGTATAGTTTACTGTAATGTAAAGGCATAACAAAAGGCTACCTAGCCACCGTTTGCTCTGGGTTATTCTTTGACAATTCTCTAGCCCATACTGTAGCATAAACTGAAGTAATGTAGCTGATGTTAACATAGAGGGGCAAGAACAAGAGAGGAGAGGGGGAGAGAGAAAATGAAAACTCCACCTTGAATCAGACTAATGTTATGAAGAACTCACCTTTTGAAATGTGGTGGTTGTTGTTGTTTGTTTTTTAATGACTTGAGTTGGGTACCCAAAAACTGATATACTCCAAATGACTAATCAGCCCTGAAAAAGAGATATATTGGGTATCAACTATAGCATATTTGAGATACCTCTCTCTTAAATAAGAAATTGTTTGAAGAGGTGTTCAAAATTCAGTGGAAGAATTCAGATTGTTTGTTTGGTTTTGGTGTTATCAGCATATCCAAATCTCTGGGTCAATGAAAACAATAGCTGTGTTGTTTTAGGTAAAATAATTGACAAGCTACGAATTGAACTTTTTAAATCTAATCCATTTACATTAGATGCTAAACTGAAGGTGTTAATTGGACAATATTTCACTAATGCTTTTTTTTCCAAATATGTTACTAATGTAGATTATGAACCTCAGTATGTATACTTTTAAACATATCTGAGACATGAAAATCTAGCTACCTGAAAATACACAAATTAAAGGAACATTTAATAAGAAATGGTGCTGCTTTTCAGATAATACTGAAAACTGCTAAGTAAGCAGAAGCTAGAAGTGTCTATACTTTGTGATATGAGAATGGGATTTCATGCAGCACATTATTCATTGAAATCTCTGATTTATCTGGGCAGTTTGAATTGTCTGCACATATTATACATAGCAAAAATTATCTCCACACTTGAGTTACTAAACTGCATGTAAACTGCAATGTGCTTCATTAAGACGATGCCTATAATGATTTATATAATCCTTCATTAGCTTTAATAGCTTGAATAGGACACGCACACAAACATTTTGTGTTGTTATATTCCTTCAGCAATAAGTTCAAACAAAAGTCTACCATTAAAAAATACTTTCTGAACTCCTATACTAAAATTAGGAAGCAGGCATTTTTTTACATTTTTAGAAACAAATGAGATGAGATTCAAGGTTCAGAATAGCAAGGGATATTGCAAAAAATATAAAACGCTATGCAACAACTTCAGAGCTAATATGCTTTACATATTGTCATCATGCTATATTGTAATCAAATCTTCTGCTGGGAAGAGATTGCCAGCCATGGCAAATCTAGGGAAAATATTAAATAAAGGTCATTTATACTTGTACTTGGGAAGTGAAGGGACACATTTTAATTAGAGTGGCTCCAAGAGCCACTCTAATTAAAGTGCCTAGGAAGTCTCATGTATCAGCACGCCCATATTTCAAAATGGTGCCGGGACACTTTATCTCAAACTTATAGAACTGCCCCCTCCTCCCCACCTCAGCTGCCATTTTGTAGCACGGAAATGCTGGAACATAAAATGCAAGAGGCAGCTTGAATATGGTATTTGCCATGCTCCAGCAAACTCAGTTCATTGGAATATCAGCATGTTGGAGCAGACTCAGTGTGTCAGAGCAACATTCCCACTTGTGTATAGGCACCCAAAGGGACTATATTCTTTTAGTACGCTATAGGCCTTATTATATGTTACACCATGAGCTACTCAAATGTTGATTAGTGTTAGTGCTAGCTTGAGTTTGGAGAAGACACACATCCCCTAGGCCTCCTCTGGTTCACCCCCACCCAGCATGACTGGTTGCTACCGCTGCTGTTCTACCGCTTGCCCTGCACGTACTTCTCCAACTTGAGCCTGGCCCAGACAGCGGCAGTGGTGGTGGTTAACCCTTCCCTGCCTGCTCCCTCTGGGCAGACAGTGCAGGCAGCCACAAGTAAGTGGGATGAGGAGGCAGGGGGACAGTGATCTGGGGTCTCAGGCTTTGGGGTTGTTGGTTTTTTTTTTTGGTTTTTTTTGTTTTTTTTTTAAGGAAACATTTTTGTGTCCCACATCAAATCGGCCAAATGAATGATTCACAGAGATTTGGAATTGAAGATCTATATATGGCCCTGCTACCGGCAAGCATCCTCCACCCCACCTGGGGCTTCAGATACTTCCAATTCCTTTGGCAGGCATCCTAAATGCAGGCCCAAGCCTGGAGACTTGAGGTTCAAATGTGCTCGACTTTTTCGCTTGCCCTCAGCTATAAGCCTGCAGGAGCAAGCTAGGGAGGAGTCTCCCATTTCCATAAAGTTGGCTTGTAGCTGAGATTCCCCATACTGGAAGTTGAAGTAGGAGGCTAACTATGAGGCTCTTGTAGGGAGTCCTGTCTGCAAGAAGACAAGTGCACAACCTTTCACTACACAGTGCCATTTTAATTGCATTACCTCGGTCAGGGTACTGCCCCCTGCCACGTTCATGGTATTCCCCTGCCAGTAGGCAAACCACCTTGGTGGTCATGATGCTTCCTCTGCCATCTGGGATCTCAGGTACTGGGGAGGAGGGAGGGACAGCAGGGAAGAGGGGTGAGTGGTGTTTTTACACTAAGGTGTATCCTAGAGGAGCTATGCCTTAAAGAAACATGAACTGGGTAACAGATCAGAGACAATCTTGCACAGGAGGATCATAATTTTGAGTTGCCTGATGAGTACTTAAATACATTTCAGATGTTAATTTGTGGACAATACAGGTGTTAAGAGTTCCAGGAACTATCCAAAATCACCATGTAACAGAACCTGTAGTGGAAGTTTTCATTTTGACTTCACCAGGAAAAGCAGGAAGCTCAGGTTCAAATGAGATCATTATACCCATTTTCATATGCAACCTAAATGTTCATTTACTTGGGGAACAGATATGTGTTAAGTTAGGGTGTGACTTTAATATTACTATTCACTATCCCCCTGTGTGCACCTTCTTAGTGCATACTAGGCCCCCTGGCAGACATTGCATTTAAAATGTGATTAATATGTTAATAGAGCAATACATGTTAGCATGCCACACATTCAAACAATTTAACATCCATTAATGAGCTACAAAAATAGTGATCCAACTTCAAAGGTGCTACCTGCTTTATGTAGAACTTTTGCAGCCTATTTGTATCATTCCTTAATTTCAACCTGTGGCATAGTGCTTTCCTCCAGCATTCCAAGTTGACTGCTTCCCCATCTCTCCTTCTGCAAAAGGACCCTCTGTGTCTCATGATGCACTCTGCTGCCCCAGGATGCAGCAGCTGTCATGATTTGCTGTCCCCGCCTCCATTTTGAAATGAATTAGTACCTCTTCCCTGTGAGAACACAGTGTAAACAGAGGCTACGTACACACATAGAGAAACTTATCCTGAGCTATGTGTACAGACATGCAGTGCTGACGTTATGAACAGTGGAGACATAGTGTTCATATTATGCAGCTGGGTGAGGTGGGGAGTTGTGCACACATCTTGGCATGGTCTTCAGACTTCCTTAGTGTGCCTGGCAATAGATGGCAGTAGTGTATAGGGCTGATCTGTTTGACCTAGACTGACTGTGCTCAGCCTCTGTTTCTCTGCAGCACAGTATGGGTATTTTGAAGGGGGCAAATTCTGCTGGAACAGAAGAATCCAGCCAGCAACACAGTCTCCCTGGGAGAGGCAGAAATGAGTGCTGTCATCCTATGCTAGGAATGGGCAATTATTTGGCCTAAGGGCCACGTAGAGGTTTTGATGGACTGCTGAAAGCTGAATCAGCGTTCCTCCCCATGCAGGAACCACAGGGTGGGACAGGCAGATGAGGCTGGGATCATGAGGCCAAGTTATGGGCAGTGACAACTCAAAGCTGGGGTCTGAGCCAAACTACAATCTGCTCCCTGAATGCTCCTGCTCTGTACAGGGGTTGCTGGGTGAGGAGGTATGTATGAGGGTGTGTGGAGGCAGGACATGTACGGAGAGTCTGCCTGGGTGCTAGGTCTTGGGAGCCAGTCAGGGATGAAGGGAGGGGAGCAGGGGCATGCAGCAGACCTCATCCAGATGGTGCAGTCTGAATGGGGCCATTCCCACCTAGGAAGCTCAGGCCATGCTCCCACCCATGCCCACCAGCCTGGCCCTGGTCCCAGCCAGCATGCAGCTTCTGGCAGGGGGGTTCCTGGTTTGGCTGCAGCCAGTCAGACACTTCTTCTCCTCTCACCTCTATTGGTGGCTCTTTATCCTGCTCCTTCTCCTGCTTTTGCTCCTGCTGAGCCACTCTGAGCTGAGGGCAACCTTAAGCCAAGCAGCTTTTGCCTCAATGTGTGGGTCTCCAGCTCGAGATCCTGGCTGCCTTCTACCTGCTCTGCCTACTTGGAGTGATGAGTAGCCACCTGTTGAGTGGGGAGAGCTGGTGGAAGCTGGCCAAGAACTGGAGCCAGAGCCACGTGCGCTGGGGCAGGAGCTGCCTGGCTGCAGCTTCCCCCTGCCTGCTCACCCAGAGTAGCTGCCACTGGAGCTGATGGTAGAACCACCCTGCAGGCCCAGGTCTGGACCCAACTAAGTGGAATTCTGAGGGTTATCACTCTCCTCTATGGTTCAGTGGAGCTTATTAAATGCTAAAGTTTGCATAGCTAGTGAGTAGTATTAGCTACTCCATACTAAATCTATGGCTACATCCCCATGAGCAGGAATGTGCGGTTTGTGGTGCTTCAGAGCTTTTTAAGGTGCTGCAAAATGCATGTGGTCCTTGTGAATCCATTTGCTACACTATATTCTTGCAGCATAAAAGCAAAATTAGATCTCAGGGAATCCCAGTATCTAAACCTGTGGCAGAAAAAAAGTGGAGTGGTGCACGTAGCCTCAGCGTGCACAGCCAGAAATCAGAGCCTGACTGAGCAGAGTCATGCAAAGCCATGCTCCAGCTGTCAGCCAGGTTTCCCACCCTCAGACCACCACTACTGCTGCCTCAGGAGACCCCTAGGATCCCAAATAAGGCCCAGCACATGTTCAGTAGCATGCAGACAATTCAGGCACATTTACTGAACATTTAGACATGTCTAGTATGTCACAAATATTGTAACTAACAAAGAAGTCAATTATTTGATGGAAGTTCTGGTTTTGGTTTGGGTGTTTTTAATTTTTTTTGGTCGGGTCAGGGATTAGATATACATATAGGTATACGTCTATACCTAGTATGGTAATTTACATTACCATTATTATTGGGCTCCAAAAAAACAGACAGTATTAGTCTAGTCACTGAATAGATATATTATTAAAAACATTAACAAGTGATAAATCACCAGATTGATTGTCTGGCCAAGCACTACAAGGTCTTGCTTGCCACATAGTCATAGACATGAAGCTCATGTAGATACACTACTTTTTTTTTTGTCAGCTGTAATTATCGCCCAAAAGTGCTGCAATGTTTGTTCCAGCTATGCTGGTCATAATTTTGTACTTCTGTTTCACACTATGAGCCTCTGCCTCCCTCTGTTTTGTAAGAGATTCAACCCCTCCTCTGAATTAAAATACAAAATTTGAAACCAGGTCAAAATTGTGCTCTTCTAGATTCACATGACTCACAGATTCCCATCCTAGCTGTATCTACCACTCCATTCATGACCATGGACACTTCCTGTGTCCCCAAGAAGAAAGGAACAGTGTGAGGAAACTAAAGAAGGAGAAGGAAGCCAAAGAATCCTCCAGTAAGGAGAATGGAAATACTGATCTCTCACTAGGCAGCCTGCTGATTTTTCCAAACCCAAAGTTGGTCAAGCCACAGATAATTCCAACTATCAAAGTGGGGAAAAAGGTAAACACCAAGCTAGTAAGTACAGTTCTTCTCTCCCACTCACCACATTTTTCTTCTTTGCCACTGCCCTTCATCCCAGTCATAAGTGGGTCCTTTCCCAAACACATGAAAGAAATGCCAAGTTAAAAGTATGGGTGTGCCAATAGAGATTTTTTGGGCAGGCCAATACTGATGGATGATTTTTAAGGAGTCATATTAGTTGATACTGATCTGATTGCTGATATGTGGCCCGGCAGCCTGGAGAGTAGCATCTGACTGGTAAGTCTGTTGTGGGGGAAGTGGCAAGGGGATGTAAGGGAAGTGGGTGGGGAAGACAGATTGAGGCCCCTACAGTGAGGGAGTGAGGCTGGGGCAGGCACTACCCAGCCAGGGAGTGGTGGGGCATGGGACAGAGCTACAAGTGGCTCATCTGGTGTGGTGGAGGGAACAGCTCCCACCACTGTGTGCACCCTGGAAGGGCATGGAGGGTTGGTGACCCTGAATCTGCACGTGGGGCAAGGGTAGGCTCCTGCTGCGGGCTAGGCCTGGGGCTGTGCTTAGGGCAGGTGGCAGTGGTGCTGGGAGGGGAGCTATGGAGGAGGGTGCTGCAGCCATCTCAAAATTTACTGTAGCCCCCTCCCAGCATTGCTGCTGCCCAGCCCTTCCCATCATCTGGCTGGGAAGAGCCTGGTGCAGTCCTTGCAGCAACAGCAACCTGCCTTCATCCTACATGCAGATCTGGGGGGGCACATGCCCTGCTGTGACTCCCCTGGGAGAGCTGCCCCTACCCCACATCCCCTGGACAATCTGCTCATAGCTCCACTCCCTCTCTCACTATAGGGGTCTCATTCTCTTCCCCCACCCCACCCTTTCCCCTTTTGTACTTCTGGTTGCCTGCATGCTGTGCTGTGACTACATACATGCACAGAGGCGTTTATTGGTGACATTATTGGCCACATCAACCAAAAAAGCCAATTGCTGATAATGTCAATTTTCCTTGTGTCAATGCTGATTTGATATAGGACCTATGTATTGGTGCATCTCTAGTTAAAAGATCTCTTTTAATGCAGAGCCCTGATGGGAAAGCTAACAGTAAAGGTATAGTTATCAAAGCCCTCTCCTTTTAGTGCCTTCTCCCTTTCACCGATACAGCAGAACTTCTAGGTTAATCCATGGTCTGGCACCCACACCAAAAATGGTACAATGCAATTACCCTGAGCAGGCCTGGATTCCCTACAGGAGGCAGGTAGCATGTTGGCTGCTTTTTTTTTTTTTTTCCCTTGCCCCTTGGCATGTAACCAATTTGAAGACATAAGTTTCATGTAACCACAAGCACCTGGGTCCATGTACTAGGCTCATATGACCTGCAAAAGAATAAAAGAATAGAAGCTAATTGGGGGACAGGAAAGTAAAACAGTTTAGCCATCTCCAGGATGTTATGTGGCAGCCAGGTTGTTTAACCAGGATACTTCCCGCTACTTGTTGATCCTACACATGCTTTTGGAGAATCTTGTTCACCTACCACACAAGTTCCTCCAGGGCAGTATCAAGGTTGTTTTAGCAGGAATTCCCTTCTCTTTTTTTTTTTTCTCTCTTTTCCTTGACTCATGGTTGTATTGGCTTTGTTTCTTCTATCATCCTAGGATTCTCTATGAGCATTTTTATAGGCACCCTCTCTGTTTCAAAGAATGGCTACTGCATGGCCCTGATATTCTGTAGATGCTCATGGCATTAGTTTTCTCTGTGAAAGGGACCAGGGCATAGACCACTGAGGGAAGGCAGGGACCAGATCAGCAGCTCGGTAAGTGTTCAGGACCTACATTATCAAATTCAGTAGGAAAGTCCACAACAGAGGCCAGGTTCAGGGTCTGGGAATCCAATGCTAAGTTACCAAGTCTGAGGCACAATCCACAAGGCAAAGCCTGAAAACAGAGCCAGGAACTGAAAGTAAGATTCACAGGAAAATCCAAAGCTGAAGACTACAAAGAAACCATACCTACAATCGGGAATCGGAAAACCAGTGTACGAAAACTAAGAGCACTTTTATACATGCTCCAGAGGTAGGGGTAGCAGATAGTGCTTTACTTAGAGTGCTGCTTTGTGAAATGTATCAGAATATTGAGCTTAAAAATGGCAGTGGGGATGTTTAAACTAAAGTTCATTCAACAAGCTTTAGATCAAGAGCCTGCACTGCCATTTTTAAGACTGGGGATGCTGATACACAAGACACAGAAGGCTGCTGCAGTCTAGTAAGTGAGTCTGCTCACCCAATCCATTATTGAGTCTACTCCAATGTGCTGGAATTCCAGCACATCAAAGTAGCTTCCATGCTCATGTACACGCCCCCCAAGAGCTTTGCTACCACAGACTGTCAGAACTGTCCCTAAAACTTTGGGCCTTCATTACAGACAGCAGCAAGATATCAGGCAAGACTGCAACAACCTGTAATTATTTTTTTGGAGTTTTTACTTTCTTGGCTCTTGCTGCAGTCCCTTACTGCACCCTCTACCTAGTTTCTTCCCTTTCTTTCAAAGAAGCATGAAAGTTTTTATGGCCTCACTCAACTCCTTTGCAGAAGCATCCAGACCTCTTCACAGCAAGCCCCCTTGCAAACAGTCTGATCACAGAAAATCTGCCAATTAAAACTTTTATAACAAAACACACTGGGGAGACTTTAGAGGTATCTCTTCTGTAGTAGCACCATAAATCTATCAACGTCGTCATTTTGTGTGGCTTTGAGAGAGAGATTTTTAACAACAGCAGCCTAGGTTGATGCTGTTGAGGATGCCAATGAGACAAGCAAGGGGGATACTGAAACACAAATGTGGCAGAGTAGAAGTTGAATAAGTGTATTCCAGGACCAAGAGTGGATAAAAATATATTAATAGACTGAAGATGTGCACATGGACACCTGAGGACATAATGAATCTATTGAGGCAGAATAATGAGATACTACAGAAAATAATTGATCATATCTCTTCTGTTCTATTTTAACCCCAAGGACAATATCATCTCCAGCCAGCCTTATGCCATGTTACTTCACATCTGTACTATCATCCTCGAGCATACTATTCAAGATTGGTACAACATAAAGAGAAAGTGAATATAGTAAGCTTCATATCCACTAGCCTAAAGACAATATTCTGACAACTGCTTACACATTCTTCTCCTGAGGACTTTTCATATTCTAATGCTAACACTGTTTACATTGTTTGTTCACATTTTTTGTTTTGTCTGGTTGGCTGCTTGCAGGTTTGCTCGATCTGTTTAGTCTCACGGGATTAAATTTTGTACCAGTATTTTGTTACCTCAAATGAAACTTTATGAAATTATGAATTCTAGTCTGAACATTAAAATGGCATGACCCATAACACTCACAGGCCTATGATTATTCCCTCTTCTCCACCCATTAAAAGCAAACCTAGTTTGTGACACTCCCTGCCCCCAATTTGGTCAGATGCACCTGCAAAGCACATGTCCAGGGTGTTCTCACACCTTCAGGGGTGCCCTTCAGCCCCAGACTCCTCTTCCATCCTCTCCTTCACTGAGAACAGATGAGGTGCTCCAAAGGTCACCTCCCTGATCAACAGCACCTCAGCTTTATCTGCAACACCTAGGTCATTACCCAGCTCTTACTAGTGAGGATTTTGTCAGCTAGAAGAATTGCCCTTGTCCAGTTATGATGTGAGCTCAAAAATTATAGATCCTCCTATAAAAGAGGCCTGCCTATATGGTCGAATGCTCTGAAATCACACTACCATTGACAAGAAGTAAGTTATAAAAGATAACAAGAATATTTATTATGAAAACAAAAGCTTTCATAAGGATTCAGTAACCATATGCTGAAATACAGACAGATAAGGATAAACAAATGTAAGTTTACCTTATTTTTTCATCTTAGCCCTGAGCATTAAGAGTGCAGGTTCTCCTCGGCTCAAGAGCTTAGAAAGTAGCTGCTGTCTCTGACCTTACTGCAGGTTCTCCTGTAAGCCAAAATACTCAACTCATTGGCTGAGGGCCTAAAGTCATTCCCTATGCCCAGGAAAACTAAAGGCAAACTAAAGACAAATACTTGCTGCTACAGCAAAGCTGTCCATACAGCAGTCATTGCATTCTTGGGGAGCCCATACTAAACATAACTTCCTGCCCCACCAAGCATGTATTTTTACCAGATGAGAAGCCTTTACTTTTCCAGTTCTGACATAAGGAGTATTTTCGTTCTTTCAGACGTATCCTAAGCATACCATCTCTCACTTTATATCCCCATTGCAAGAAGCGTCTTTCCTTGAATACCCCAAATAGCCAGAAGTCATTATTTTGGGCTTCTCCTTTTAACATGCAAATTCATTATTGGCCATTAGCCATATGCATACTGGATACTAATTCTCAGTGATTACTTCTCTCAGCCATTTAGCATGTCATGGGATCATAGGAAATTAAATTTCTCATGTAGATGCGCCCCTTGTGAAGTTTCTTTCTGCCCTAATATGGAGTTGCCTAATTAGCTCTGCAGTAAAATCTCAGTGTCTACACATCTAACACTATTAGGCTGGAGTTAGCTAATTAACTTTGCGGTAGCTCAGTACTTACAAATACAAGTATTATCCTACAGCAGAGTTTTTACTCCACAGCAATGTATGTGTAGATGCTGATAGGGTTGGCCGGGGCATAAGGGTGCAGGAGCTGCCTCCTCCCCTGCCAGCTGGGGCTATTCTGACCCAGCTCAGTGTGCTGCAGTCCCAAGCAATGTTGAAATACAGTGCCCAGGAGCAATAAACTCTCAAATCTCCCCTCAGTCTTCTCTTACCCAGACTAATAAGCTTGGTTATTTCAGACTTTCCTCATATGTGCTGTCTCAAAGACCCTTAATCATTTAAAACCCTTTTTGTTTAAGGAGTAAAACCTAAAAGATATTATCACTTTTTTGCAACTGTGGCCTACTATTGCATATGAGAAATATATATATATCAAATATCACAATGCATGTAAATATAAGCCTAAACACAGTTTGGCATTATCTGTACTTGGAGACTGCACAAAACATATCAGTAAAACAAATTCAAGAAAAAGCACATAACATCCCATAAGCACCTTGCGTATGTACACTTCTCTTAAGAGCAAATATAGGTACATTCCACCACATAACAATGTAATGGTCTCTCAAGGCTTCCCTCAGATAAATAGCATCATGTTTGTCTCTAGTTATGTTTGCCTTTTTAATCAGTTTCTTATAATCTTCAAAATAGTCTTTCTATCTTGCCTATCACCCAGCATATGGTAAAAGTCTCTCTCTTAGCTCCATACAGCAGAAGTGCTGACTTATCATCAAGCCTTTTCAAGACCCCTTCAGGGTCTATTCAAATGGCTAAAAGCATGCTCATCAGTCCTTCTGTAGCTTGGTATTTCAGTGTCTTTGTAGATGTAGCAGTTAGGAAAGGATGACCTTGCTTGTCTTTGTGTCTGGACATGTAAGCATGATGCACCTTCTTGACCAACCAACATTCATGTGTGTGAACTATCCTCTGTGATCTATAGAATTACCTTTTTCTTACTGGGTTTTTTTGGAGCAGGGCAACATCAGAAAATGAGTCCTTCCTCATGTGTTGGGAGAGATGATGGAAACCCATCACTACAAACCTCTGATTTTTCTCCACCTGGCCCAGTCATACCGCTTTGCAAAAGAACAAGTTTGATAGCTCTAGACATGTTCAAGTCTGCAGCCCCACCAAGGATTTCTCAAGCTTGAACTATTTTTCCATAAAGTGATAACAGTCCATTGTTGCTAGCCTCACTGGCACAATCTCTACCTGCTCCTTGACAAAGCATGGCTCAAACAGGAATTGTAATTCAGAAGTTATGTAGCTACCCTTGATCATCCCATATCTGCATAATTCATCACAGTGCCATGTTGCCACCACATACCAGTCCACTGGGCTCTGAAACAATGCTCAGTAGAGTTAGGGACACCGATTAGCTTTTCAGATGTGCATATTGCAGTTAGGTTGAAATGACTGTTATACTTAAAACATGCTAAGTCTGAATGTTAAGTGTTTTTAAACTTACAATGTGCTATACATAGTCACACATTAAAGGTTAATACCATTTCTTGTCTATACATCTCTGATTTGCCACTAAGGGCTGGCAAGAAGAGGCATGACTAGGAACCAGGCGACCTGAACTCTATCCCTATTCTGATTGGGAGGGTGGGGGGAGGCAGGGGAGTTGGGAGCAGTGGAGGATCCTGGGATTCTGGAGGACTGAATTTCTCTTTTAATCTTCATTGCGCAGACTGGAGTTACCCTAACATGACCTAGGTAACATGGACTAGAATTAACCCTTGCCTGAAGTGGCATAATTTTAATACACTCAGAAGTTATTTGGCTCGAGTTAATGAGCTTGAATGTGTAGATGCTCATGTTTTAAGTGCCCTTATTATGGTCTAAGTGTAATGTATAATTAGTGACAATTTACTTAGGGCACCTGTACACATGACGGAGTTCTGCTCTGACATGTACTAATTAGCATGTGACTACATGTGACATTTTGAGCACTTTAATTAGAGCGGCTCTCAAAGCCACTCTAATTAAAATGTCCCCCTCCCACCCTGGAGCACATGTACGGTTGTCCTTAGTGACCATTTACATTAATTCTCTTTGTGACCCTGTTTGCATCCATATCACTCTAGCGTTTCAGTTTCATATTGTTACTCTTCAAGTACTAAAAATACAAAAACGTGCAACCTATTTTTGGCACTGGAAACCTTTTTGGTATACTGATAGGGGAGAATTGTGAGGGACTTGCAAATTATGAGAATTATGTCATAGTGGGAGGTTGGCTCCAAGATCCAACTATTTCCTCATTGTGATATTAGCTTCCTATAGTGTCCTTCAATGGATTGTATTAGTAACTTCTACAAGAGCCAGTGGGATGTCTACCTCTGATTGATGTCACTTTCACCTACCACAACTGCTTATGGTAGTGATGAATAGCACAAGTGTGCACATGCCCTGGCAATTCAGTACTGTTTGCCATTGTACATTTTGCTTCCCAAACTTTTTAGAACTTATAGGATCATAGAAACACAGAACTAGAAGGGATCTGTAAGATTATCAAGTCTAGTCACATGCCATGGGCAGGAAGTTATTGGGCTCAGATGAGCTCAACAAGGTGCCTGACCAGTCTCATCTTGAACACCTCCAAGAAGGGTGATTACACCACCTCTGCCAGGAGTGTGTTCCAGATTCTGGTGACCCTTCCAGAGAAGAAGTTTTTTTTTATATATCAAGGCTGAATTTACCCTCTATTAGCTTGGGCCCATTGGTCCCCATCCTCCCTTAGGAAGCCTTCCAGATGAGTTGTTCCCCTAGATCCTGGTGCTGACTTCTAATGTACTTGTAGGGGGTTATCAAGTCACCTCTTAGCCTTTTCTTGCTCAGGCTGAACAGGCCCACTTAGTCATAGTCATAGTCATAGTATCTAGAGTCGGAAGGGACCTGGGCAGATCATCTAGTCCGACCCCCTGCCTTGGCAGGAAAGAGCACCGGGGTCAGATGACCCCAGCAAGGT
>JAGPOW010001296.1:111236107-111293245 GCA_030014935.1 Caiman crocodilus
ACACATCTGGAATCATCAAAGTCGTGGCGGGCGAGACAAAGGGTTAAAGGGGCAACCTGCAGGAGTTACCTACGACCAGGGGACTGGCAGCAGTCACAGGGAGGAAGGAGGATCCGGGCAACTATAGGCCAGTCAGTCTCACCTCCATCCTTGGCAAAGTCTTTGAAAAAATTATCAAGGCTCACATTTGGAAGAGCCCAACAGGAAAAATTATGCTGAGGGGAAACCAGCACAGGTTCATGGCAGGCAGATCATGCCTGACCAATCTAGTCTCTTTTTTATGACCAGGTTACGAAATGCCTAGACCAGGAGGAGGGGTGGATGTCGTATACTTAGACTTCAGGAAGGCCATCGATACGGTATCCCACCCCATACTGGTGAACAAGTTAAGAGTCTGTGACTTGGATGACTACACAGTGGTGTATTGGCTAGAGCGTCACACCGAGAGAGTCATGGTGGATGCGTCAGTTTCGACCTGGAAGGGTCTGGGCAGTAGGTCAAGCAGGGCTTGATTCTTGGACCAATACTTTTTAATGTCTTCATCAGCTACTTGGATGAGGGAGCAAAGTGTACTCTGTCCAAGTTTGCAGATGACCCAAAGCTATGGGGAGAAGTGGACATGCCAGAGGGCAGGGAACAGCTGCAAGCAGACCTGGACAGATTGGGCAGAAAACAACAGAATGCAGTTCAACAAGGAGAAATGCAAAGTGAGGAGGAAAAATGTCCAGCAGCCTAGGGAATGACCTGCTGGGTGCCACGGAAGTGGAAAGGGATCTTGGAGTCCTAGTGGACTGATGAACGTGAGTCGGCAGTGTGATGAAGCCATCAGAAAAGCCAATGGCACTTTATCGTGCATCAGCAGATGCATAATGAATAGATCCAAGGAGGTGATACTTTCTCTCTATCGGGCACTGGTCAGACCACAGTCGGAGTACCGTGTGCAATTCTGGGCACCGCACTTCAAGAGGGATGCAGATAACCTGGAGAAAGTCCAGAGAAGGGCCACTCGTGTGGTTAAGGGCCTGCAGACCAAGCCCTACAAGAAGAGACTAGAGAACCTTGACCTTTTCAGCCTCTGCAAGAGAAGGTTGAGAAACTACCTTGTGGCTGCCTATAAGTTCATCACGGGGGCACAGAAGGGAATGGGTGAGGTTTTATTCACCAAGGTGCCTCTGGCGGTTACAAGAAATAATGGCCACAAGGTAGCAGAGAGCAGATTTAGTCTAGACATTAGGAAGAACTTCTTCACAGTTGGAGTGGACAAGGTCTGGAACAGGCTCCCAAGGGAGGTGGTCTCTCCCCTACCCTGGGGGTCTTCAAGAGGAGGTTAGATAAGCATCTAGATGGGCTCATTTAGACCCAGCACTCTTTCCTGCCTATGCAGGGGGTCAGACTCTACAATTTATTGAGGTCCCTTCCGATCCTAACATCTATGAATCTATGAATCATGCCTGCTGATTATGTCCAGCTCCGTATTGAAGCAAATGGCATGCACAACTGTTTATATTCCCCAAATATTAATTTAAATGACATGTCTACTGACCTGTTTTTAGAGTGGATCAACCAACTCTTACAAAGTCAAAGAAAAATACTCTTTGAGTCAACATTTCAGTTGATTGTGGTAGTTGTAAGAGGTGTGGGTGGTGGTGCTCAGAGTGATAAGTTCTATCCCCTATTCCCAAATTATTGCCAAAAAGAGATGGTATATAATAGTTCTTAACACCTTTGATATTAAAGTCTGTTTTGCTGGTAGTCTGCTTGCTCTGACCACTCTTAGAGGAGCCACAGATGCAGAGTTGCTACATGGTGCAAGCCAACTGTATTAGAAGTTTGGGTGGTCAACACAAAAGTAGGTTATGCTGAAGGACGTAGCATTGTTCGAAGATCTCATAAAGGGTAACATCCATATAGTGATTCATAACGTGAAAATGGGGTGGAGTTTCTTTAAAACACACAACACATCCCAGTACCCAAATACCTTTTCCCTTATATTGCATGATCAGCATTATTATGGGGTTCTGGATGTGAAAAAGTTTTTTTGGGGCAAGAAATTATTGCAATCTTTGTCAGGCGTTGTACAGTCATAGCCATGTGTGCAGGTTCTGGTGCCACCTCTGTCTGACCTGAGGCTGCCTAGATAATGTGGGTGAGGCACAGAGGTGTCCTAACTGTAAATTGGTCTGTCAGTCCTCAGGGTGCTTATAGAGACGTAGAGTTCTGGCTTCTGAGAAAAAGGTTGACTGTTTGTCTAAAACGTTGTGTTATGAATGTAAATCTTATATGGACAAAAACCACGAATGTAAGGGGAGGCAACGCAAGCAGTGCTATGGGCAGATCAAGGTTGTAGTCAAGCACCAGTGCTTTATATCCCAGATTACTAAACATGAAATAGGGGAGGGATACATTTTTTATGATTTTGAATGTATGCAGGAGACAGGTATGCACATACCGAATTATGTTTTTGTAATGGAGTTAGCTCTAGAAACCCCCTGGGAGGGTAAGACCTAAGAAACAGAGCAGACATGGGAATTTAAGGGTGAAGAATGCCTCTCAGACTTTATTAAGGTCTCGTCGATAAAAAGTATCGGGGCTACATATTCATAGCTCACAAAGCCAAAGGCTACGATGGCTACTTCATTGTTAGCCAACTATTAAAAGAAAAAATGGCCATGAATCTCATCACCCAGGGAGGTAAACTCATGTGCATAGAAATCACCAGCCTGGATATCCATTTCATAGATTCTTTAAACTTTGTACTTATGAAACTTAGCAAACTCCCCCAGGCCATGTGTTTTAAAGAATGCAAAGGTCATCACCCATTTTTTTTTAACATACAGGAAAATCAAAATGATGTGGGGCCTCTTCCTGAAGCAGAGTACTATGGGGTTGAAAACATGATGCCTAGTGAAAGAGAGCAATTTTTAGATTGGTACCGGGGCAACCGTGATAAGATCGTTGATAAAGAAAAAGAACTGACCTATTGTTGTCAGAGGGATGTAAAAAATTTGAAGGAGGCCTGTCGCCTCTATAGGAATGAGATCATGAAAATGACTTGGTGAAGATGGTGAAAAAAGAAAGGTAAAGTGAAATGTGTAAATCTCTGCATAGACCCCTTCCAATATATCACACTGGCTTCTGTGTGCATGGCCTTGTACAGACCATTGCACTACTTCCCCAGACAACTATCACAGACCGACAAAGAGATTTTCGAGCCCCGCTGTCCAGTGGCTCATGTATCTCTCTGAAAAAGAAAATGTTCAAATTCAGCACACCTTACAGGGTGGGGAATTTCAGATGGAGGCTATTTTTTAGATGGAAAACCCACAGCCTTTGAATTTAACGGTTGTTTTTTTTCCACAGCTGTGTCACCTGCTACAATGAAAATGAGTGGAACCCTTTGACAGGGACAACTTACGAGTTTCTGAATTATCAGATGCAGCACAAGGCTGATTACCTTAAGAGAGTGGGGTTTACTGTCAGGACCATTTGGGAGCATGAGTGGAGCATTTTGTTACAATCAGATGAGGAGCTTTCTCCTCTACAGCATATGTACGTTTAGAGCTGTATGAGTTGTTAGACAAACCTGCAAGACCATTGTCTATACCACAATATAGAATCTGTGATTTTCATGAGCCATGAGGGAGACCAGAATCCCCTGCTCGACAATTATTTAGGTGATCTCACAAGCGAGATCCCACCAGATAAGCATATCACAGAGTTTGTCTCAGCAGGTACCAAAACCTATGGGTATAAGCTGTCAGGAGGAAAGGTCTGCTTAAAAGTCAAGAGGATTACCCTGAATGTGTCCAACTGTGAAAAAGTCGATTTTGAGAGCTCAAAAGACCTGGTTCTTGATTACAAGAGCAAACCCTGACAGGGACATCCCTAAAACCATTGCAGTAAAACTGAACTTGATTGTCAGGAATAAACAACTCTGGATGAGCAAATCCAAGACTATTAGGAAAACACAGAAAGTCGCTTACGATAAAAGGGTCCCCACAGAAAACTTTAAGTCCTACCCCCACTGTTTTTAAATATGGATGTGTGTTGTAAGCATCCCTTTTCTGTGATTCTTGTGGGCCCTGGCAACTGTGAAAAAAGTTACTTTTTAAAAAACCTGTTAGATAATGCTGATAGTTTGTTGTCTCTTATGCCTGAGAATATCATGTGGTGTTATAGCTGTTGGCAAATTTGTATAAAGAATTACTTTGTAAATACCCTTTTATCAAAGTTGTGGAGGGGGTGCTGCAGGGTCTTAATGACGACCTCTTTTTCCCCTCAATAAAGTAAATATGGTTGTGGTGGATGACTTGATGGACTCTGCTTGTGACAACGGTGAAATAGAGAAAGCCTTTACCACATGTACATCACAGGAACCTTAGCATCATGTATATAGTTCAGAACGTATTCTGCCAAGCGAAAAGGAGCCGCACCATCACCCTAAACACAAAATACATAGTTCTGTTTAAAAACCCCAGGGATAAGCTGCAGGTGGTATCTCTGGCAAGACAGATGTACCCGGGAAAGACCCAGTTCTTTCTAGAAGCTTTTGAGGATGCCACTAAAAAACCTTACTGGTATCTGGTGATAGACTTAAACACTTCTACCCCCGAGGCTTTTAGATTAAGAACAGGGCTTTTCCCTCCTGACCACCTGGTGGTTTACACTTTGAAAAAAGCGGGAGGTGGAAATAAAAAGAAGGGAACATGTCTAATTGAGTGAAGAGAAATTTGGCTGTCTTAAAATTGCTTGTTCAATCCTCCCTCCAACAGAGGAAAGCTATACCCTGCTCGGCCTCTGAGGATTTAGTAGCCGCCATTTCAGAAATTGCTCTGAACACCCTAAAAGGAAACATCCCTTTGACACCCCACCAAATCCATGTACTGAAAAAGAGACGCAGAATCATAAAAAAAACCCCTAAGTTACAAAAGACTCGCTCTCAAAAAAAAAACAAAAACAAAAAACAGGTGGTGAAACAGTCTGGGGGATTTATTGGCCCCCTGTTAAGTTTTGCCATCCCTCTGATCACGGGGCTTTTGATTAATTGGTGATGGAGTATGCAGAAAAAATGTACCTGGTGCCCAGCCATCAGCTGGAGCAATTAAGGACTCCTCCACTACCTCTGGAAAATATCAGAACTGAGGCAATCCGTTTATTGGATACTGAAATGAGGGACATTCTGAAAAGGCCATTAACAGAATATAATAAAGCTAAACTGTATGCCGCTGTGCTTCAAAAATACCTGGTGCATGTGAAGCAAGGTGATCTGGATAAAAGGAAATTAACCCTGTTTATGCCGGAACACAATGTCTTAGAAATGTCAAAACCCCTGGATACACCAACAAATCCTGACCCCACTATTCAGGAAGTGTTGGATAACATGCCCATCCAATATAGGAAAAATGCTAAAGTGTTGCTTAGCAAACTGAGTCAGCACAAACATATTTCTTCTTGGGATGAAAGGGGCATTTGTGTACAAAGGAACACTCATCAGGGGTTCTAACATGTTTGACTTAGTCCAGGGGGCCCTCCAGACTCACACCGGTTCTAGTAAACAGCCACCTAAAGGCTGAGACAGAGACATCTTTATGAAAACCCTGGCAGAGCTGAATGTACCATCTTCTCTTGTGGGCAATACTGCAAACCGGGCTCATTTAGAACACCTGAAAACCTTGGTTGCAGGCCAAGAAACACCATCACTGAAGAAGCAAAAGGTTATCTCTAAAAGCAAGTGGATTAGCATGTAAAGTTTTACACTTGCAATAAACTATTCTACACTGCTTAAAAATTGTATCTACAATATGTTTTTTAATGTGATATCAAGTAAAAGAAAAAGTACATACATATTTTTTTCTTTTTAAAAAAAACCCACTGTCTTATTTAAATAACATTTTTGTGGAAGTAACAGCAAGAGACATATGTCTGGGCATGTTGAAACAGGTTTTGGGCAGGTCCAGACATGTGGAAAGACTTGTATTTACTATTTACAAACTGCAACACCATGCTGTCATTTTGTACTAAATCATCAAAATATAAATTTAAAATGTGTTCAAATGACAGCCCCTTGTTCTGATGGTGAAGGAAAAACACACAGTGGTATCCACAGGCAAAAGAGGTGGGGTCTTGTAATTGTTTAATCTGAAAAGCTTTGCAGGAAGCATTTTTATTTAAAAAGAACATAATACTCTGAGGAAACAGAGCGCTGCTTGGGGGGTGACTGTATGAATCAAAAAAACTCTCTGGGATTCCTATCCACCAGGTAAACAGTCAGCCAGTGTTCTCCAGGTTGGTTATGCAGGTGCGTATCGACCACCAGGCTCAGGAGTCTTTGAGACAACTGAGCCTTAGGGAGCCAGCCACAGCCACCATCTAAAAAAGTCTTTTTTGTGTAAGGGTCTGCAAATAAAACTCTGCAGAGCTGTTCGCTGTCCATCTTCACAAGTGGTCAAACAGCACATCTCTCCTCTGGTTTATCTCTATAACACTGTCAAAAACCCCATGCTATCTGAAACAAATCCAGCTCAGATTTGGTATACTCTTTGGATCTAACATGAACAAAAGCCAAGGCCATTAAAATATATTTCTTTTTCTTCCAGGAGAGCATCCCTTCTTCCTCCCAGTCAGCGTCTTCTTGGTCTTTTGTTTCTGTCTGACCTGGCATCTTAGCTTCTTTTGTTTAAAGGGTTGGGGTAGGCCTGTACACTGGGAATGTGACACAGCTCTCTGTCTTTTAAGGCTCCTTTTTTTTAATATACACAAGGCCAGACCCGCCCTGATTTGTTGACCAGCCCACCTTATCTAGAATGGCTTGGGAGACGTGGCATCCTGGGCTATGTTTTGAGTGGCACTCTTAACATGCAGTTTTAATAATCTCCAGGCCCCTTTTCAGAAGAGGGATGGCTTTTCTAAACAGACTGCAGAATCTGCCCCCCCACACCAGCCCCATACATCACGGGCATCCCCTGATAACCAGAGAGATCATACCAAGATTAAGTTTTGTAATAATTTCTGTACAAAGACGGATCCCCATAATTTTTTACCACAACCATTGTGTTTTTTCTTATTTCAAAACACCAAAGTCCTTTGGGGACGCAGGTGGAGCTTAACGATTACCTTGCCAAAACAAAATGAGACGTGTCTGTTCTGATCCGTCTTTATTTCAATGCTGATTGTGTCAATGTGGTGCTGACTCATGGGGCATAGTGTGGCTTGTCATATGCAATAGTAACAAACTCATTGTTTTTTCCACAAGTAGGTACACAGCATAGCAAAGGAACCAAAAAGTCCCCAACAAGCTGATGTTCAGCAATGTCCATGTAGAGATACAATGAATTGAATCCTCTGGTAATATCAACTATAAAGGGTTGTTTTTTTTTTAGCAGTGGATCCAGGTAGTAACCCCAAAATATAGGCTAGTTCACCACCAGTAGAAAAAGCATGAGAGTTATTGCTGGCTTTCAGTTTAATTTTTCTGCTCACTTGATTATAGAACATAACTATTTCAGGTGGGGTAGGGTGACTGGCAATGATATCATTCATAAGATCCAACAACTCTGTGTTGGATGAATAATATCCATGGAGCAGGACATACCCCCATTTTTTAGCTACAGAATAGATTTCAAAAGGGGTGTCTTCGTTAATGTTGTTCCAGCTGTGTGGGAATTGTATTTCTGCTAACCATACCTCCCATTTCCTCAAAAGATCCAGAGGTTTAAGCAGCTGTATGGTAAAGTTTGAGCTGGTGTTCTGTGGGAAAACCTTGGTGCAGTCATTACTGGGTAAAGTGATCTAAAAACCACTGTCGCTCATCTTGCTTTTTCAGCAGCAGTAAAGTCTTGTCTTTTATTCTAAATGTTACAGGTTTGGGAGGCTTCTACTCAGCTATTAAATTTAGCTGGCCACCCTAACCATTTTACAAGTAACTGTTTCTTTCTCCCCTTTCCTTTCTCTGCTAGGACTTTTTTCAATCCTGTAAACTTTGTCCTGTTTTGGGGTCACTTTCTGTAATTCTTCAGGATAAAAAGAACCCTTGATTGTCTCATCTTTATAATCTTTTCAGTGATAGAGGGGGGTCTGTGCTCGCTTAATGACTTCATCCACTATGAAAATTTCATCAGTGAATGTTTTTTCATAACCTTTTTCAAATCTCCCCTTGATTCTAGACACCCTCACTTGATCTCCTTTTCTGAACGGGGTGTTGCTGTTTTTGTTTTAAAGTAGTCTCCATTACTGTTTTCTAAATGTGGGAAGAGTTTGATGAGTTCACATCAACAGGTCTGACCTACATAGTTCTGTGAAAGCTGTGGTTATAGCTCTTTTAAAACTCTGGTTTCTACAGTAACAGGGTGGGTCTGTGTTTAACTCTTTCGGCTCAGTATAACAAAAGGTGTTGTGGGCTGTAAAATACCTCCACATCTTTGATTTGAATGTTCTATTAAACCTTTCTACAACTGCTGCTTTCACTTCATTATTTGTAACAAAATGGTGGACATTATACCCTTTTAGCAATTTGCTTAAAGGCTTATTTAAAAATTCTTTGCTGTGGTCAGTCTGTAGTTTTTCAGGTACGCGACCCATTGAGAAAATGCTTTTAAAGGCCTTGGATATTGCACCTGCTGATTTGTCTTTTAGACTCAAGGTCTGGGCATGTTCAGATAATATGTCTATCACTGTTAAGATGTACTTAAAACCACCGTTGTATTTGGAGAACTGTTGCATATCCACCAGATCTGCCTGCCATTGTGCATCCACATCTGAAAAAATAGTCTTGTGTCACAGGGGGAGAAACCCCGAGGGGACGCTGGAGCTCCCGGAAGGAGCTGTGGAGGCAGGAACAAGTGACAAAGCAGAGAAAAAAGAAAAGAAAAAAATGAAATTACTTACCATAGGAGCCAACAGAACCCTGGAGGAGCCCGCGTGCAGCCTGGGCGAAAAGCAGAATCACCTGGATATATGGCGGGTGACGTCAGCAGAGCCCGCCAGCCGGCAGGGCTAAAAGGGAGCACGTGGCTGCTGGGAGGGAGCCTGGCCGGAGACTGCTGGAGGCACGGAACGCCGGAGCCGATTGTCAGTGCATGCCCCAGACAGGGGAGAGAGCTCGGGGAGTGCTGAACGCCGAAGCCAATTTCCAGCGCATACTTCGGGCAGGAGAAAGAGACTGGAGAGAGTAGGATGCCAGAACTGATCGAAGGTGTGCACCCTGGAGAAGAAGAGGGACCTGGTGGGGAACAGATGCCAGAAGACAGTGTGGCTACAGCGAGTAAGCCGGGGAAAAGCGGGGAGAGAGTCGCGGCTGCGTGGAAGGAACCATGACCAAGGGAAGACCCAGAGAGAGGACAGCGGCCGGGGGTGGATCCAGGAGAAAGGCTGCAGCCGTGGGAAGACCTGGAGAAGGGACAACAGGGCGGTGTGGATCCAGAGAGAGGGATCTGTGGCAGGGAGAAATCGGAAAGAGGGTCGCACCCAGGGGAACAGGGCAACGAGTGATGGGTAGTTAGCCTGGAGAGTGACGGCTAGCAAGCTGCGTCATGGGTGGTGACTTGATAGAGGGGCAGAGGCCCCGTTAGGCGACCAGCCATGTTTAAGTTTAGTAGAGTTATCTTTGGTTGTGTTACCCCGGGTTTGAAGGGGCTGAGGCGTGGCAGCAGGGGGAGTGAGGAAAGGCAAACTCATTGGTGGTGGCATGTCAGAGGGAGCAGCAGCAGGAACATCAAGAACTGCTGGGTAGGGTAAGGGTGAGGTGGAAGGGAAGGAGGAGCCTCACAGAAGATCTCTACCATAGGTAGCTGAAGAGGGTAACCGTTTGGCCGGAAGCCCCACCCACTGGAAGGTCCAAGTCGTGGCAGGTGAGAAAGGGGCGGACCCCGGTGCAGAGAGAGACCTGCCTCAAGCTAACTGCAACAGCAACCTGGATATCTGCAAACCCTCAGGGCAAGGAGGCCCGAGGTAGGATATTCAACGCCCGGCAGCTACATCTTGTTTCTTTTAAAATGACTTCTTGCTGGCTTGTGTAGGGTGTAAGGATCCTGAACTGAAAGGCAGATGGTTACCTGACTTCTATTCAGATTCTTATTCTGACTTTTGGCTGCTTCAAGAAGCAAGTACATCCCACCAAAACTACCTGCTGCCCCCAATGTGTAATAAATTTTCTTTAAAAAGACCCCCCCCCCCCGGAGACATGACTGGTACCCATGGTACCCACCTCACCAACACACTTATGGAGGATTTAAAGGCCAGACAACAAATTTAAATAGTGGCAAAACAAGATTTATTATTGAAAAGCAGCACATACAAGGTTATTCATTCATGTCTTGAACCCCTCTCTTTTAGACATGAACAAAACCAGTTCACACACGAGACCTTTATTCTCATAGGTCCACCAACGCTTATGTTTTGAAAGTTCTCCATCAAGACATCACATACCTGCAAACAGCACAAAGAGTTAACACAGACCCACCCTGTTACTGTAGAAATAATAATTCTAGGCTACTTACCTCAGCAGAGTCTTTGGGGTTTAAGTTGTCTGCCACCCACAGACTCTCTGCCTGTGATGCAGTTTGTTTGGGGTCTGCCACAGTCCCCAGATCTGTTTAGGGAGTCCAAGAATCTGTCTCAACCACTGAGATATCACCCATAGTGCTGCCAAGAGAAGTCTGCACAGTGCTTGAGGCTTCCAAAGCATAAGAATCCATATTTGCTTCTTCCTGTATTAGCATGGTCTCAGAAAACACGCAGCCTGTTCGGAGGGTTTTCCCAACAGGATTTAGACAAGAGTCAGGTCAGAGACTGCCAGTCTAGGTCCCACTCCCACCCGCCTATACTTGCCCCCCTGTTGACTCAGAGGCATTCTCAGGTGGAGGCTTTTTCTGGTTAAGGAACGACTGTTCTGATGTCAGCAGCCATGTGATGGGGACAGGGTGTTCTGGGATGCAACAAGGCAGCCAACATGGCCACCAAGATGGCTGCCAGGGGGTTGGGTCTGGTGAGATCACAGTCCATGTGATGGGAACAGAGTGTTCTGGGATGCAACATGGCAGCCAATATGGCTACCAACATGGCTGCCAGGAGGGTTCAGGGGTGGAGTTTCCGGTGGCAAAGGTCAGAGGTTAGGGGCGGGACTTCCATCTGCAAGATGGCAGTCAAGATGGCAGACCAGGGCATTTTGGGGGGCGGGGTCAAGGGGGCGTGGCACCTGCCAGTGGGAGAAGCTTGTTATTTTTTCAATTTGACGAGATGTGTACCCTATATACTACTTATGGCATTGTGTGCATCACATACGAATTAGTGATCTGTGTCTAACTTTTGGGGTGTATAATGTATGTGCTTGAATTGATGATAGGTATGCATGTGCCTAGGCTGGTTTGGATGCGTATGCACCTAATTGATATGCATGTGTTTTGTATATGTTCAATCGTGTCACACCCTCCTGTCTAACAACACAATATTGAGATCCTGAGAGTTGGCCTGAACCCCCAGGGTAACACAAGGGAATGGGGGGAGTTGTCCTGGCTAGCAGGCAGCTGCCTCCCAGCCACGTAGAGATTGGGGCCCTTAGGACATGTCTGAATATCTTTGTGGGAGACAGCTGCCCAGCAGCTGGAACAGTTCTCCTAGTGACATGGAGATTGGGGCAGGTTCTGATCTCTATGCAGTGGCAAACAATGTCTAGCCAATACAGGACAGCTGTACCCACCCACTATGACTCCCTGCTGCCTGGGCTGACCAGGAACAATTTACGCCCTGTCAGTGTCTACATATGCAGAGTGGCATATTAGTCAATGCACCATTTTCTATTACCTTTATCTACAGGTACTAGAAAACAGCACATTAGATGAATATACTGCACAGTAATTGCCATGCACATGTAGACAGTGATGCTTTACTGTGCATTAGATTACTCTAGATGTTTTGTACTAAAATCACTCTTACTTTCTAATTTTTTTAAAGATAAATGCACCTTCATAATTTTCTATAAAATCAAGATATATCATTGAAGATATGCTACAAAATAAATTCAAAAAGCAACACAAATATTGTGCCCAAATGTATCTTGCATGGATACTTTTGTACTTCTTTAAATTACATTTTAACCTGTGAACCTGTACCTCCAAGGAAAGCAGGAAATATTGGATTTAGCCATTGCTATCACAGGCTATCATTTTCTAATTGTAAAGCAAATCAGTTCTGTCTTGAGATGATAAACAATTTCTTTGATCATTATTTTGGAAAATTCAGTGAGACTAAAGCCTATTTTTTCCATATGTATTCCTCCTAGTCCCACAATGGTTTGAAAGTATTGCTTTGCACCAACAGAATATCTTCCCAGGTCTTTTTATTAATATAACTTACACGTTCAAAATTTTCCTTTCAATAAATTGTAGAGATTTAAAGCTCCTTAATGAAGGCATACAATAAGTAAAAAAAAAAAAAAAAAAAGGCCAAAAGGAGACATTTGCCAAGATAACTGAAAGTTAACTCCTGGTACATGTTTTATTTAATGCTAGTAATAAACTTGAAAACATGCATATACATAATACCAATCATAAAGACATTTAAATTAAATTTGGAAAATCCATTGTGTTAACACAGGCTTTATAATAGGGCCAATGTATTTAGGTGGGACTCTCCCTTATTATTATGGTAATAATATAAACGATGAGCATGACTATCTTCATATATTTTAGATAAATGCAAGTTATGCAATGTGGTAAATATTCCTTCAACATTTTCTTATTGATACCTGTTATTCATGTAAAAATAAAAAGGGATCTTTTTTATTACAAAAGAGACCTATGTGAATGAAGGAAGCTCTACAGACCAAAGTAATTTATTTACCCATGTTTCATATTAAATCATTGAATAACCACCTGTTGACAACTCACCTTTGGTCTTTACAATTTTAGGCTCCTTTATTCAGGACATAAATAACATGCCTCTTAGAAAAAATCATCAACTTATGCCCTGCAGGCTGGATCCATCTCCTAGAGACTGAATATAGCCCATCACAGCTAGGTCAGGCACAGGGCAGCATGTTCCACCAGAGGAAGAAACAACATATCCCCAAAGTTCTATTGCTTTTCTTTTTACATCTAGTCCCCCTGCAGTATATGTTGATCACTAGGGCTGTGTGAAATACACTAGGGCCCTAGTCATTTCAGATTTGGATTTGGCCTGAATCAGGGAAAGTGATTCAATCCGTTGGTTTGGATCACTGTCTCTGATTTGATTCAGCCAAATCTGAATCTGAAGATTCAATGCTAATTTGTTACCATATTTGCCCATTACTTTGAGATATTTGAGATATACTTTGAGATATGTGCTCATTTAAGGGATACATTTCTAGGGTCTTTGTAATTCTGTCAATGTGCTGCTTGTGTTACTTTTGTTTCTATGCAGAGTTGTATATCTCCCTTCTGCAAGGTCTCACACCCCGCAATGCAGGACTCAGTCTCAAAGGGGCTGGGTTCCTCCAGTCACCAAATCAGTCATACACACAAACACACACAAATTAACATGACACGCCTGACCCAGCTGGGTTGATCAGCATGGACAGGCTGGCAGCCTTATATGCCAAGAATCAGTTCATCAGAACAACAATAAACTGCAGTCAGACACAAGCACACAGGTTAACAGAATCCCTCTGAATCCAGCTGGTGTCCAACTGACACCCCCATGGGCCAGCATTCAGTTCATAAGAGCACGTCTGAGTCAAACTGGGTCAATCAGCCTATACAAGCTGATCCCCTTATATGTTTCAAACTCAGCACATCCCAATCTTTGGCCTCTTGATGAGCAGACCCCACAGTATTTTTGGGCTTCACAGGGATATTTAGCTTAGTTAAAAGAGGCAGAGCACATGAAGAAGGAGAAGTAGAGAAGGAAAAATGTACCTACTTACTACCAGTTTGACTATAAAACTTATTTATTGCTAAGTATATGAAATTTATAATAGTACTAATAGTAATAGACATGCAAAGGAAAAAACAAACACAAACAGTTACAATACTACCCTGATTTCATTAAGTATGTGGGGAAACTTAGCTCAAGCTTAACTAGTACAGTTCAGGTTCAGAAATGTATGCCTAGAGAGAGCGAGAGAGAGCGCTGAGATCTCACTGGTTCAAGGCACTTAGGTCTCAAAGCTGACAGGTAAAGTTCCTAGCACATTCCTTGAAGGGAGACAATATGTTCTTCCAGTATCCCGAGAACAACAGTGGGTGGTGATAGCACATGCACACAATTTTCTTCTTGAAGCACAAACAATTCTGAACTTTACAGATTTTTATACCCTCAGTTCAGCTGCTTCAAAGCATTCTGAATAGTGATGTAAATCATTGTCTTTTCTATTGACAAGGGGTTATCTGGTTTGGAACATCTCAAGAAACTGAATGATAATCAGGAAACCCATAATGTTAGGGAGTACCCAGACACTTGGAAGCCAGCTTGACATTCCTATGGATAGCAGATATACTGATGGGATATCTCATGGTTTCTTCAGAAACAATAGATAGTTTGCAGCATCAGGATTTTGGATTTTTACTTGTGAATAAGCCTCAGCTTAGCATGACTTTTTCAGATCTCACTATAGTCTTTTAAGAGACTTAAGGCAATTATTGAAGTGTTTATAACCTTTGGGCAGGAGGACTTCCACCAGTCATCCTGGGAATAGCATGACAATACCTGTGGTTAGGACTTCAATGAGCTGGCCACTGTGATGAACCCTTAATCATTGTTCAAATGTTGCCCATACCCCTGTGACTTGGCCTCTTGCCTCAGCATTCCCTAACCCGGCAACCGAGTTTTAGTCAATCAAGTTTAAATAGTTCTCCCATAGTGGGACAAGGGAATGTATAGCCTGAGATGCCTATTAAACTTAGAGGTGTATGTGTGTGTTGCGGGGGCGGGGGGAGTCCTTTGTGAATCCAGATTAGAACTGGTCTGATAAATGCTTAGCTGGGTGTGTGTGAACATGGGTTGATTAGCATTTGGAGCACAGATTCCCCATCGTGCAGTGCTCCCCTGTTTCTCTGGTCCCAGAATCCACTGCAGTCTCTGCTTCAGGCTTTCTGTTCTCCATCTATCATCTAAATGAATGGTCATCTGGTTCCATCTTGGATGCAAATGAGACCGATGACAGTTTTGTCACTCTTGTCACCTTTATCTGGAGGGTCTTAGGTGTGTCTGCCACTGCATCTTAATCAGTTTCATCTGGGGGGGGGGAGTGAGTCCTTTGTAAGTCAGACAGGCTGTGTCCTGTGCCAGAGTTGCCCAAGAACACAGAACTGAGAAGTAACAAATTCAGCGAATAAGCAATTCAAACACAAGCACAGCTTTAAAAGTTTTTTTTTCCTACATACCTTCAAGTAGCAGCACTGTTTGTAATTGTTGGAGTGTATGGAGCGTCCCACAGGAACATGGGGGTGAGGTTGGGGGGTGCTCAGTAGCAAACCCAGAAGCGGACAGGAAGTATTTCTGGTCCACTTCTGGGTCTGCTGCCAAGCTCATTGGGGAGACTGTGCTACTGTGGGATGCTGCATCTGCCCCAGCACTGCAGTGTTCAAAGCTCCTGCCACCTAGAGGTTTGTAGGAAAAAGAAGATGTAAAGCTGTATATACATCTGAACTGCTTAATCTGCTTGAATCTCTCTGAATCAATTTGGAGGGTTCTGAATCATTTCAGAGACATTAAAGTGTCCTCTGATTCAATTCAGATTCAAAGATTCAATCACTGAATTGGGCCAAATGTCTGCTGAATTGAATCAGGGACCAAAATTTCACACAGTCCAACTGATCATTACTGAGGGAGAAGGTGTGGTGCAGAGATTTAGGGTCTGCAGCAGGGGGTGGTTCTCAAGCATTGGCCTGGGACAGCTAAAGGTTGTCAACTCCTCCTTTAGAAACAAAAAAAATGCAGGGGTAGAGTGGAACCAAGAGGTCATCTAATCCAACTCCCTGTTCAACCCATCCTATCCAAATATCACCCTAACCTGCTCTTAAACATTTCCAATTCTGGTGCTGTTGCAACTTCCTCCTGTGATATAGAGTTTTACTAATCCCTCAAGACTATTTTGTTTCTCACTGTTCTCAAAGACACATAAAAATGGCATGAAATAGAGAATCATTGTAGGAGAGTATATCATTTGGTACACAGAACAAAATGTGGGATTTCCCTAATAGTTAATATTTTGTGTGTGCTGCAATGTTAATTGGGTTCTTACTTTACAACCAAAAATTAAATACTATAATATTTGTCTTGTGTCTGAAAAAAGTGCTTCATTGCATATTGAGACAACCACATTGCCTAGAAGGAAGGGGTGCAGTTTCAACATGCAACAGAAATATAATAATTTATCTAATAGTTCTTGCCAGAGAGTGTGTCCAGCAATTTATTTTTATTTTTTCCACTAAGTATTATGAAACTTTTTCATCTCCTTAGACCTGGAAATGTATTTAGCAAGACGTTTCCTCATACATACTGCTAAAAAGAATGATAGTCTTAACTAATGTGCATCATAAAACTATTGATAAAATGTGATCTTAATCAATTCGAGGCCCTGGAGCTCCAGACATCTATTTCAAATTAAAGTGAATAGGGGCAAGTTGCTGTCAGAGATTCTAAAATATATACATTATTTGTACTTAACAAAATAACTTGATTTATTTTCAGTTTATTTACTAATGTATCTCTAATAAATACTAACATACCTCTATCTTTAATTCCCAAATCTCATTATCTATTAACTAACACATTTCCCCTGGGATATCTGTTCTCCTGAATCTTGTTTTCTAGAGTTGGTTGTGACCTCTGAGTACCTGTAATTGTTTTAAGAATTCATAAATAAGGCCCTAGAGAAATCTTTTAGACAATCTTTAAACAGACATTTTTTAATTGGGTAGGGCAATTAGTACCTAAATTCTGTGCACAGTTTTGTCGTTATTCCACTGCTTCATATGAAAGTGAGTTAAATAGTTTGGCAGTTTTCAAGTTATATGTCTGTTTATTTAAAAGCATGCTTTGACTCCAGCTCTCCCTGAGCCTTCCCATATACGCAGACAGGTTCAGGAACATACTGTATCACTTTGGCTGGAGTCTACTGCTCCAGCCAAGCAGAGACCACTTTCACAATATCCACATTGTTCTTCTGGGAGAGAGGGCCTGCAAGATAGCCTCAGTCAGCCAATCTGAGTTGCCTTAGGCAGACTGCTATCATTTTATGCTAGCCTGCAGAGCACACCAAGGTATGTGCACAAATGGCCCTTGGTTGTGCAAATGCTGGCATTCAAACATCTGTTCCAGGTTTTCTGGGTATGTTTTTGTACCAGGAAAAAAAAAAAGCCCAGGAGAATTTTCCCAGATAAGATGAATGTGGATATACAGCCTTTGGCAGCATTACTCTATCCTTCATTCTTGAATGTGTTAGAATAACCAGATATGGATCATGACAGATAATGTTGCCCTGTGGGGTTAGGCTAAATCTCAGGATCTCAATATTGTGCTGTTAGACAGGAGGCTGCGACACAATTGCACATACACAAACACAAAAATCAGTTAGGTGCACACACAGGCACTCTACCAGCTCAGGCACATACACATCCAAACCAGCCTAGACACATGCATACCTATCACCAATTCAAGCACATACACTATACATCCCAAAAGTTAGACACAGATCACTAATTCATATATTGTGCACACAATGTTATAGACACACACACGCACATACTCACACTAGCAGCTCAGATACACACACATTCAAAAAAATTAGTCTAGGTTCATGTACACCTATCACCAGTTTAAACCTATACATGTGACACACACCAAATTTAGACAGAATCAGTTACCAGTTACCAGCACCTGCACATTCAATGCACATACATGGATTACTAATTTATATACCCCCCCCGGAAGGTTAAGGTAAGAAAGTAGACGCATAGGGATGAAAGCTACCAGGACTAGGATTAGAATGGGTAGACTACAGGGGCCTGGGCTGAAGAACTGAGTCTCAGGGGTAACTTTAGGTTAATTGATCTTAATTGATTAAAAGACAATGCCCAAACCTGCAGAACAGGGACTTATGCTGGCACTGAGTCAGAGATTGGAGCCAGAACTACAGGGGAGCTGAACATGTAGGTAGGGAGAGGAAAAAATGGGATTAAGGGAAAGTGTGGGTGTTAAAGAGGGACTCTGGCTGTGGGGAGCCAGAGGATGGATCCAGGGAAGCAAGAGAAGTTGCAGGGAGTGGCAGTAGGTGCTGGAAGGTAGAGAAAACTGCAGGACAATTAAGAGAAGCTGGGAAGCTGCAGGCATGGGGGGGGGAGATTACAGAAGGTGTGGGGGAAGCCTGAAAACAGAGAGACAGACAGCAGAAATTCACAGGAAAAGCAGCAAGTGGCAGGGCAGAGTGATGCTGGCACAGAGGCTGGGACTGGAGACAGAGCTACAGGGGCTGGGCAGAGCTGAAAAGGTAGATGGGAATAGGGAAAATGGGACTGCAGGAAAGAGTGGATGTTAAAGAGGGGCTCTGAGTGTGGGGAGCCAGTGGATGATTCCAGGCCAACTAGAGAAGTTGCAGGGAGTGGCAGTAGGTACTGGGAGTTGGAGGAAGGCTCCAGAGGCTGGAGGAAATTGCAAGACAGCCATGAGGAGCTGTGGAAGCTGCGGGAGGGGAAGGCACTACAGAAGGTGCAGGGGAAGCCTGAAAACAGAGAAATAGCAGAAAATCACAAGAAAAGCATCAGGAGAGTCTGAAAGGTGGCAGAGCCAGCAGGAAAGCAGAGAAAGGAGGCATAAAGTTAGAGGGAAAAGGCAGTAGGAATTGAGAGGAGATCGGGAAACTAGTGGAGAGGGGTGGGGGCTGGATGTGAGATACAGAAAGAGAGAGAGAATGAAGCTGGAATTTAAGATAAGGAAGGGACTGGGATTCAGTAAAACATCACCCAACTCAGGATTGCAAATGACAGTGTTTTTATTGAACAGGGGAGATGGTGACATCATGTCTTATTGCTTCCCTTGCATCCACCCACTCACCCACACACACAAACAATGGCAGCAGGGGCTGAAGTCCACTGAAGTCCAGGAGGAGATAGAGAGACAGAGAGAGAGAGTCCAAATTGTAGAAGGAGGTGTGCAGGTAATATCTACCTATCCAGGCTGGAAAGGGATCCTCGTCCAGTAGGTGTTGTCCATAGGGGTTCACAGGCATGGCCTCTGGGTGGATAGGTGGTGTGGTGTGGTGCTGGACAAGATGGAGAAGGCTTCCCACTGTCTTCATTGCCCCTTTTTATAGGGTCAGACCTTATGTAACCCAAGTGACAGGAGACATGCCCAGGCAAGGGTCAGATCCTGGCATACTGAACATGGGTACTCCATGCAGGTATGTGCAGTTTTAAGTGTCTTTAATGGTGAGATTTGCTGGTTTTGCAGTGTCCTTTTTTTTCAAATGCTGGTCATCTCTCTGTTCCTAGGTGAGGTCCGTGGTTCCCAGATGTATCAATATGAGGTGATGGCCCAGTCATTACAGGCCATTCAGTAGAGGCCTGCTACCATTGTATTTCAATCATTCCCAATCATTCTCATTCATTGGGGAACAAATTTACATGGGAGGGCTACAATGAATCATATTGTTGCAACATGGGATGCCCAGGTAGAGGACACAAGATGGAGGATTAACATATAAAATGGAAACTTGATATGACTTTGGTTCACTTACAAACACAGGCCTAAGCCATACAATATCCATATGCAATCATAAAAATCAATACAAAAATATTAATAGTATAGTAATACTGTTAATACAACAGTAAGAATCAATACAAACCTAATAATAATACAGTTTAAAATGGTGGCTATCCAAAACTAAATACTTGCTTCCAAAATAAAAATGTGTAAAGCTTATCCTCAGTCTGAGCTTACTTATACTTATCCTTATCTATAGGGAATAGAGAGAGAGAGATAAAGTCAGAAATGGTTGGAAAAAGGGGGAGGGAATGCATTTTAAAATAATAATAATAATAACAAACCTGGGGGTATAGCTACAATAAGAGGCTGTGAGACATTCCATATTTCTATATGGCAATTGCTACTCACATTTTTGTGGTTATGAGCATCCTCATGTTGGTGGATTGTTTCTGGAGTGACAAGAACAGTTTGGTGGGATTTCCATGAAGGTAATTCCAGTCATTCTGAAGTTCTACTGTCAGATGCTCCACATCCTAGGTATTAGGATTTTCTGTTCTTACCAGTTGTTCCTTGTGTATCTGGCCCAGAAGCAGAGCTACGTCATGCTTCTGTGGTAGTCCAGAGAGGGCCACTCTCTACGGTGTCCCCCTCTGCCATGTAGCTCATCACATAGCATAGCTTCAGAGAATGCATTGCAGAATGCTTGGATCATAGTGTTTTCAGCCGTCATGCTGCAGCATGACAATTGGTAGATGAGCTAGAAATGGATAGCATAAAGACTTTCCCATGTACAGGAAAATAGAGCCAGTAACTTTTACTGCTGTTTTATGAAAGCCTTGGAGGGTGAAGAGTGGGTACAGATCTGTTTCTTACTCTCCCTGTGAAATTTATGAATGTGAATTTGAAACCTGAAGGTGAAAACAACCAGGGCTGCTGGGGCAAGAAGAATTGAGCAGAAACCTGAGGGTCAAATACCCATAAGGGCCTACTGTTACCATTTGGCTATCCTTGGAGCCTCTGGGAAGCCAAAAGGCATGTTGGAATGCTTGTTCACCAGTCCTTCAGCAGTGAAGTGATATAACAGCATTGGCACCTGTACATTATGAAATGCCTTATCTGGGAGGGTATAGTATTGAAACACATCACATAGATGTCTGTCCTTATTCTTACTATTCTGTTAATTCATTCCCTTAAAATGACCTGTACTACTTAAGGAATTCTATTTTCTCCCTGAAATATATATTGTAATATGCTTTGTGTGGCAGGCCAGTAGGGGGTGCTCCTGTGTTGAGCCACCCACCTTACTGTGCCGACCACCTTCCAGGCTCCAAGTGCCCTCCCTGGGGTGCCTCATGTCTGGCTCACCCCTTCCTTGGAGCACACCCACTAACCTGGGGTTCCTGCTGCCACCATCCAAGGCTCTGGACTCAATTCTGGCTCTGTGCACCTTGGAGAACCCAGGCCTGATCGTCCAATGGGTACTAGACCCAATACTAGCTTGGGGCACTTTCCCAAGTCAGGTGCTTATTAGGAGAGCCTCCCTTAGTCCACAGACCTAAGGGGCCTCCTTGGCATAATTTAGACCCAGCCCTCAATAAGTCTCCCACACTGGTCACAAGGAGAACTTTATTGATTACAGGGAGTAGGGCGGACACAGGGTAAAGGGAAGAGCAGAATCATGGAAATATCAGAGGAATATCAGAGGAATGCCATAAAGTGAACTAGAGTAGCTGAGGTAGCTGTTTAAATACGCATCTGTGTTACTATCAGCTAAATATTTAGTCTAATCTCGAGTAGTTTACTCACATGCATCATCCAGAGGTGGTTAGAGTTTCCTCTGGAGACTGGTCACTCTTGGAGCATGTGGTGATGAGGTGAGAGCCATTTTCAGATTCACCTGGATGACCGCATGGCTAATGGCTGCCCTTCTTCCTGGACCGGACCTTTTTATAATCTCTCTGACCTCAGCAGCCCGGTCCAATCGAAGCTGCCAATGCTGGCCACTAGCCAACCACAATCTTAAAGCATCACTGGCTACCTGGGACCATGCTCAGGGCCAGGCTTTCCACCCTCAGCCCGCCCAGCTGACCAGAGCATTTGTCACGCAGACCAGAGAGGGAGATCCTCACCCTGAGGAATTCAACACCAGCCTCTCAGGCTGGCAGAGACAGGTTTCTGGAGAGGGGCACAGATGGTGGCATTTCTGCCACAATTTGTAAGATTTTATCTAGCATGCAGAACTACTAAACGTGTGTGTGGGATAGAGAGAGAGAGCGAGAGAGCTAGAAAAGTGTTTTTTTGTCTTTCTTAACTTTGTTATAGTAAGTGAAAAACAAAAGGCAAAAGTACAGAACCACATGCCCCACACTTCAGGTGCTTTGTCAGTAACAAGACACGCATGGCTAGGTACAGATATTCAAAAAGCCTGAGCCAGAATTAATTCATTCTTTGCAGGTTAATTTAACCTGCAGAACTTGAACTAATTTGCAAGTGAACAGATATTCACTTTTGAATCAAGAAATGGAGGCACATGTCTGCAGTGTCTCAGGCTAGAATCTGGGGGTAGGGATGCTAGAATGAGTCCTCCCTTCTCTTCTTCATTGCTGAACTGAGCAGGGGAAGGGTGAGGGGGACATGGCCAGGCCCTGGCAGGGTGCTCTGATTAGGAAGGGGTTTATACCCCCAACCTGTGTGCACAATCCTAGGCTTTTCCTTGCTCACTGTTCAAGAGGCAGGGAGTGTTGCCAGACCCTGAAACTCAGTTAATACTCTGGGGTACATGGGGGAGAGGACTGCTTGTGTGGACCGCTGGCTTTGGTTCATGCTCTGGGAGAGGAGAGGGAGGAGGGAATGGAAGCATCCCTTCTTGACCAGCAAGGGGGTTGGGGCAGAGTGGTGAGACAGGGGGAAGCCAGGCAGATCCATTTGTGCCTGCAGTCTCCAATTCTGCAGAAATCCAAAACACTGATAGTGCTGCAGCTAGGCAGCATAGGGATGGGGCCAGCTTTGCTGCCTGAAGCAGACAGCTCAGCCCACCCCAGGCCAGCCAAGTCAAGCCCAGGGCTGAACAACATGCTGGGATTCTGGGGGACTCTGATTTCACTTAAACCAGGAAGAGGTCTGGGGCAGAAGTTTCATAAACTGTCTTGACCCAAATCAGTTAAGTTTAACACTACATTCAACCATTTTTTATCTTAAACCAGTTTCAGTCATTTTGAAACTGGTTTATTTGCACTGAAGTTGTTTTCTGTTACAGGTTTAATCTAGTTATTTTGGTAGCAAGTTTTTAGTTTTGCATATCCATTGTTTTAAATGTATAATTATTAGGTTGGTATTATTTTTTACTGTTGTATATTGTATTATTATCATTTTTTTATTGATTTGTATTGTTTCAGATAGATATTGTATGGTTTAGGCCTGTGTTTGTAAGTGAACCAAAGTCATATCAAGTTTCCATTTTATATGTCAAGCCTCCATCTTGTGTCCTCTACCTGGGCATCCCATGTTGCAGCAATATGATTCATTGTACCCCTCTCATGTAAATTGGTTCTCTGATGAATGAGGATGATTGAGAACGATTTAAATTCAGTAGAGGCCTGCTACCATTGTATGGCCTGTAATGACTGGGCCATCACCTCACATTGATTCACCCAGGAACAACAGACCTCACCCAGGAAGAGAGACAAGACCATAATTTGAAAAACAAAAGATCCTGCAGAACCAGCAACTCTATCATTGTACCCCACCATTATAGACACCCGAAACTGCATATCCCTGCATGGAGCTCACATTCTCTGTACACCAGGGACTGACCCTTGCCTGGACGTGCCTCCTGTCAATAGGGCACACATGGTCTGCCCCTATAAAAAGGGTCAGTGAAGACAGACCCAGTGGGAATAGCATTTCCATCTGGATCAGACCAGCTTCATGTCACCTATCCACACCAGAGGCCCTGCTGATGGCCCCCTCTGGACAATACGAGGCTGAAGGAGACCCCGACTGGCCATCGAGGGTCAACTTCCAGCCTGGGATTTTGTGCTGTCCTTCTCTCTGTTTTCAGGCTTCTCCTGCATCTTCTGTAATCCTTCCCACCCCGTCTCCCTGGCCCCGCAGCTTCCCAACTCTACTTAGCTGTCTTGCAGTTCACTCCACCAACTGGAACCTTACTCCAACTTCCAGCACCTACTACTTCTCTAGCTGTCCCAAAGCCATCCTCTGGCTCCCCACACCCAGAGTCCCTCATTAATATACACACTTTCCCTTAGTCCCATTTTCCTGTCTCCTCATCTACTTTTTCACCTTCCCCACAGGTATGGCTCCAGACCCAGCCTCTGTGCTGGCATGCTTCCCTGTTCTGCAGACTTTGGGCATTCTTTTTTAATCAAGTAAGATCAATTAACCTAAAGTTACCCCAGACTCACAGTTTTTCAGTTCAGTCCCCTCTAGCCTACTGGTTCTAATTGCAGTCCTGGTGACTTTCATTACCATGAACTTTAACTCCCTACACTTCTACTTTGTTACCTTAACCTTTCCCTGGGTATGCTAAGTAGACCAAGCACATGCATGCATACACATCGCAACACTCAACTTAGGAACTCACTTGTGTGGATGTGCAGGTGGGTGCTATGTGTGTGCATTAGTGAATATACACATACAGATATCATTGTGTGTGTGTTTGGTATATAATTTAATAATCCATGTATGAGTATTGTATGTGCAGGTTTTGGTAACTGGTAACTGATTCTGTCTAAATTTGGTGTGTGTAGTGTGTATGGGCTTAAACTGGTGACAGGTGTGCCTGAACCTAGACTAATTATTTTGAACGTGTGTGTATCTGAGTTGCTAGTTCAAGTTTGTATGTCTAGAAGGGCATCAAATGAATGTATGTGAGCTCAGTTTATTTTTGTGTGTGCATGTGTACCACACCTTCCTATCTCACAGCACAATATTGAAATCCTGAGAATTAGCTTGACCCCTCAGGGCAAAACAAGGAAGACACACAAATAATTTTATTCAGAGCACAAGAAAGACACAGGTATTGACATCCGCACAAATCATTGTATTAACAGCATTAGAGACATAGATATCAAGTCCCAGAAAAAAAAAAAACAAAGATTTTTTTTCAGAGGACAAGACAGAGACGGATAAAGATGCACAAAGAAGACACACATATAATTTTATTCACAGCAGAAAAGGCACAGGTATCGAGTCCAACAAAGAAGACACACAAATAGTTTTATTCAGACCAGAAGATATGAAGCGGAAGAAGATACACAGATCATTATATTCAGAGTGTAAGAAGATGGGGGGCAGATCAGCTGCAGGGGCAGATCCCCAGGTACCTCTCCTGGCCCATTGCATTCCTGCCCCATTTTGCTAATGCCCTAAGGGGCAGTGATGTGAACATTCTCTTCCAGTGTAAGGAATACCCTTGAAAACCTCCACCCAAACATGATAAGAAGAAGGGACTGTTATGTAAAGAATTGCCATCTGTGATGATAAAAAAAAGGCATTGGTAACTGGGTAAGAGAGACTTAAAAGAAAACCAAAAAAGGCAGCAAATTAGGTCAAGGAACTCATTATAATACTAAAAAGCACACCCCCGAAGTGAAGAAAAAGTATGCTAATGACACATACATGTGTGTAAATGAGGTACATGGCTTAAACACAGGTATAGAGACATGCTCAGTAGAGAACGTCTTGCATCATTCACTTGTAACCAATCACTGAATGGCACACTTGTGAAACCTTGCAAACTTCTGTATAAAAATACCCCAGAAATAATATTTGAGGTGCTTGCTTCATGAATTATTCTGCTTGCACCGTTTGTTGCTAGCAATAAACTTTTCTTTATACTTCCACCGCCCGGTGTGTATATTGACGTCTGCATTCTGGGCACGAAACCAGATTTGGGCTGGGGATCAACAAGACCAAGAGAGAGACAGATATCAAGCCCCAAATATAAGACACAAATAATTTTATTCAGAGCACAAGAGAGACAATAGATTGAGACCCACAAAGAAGACACACATATCATTTTATTCAGATCACAAGACAGACACAGATATTGAGACCCACAAAGAAGGCACACAAATAATTTTATTCAGAGCACAAGCGGGACACAGATATTGTGACGTGCAAGGAGGACACACAAATATTTTTATTTAGGGTGCAAGAATGACACAGATATTGACACCCACAAAAAGACATAGAAATAATTTTATTCACAGCAGGAGAGACAAAGATATTGAGACCCACGAAGAATACACACGAATCATTTTTTTCACAGCACGAAAGATGCAGATACTGGGTCCCACAAATTAGACACACAAATAATTTTATTCACAGGCCAAGAGAGATACAGCTATGAAGACTCACAATGAAGACACACTAAGAATTTTATTCAGAGCACAAGAGAAACACAGATATTGAGACCCACAAAGAATACACACTAATAACTTTATTTACAGCAGAATAGGCACAGATATAGAGACCCAGAAAAAGACACGCAAATAATTTTATTCAGAGCACAAGACAGACACTGATATCAGGGCCCACAAAAAAGACACACACACATTTTTTTTTTCACAGCAGAAGAGAGAAACAGCTATCAAGACCCAGAATGAAGACACACGAATAATTTTATTCAGAGCACAAGAGACATCATCTGTGTGGCATACAGGCTGCACCTAATAGTGAGTGATGCCTTGGAGGGGGACAGGACTGCCAGTGATGGCACCACCACCAGTACTGCTACAAGCCAGCTGATTTCAAAATGCAGGAAGATGGTGGGCTATTTCCACTGCAGCATCAAGGGGAACAAGATACTGTGGGAGAAACAGGCAGAAGTCAGCATCCAACAGCACAGAATCATACAGGATGTGGAGAGTGAGTGTAACGCCGCATACGGATGCTTGAGAGGCTGGTGGAGCAACAGAAGGCCATCCATGAGATGGCCTTACTTGGTAAGATAGGGATCAGCACCATCCCTGAATGAAGATGAGTGTGGTACCATCTCCCAGATGTTGGTGGTCATCAAGCCCTTTTTCTTGGCCACCGAGACCCTTAGCGCTGGTGATGCCCTCCTCTGCCAGGTGATTCCCCTTGGAGAGGGAACTGGAGAACCAAATTGAGAAGTTCCAGGGGATCAGTGTTCCTGGCTGGGGCAGGCCACTGTCACCAGACATGCAGGCACTGGTGAGGTGGCTGAAGAAAGGCATCAGGAAATGGCTGGATCCCTTGTGGTCAAGTACGGTCCACATGATGGCAGGCATGTGTGACCAGAGGGTGAAGGGTAGTATATGCATTGGCAGTTCCAAAACCTTTTATCACTGGACACAGGTGCTGGTAAACAAAGTCAGGGAGGCTGAAGTACAGAGGCAAGGGAATGTGGAAGAGGTGGATCCACTTTTTCATGTCAGCACTTCCAGCATCAGCACTGGTACTAGCACCAACACCAACACCAACACCAGCCAGTCCCTTCACACCAGCCACTGCCAATGTGGTCCATTAGGATGGCTTCAATACTGGGGTCCAAACGCATCAAAACCCAGCCTTGGACAGGTACTGAGGCTTCAGTGGCTACCTATCTCAGTGAGGATGTGGAGCCACTGGATTGAGATCCCTTGGTCTCCTGCACAAACCGCAGGCAGATATGGCAGGATCTGGCCACGGTTGCCCAGCAACACCTGTTCTGTCCACCGACCAGCTGGAGATGTGTTCACACCCCACTATACCTGCTTGGATCCTACGTTGGTGGAGCAGCTGGTGCTCCTAAAGGTGAATCTCCCACTTCTGGGGTTACTGACGCTCCACCTGCAGATGGATTGAGTTCCACCCTCATCACTCCATCTTCACCAATTTTCCTTTTTGATGTTTTGAAAAAACAAATAAAGTCCTGCTCTCAGCTGGAGAGAGCACTAACTGCATCACCAGCCAGCAGGGGGAGAACGTGTCCTTGATGAGCTCATTCCTCTGCCATGATGAACTTGGAGGTATGGGCTTGGGGCTATGGGAAAGGAGGAGGCCACAGTTTCTGGGCCTGACAACTAAAACTACACCCTACCAGAATGGGGAGGCCTGGTGGGAGGGCTAGTGGTGCAGCAGATCTGTAAAGGCAAGGACCAATGATCCCCTGGTGAAAGGAGGGTAGGAGATTCCATAACCTCCAGCAAACACATCCACATACAAAGTTCTGGCTGGGGAACAGCCAGACCTGTCATGACTTTAACAGGCATGACACTTGCTGGTTGATGTGTAGTTGTGCGGCTCCCAGCAAGTTCAGCTTAACCTTCCTGGGATGCCAGCTTTAGGTCTGAAAACCCCTTTGTCAGGCTGAGGAAGTACTTGCAGTTGGTCCTATATGGAAGGAATAATAAAGGCTGGCCTAGTCCACAATGCAGGCTAGAAAGTCATTCAGTGAAAATGTAAATGAAGGCATCAGGGGGTGAAGGATAGGCTGGGGATGGGGTGGGGGAGAAAGGAGATGTATCAGTGTAGAGACTTGCAGGTGGATTCAGAGCTGGCTCCATCCACTCTACACGCTGCGGCTAGCAGTTAACCCTGGAGGATGGGGGGCAAGCACCTGCCAGTTTGTGGTGCCCTCAGGTACCTTAGGCAGCCTGCTGGGATGTGAAGACCACACCAAGAGGCATGCCTCAGGATCCAGGGGGCAGCAGCAAGGAAAGTCTTGCAGGAGGAATTGGAGGCAACCCCATTAACTCCACACAACAGTGCTCACAAGGCTTGCCGGGTGGCCGGCCGGTCCAGGACCCGATCCCAATGCTTGGGCCCAGGCAAGGGCAGGGCTAGCTCAGTCCTACTATGCCACAAAAGGGAAGGTGGCCTACAGACTCTGCAACTCCCAGTCAGTCTTCCATCCCAATATGAACCGGGCCCGAGCTTGCTTAGTATCCAAGAATGGATGCAAACAGTCTGGTTAAGACCAGGCAGGTGGGAACAGTAAGGCAGCAGTCCACATAGGATTGAATGACATGGACATGGTTCTGGGAAGCCTACACTGGAAGGCATTGGGTTGACATGGTGCCTGGAAGTCCCCATTGGAATGTAAGGGGTTGAAACGGTGCCTGCAATCCCAGTTGCAATGTATGGGATTGACCTGGTGCCCAAAATTCCCCATAGGCTTGCATGCAGTTGAAATTGTGCCAGGAACCACCTATGGACATGCATGGGGTTGAGCTCATGCTCAAAAGTCCCCATAGGCTTTCAAGGGCTTGACCTCTTAACCAAAATTTCCCATAGGCTTGTATGCAATTAACATTGTGCCTGGAAGCCCCCATAGGAATGCCTGGGGTTGGCCTGTTTCCTGAAATTCACCATAGGCTTGCACAGAATTAACATTGTTCCCAGAAGCCCCCATAGGAACATTGGGTTGACCTAGTTCCCAAAAGATCTCAGAGGAATGCATGGGATCTGACCTGGTGTCGAAAGCCACCATAGGAATGCATTGGGTTGACTTAGTAAATGGAATTCCTGATGCCTGCATTTTCACTTTCAATCAACTACCAAGCGTGCAGACAAAGCACCAATACAACCAGCAGGGGCTTACACCTCCAAAAAGTCTCTATGGCTTAAGCAACAGAAAAGTGCCCCCCCCACCCAGACACAGCATTAACCTAAATCTGACACTGCCCCCACCACACTTCCCCAGTTCTGCTTGCCCACAGGCACCTCAGGCCAACCCACCAGGCCAGGAAGATGCCACCCAGAGGCCCGCTGCAGGCTCCCAGGGACAGCAGCGAATAGAGGGTTGTAGGTGGACTTGGACCCGGCACCATCCACACCACCCACTGCAGACAGCAGTTATCTCCACAGCCAGGGGGCTGGCACCTGCCAGGCCATGCCACCCCAAAGTGCCTTGGGTAGCCCCGTTGGGTGGGGAAGACCCCATCTGGAGGCCTGCCACAGGCTAAAGGGGAAACAGCAAAAAGAGGTTTGAATGTCGACTCGGAGGTGGAGCCACCCACTCCATGTGGTGGTGTTCCCAAGCCTTGCTGGGTGGCCAGCTCCATCCTGCTCTGGCACAAAGGGCATGCAGTCTACAGCCTAAGCACTTCCTAAGAGGTCTCCCATCAAGGTCTGACCCAGGCCCAGGCCTGCTTAGTTTCCCAGATCTCTTGTAATCAATCCCATCACACCATAGGCTGGCAGAAGAGTAAGGATGCAGTCTTTATAACCTTGAACGGTGTGGAAATGGTGCCTGGAAGACCCCATTGCAATGCATGGGGTTGACAATGGTGCATGCAAGTCACCATTGCAATCCATGAGGTTGACACAGTGCCGACAAGTCCCCATTGCAATAAATGGGGTTGACCTGGGGCCCAAAAGTCCCCATAGGCTTGCATGGGCTTGACTTTGTGCCAGGAATCACCCATTGACCTATATGAGGCTGACATGGGACCCGAAAGTCCCCATAGGCTTGCATGGTGTTGACATTGTGCTTGGATGCCCTAATAAATTTGCATGGGGTTGACCTGGCATCCAAAATTTCCCATTGGCTTGCATGGGATTTACATTGTCCCCACAAGTCCACATATGAATGAATTAGGTTGACCTGGTGTCCAGAATTCTGCTGCCTGGGCTTTAACTCCCAATGAAGTACAGAGGGTGAAGATGAAGCACCCACACAACCACCAGGGCCTTAATCCTCCAAAAAGTCCCCCCACCCCCAGCTTAAGCTTTGGAAAAGTGCACCCCCACCCCAGCTACAGCCTCCATCTGTCACCATCACCCCACCACACTTCCCCGGTTCCCCTTGCCCCCAGGCACTTCGGGCAGCCCCGCCAGGTCATGAAGACCCCACCTGGAAGCCCGCTGCACGCTCTACAGGGCAGGAGTAAGGAGGGGAGTCCAGTTGGACTCAAAGGTGGCCCCATCAAATGCAAGCAGCGGTGCTCCAAATGCTTGATGGGTGGCCGGCACTCAGGCAAGGGCAGGGCCAGCTCAATACCACTCTGGCACAAAAGGGAAGGTGGCCTACAGCCCCTGTGCTTGCCAGATGGTCTCTCATCGAGGTCCAAACTGGGCCTGGGCCTGCTTAGTTTCCCAGGTCGCATGCAATCAGCCCTGTCACACCACAGGCTAGCAGAAACGCTATGGCCGCAGTCCCCATAACCTTGAATGACATGGACATGGTGCCTGAAAGCCACTATTGCAATCATGGGGTTGACATGGTGCCTGCAAGTCCCCATTGTAACGCATGGGGTTGATCTGGGGCCCAAAAGTCCCCATAGGCTTGCATGGGCTTGACATTGTGCCTGGAAGCCCTCATAGGCTTGCATGGGGTTGACCTGGTGCCCAAAATTTCCCATTGCTTTGCATAGGGTTGTCATTGTCTCAGCAAGCCCCCATAGGAATGCATTCAGTTGACCTGGTTCCTGAAATTCCCACTAGGAATGCATGGGATTGACCTGGTACCTGAATGTCCCTATAGGAATACATTGGGTTGAGATGGTGTCCAGAATTCCTGCCGCCTGGGCTTTAACTCCCAATCAAGTACAGAGGGTGCCCGCACAACTACCAGGGGCTTAAGCCTCCAAAAAGTCCCCCCCCGGCTTAAGCTTTGGAAAGTGCCTCCCCCCACACTGGCTTGAGACTCCAACTGTCACTGCCCTCCCTACAATACCCAGGGTCCCATTGAGCCCAGATACTTCCAGTAGCCCCACCGGGGCAGGAAGACCCCACCCAGAAGCCCTCCCCAAGTTCTAGCGGGCAGCAGCAAGCAGGGGCGTGCAGTTGGGCTCAGAGGCGGGCCCATCAATTCTACGTGGCAGTGCTCCAAATGCTTGCCAAGTGGCTGGAATTCAGGCAAGGGCAGGGCCAGCTCTGTTACACTCTGGTGCAAAAGGGCAGGTGGCGTATGGCCTCAGCGCTTGCCCAATGGTCTCTCATCCAAGTCTAAACTGGTCCCGGACCTGCTCAGTTTTCCAGATAGCATGCAATCAGTCCCATCACACCACAGGAAGCAGGAATGGTATGGCCGCAGTACCCATAGCCTTGAATGGCATGCACATGGTGCCTGGAAGCCCCCATTGCAAAGCATGGGGTTGACATGGTGCCCAAAAGTCCCCATAGGAATTCGTGGGGTTGACCTGGATCCCTAAATCCACCATTGTCTTCCAAGGGATTGACATTGTGCCCACAATCCCCCATAGGAATGCACTTGGTTGATATGCTTCCTGAAAGTCCCAATAAGAATGCATGGGGTTGACCTGGCACCCGAAAGTCCGATAGGAATGCATGGGGTTGAAATGGTGCCCAAAGGTACGCATTGCAATGCATGGGGTGGACCTGGTGCCTGGAAGTAATGAAAAGAATGCACTGGATTGACCTTGTGCCCCAAAGTCCCCTTTGCTTTGCATGGGGTTGACATTGTCCCCACAAGCCCCCACAGGAATACATGGGGTTGACCTGGCACCTGAATGTCCCTATAGGAATGCATTGGGTTGAGCTGGTGTCCAGAATCCTTCAGCCTGGGCTTTTACTCCCAATCAAGTACAGAGGGTGTAGACGAAGCACCTGCACAACCACCAGGGGCTTAATCCTCCAAAAAGTCCTCCATCTCCGGCTTAAGCTTCAGGAAAGTGCCCCCTCCCGGCTACAGCCTCCATCTGTCACTGCCTTCCCCCACACTTCCCCAGTTCTGCTGCCCCCAGGCACCTTGGGCAGCCCCACCGGGCTGGGAAGACCCTGCCCAGAGGCCTGTTGTAGGCTGTAGGGGGGCAGCAGCAAGCAGGGGCCTACAATTGGGCTCAGAGGCGGCCCCATCAATTCCATGCAGTGGTGCTGAAAAGGCTTGCTGGGCAGCCAGTGCTCAGGCAAGACAGGGCCAAATGTGTCCCGATCTGGCACAAAAGGGCAGGTGGCCTACTGTGCCTGTGCTTGTCAGATGTTCTCTCAACCAGGTCCAAACTGGACCCGGGCCTGCTTACTTTCCCTGATTGCATGCAATCAGTCCTGTCACACCACAGGCAGGCGGAAATGGTACAGCCGCAGCTTCTATTGCAATGCATGGGGGTGGACATAGTGCCTGCAAGCCCACATTGCAATGCATGGGGTGGACACGGTGCCTGCAAGCCCCCATTGCAATGCATGGGGGGGACCTGAGGCCTGAAAGTCCCCTTAGGCTTCCATGGGGTTAAGCTGGGGCCCCAAAGTCCTCATAGGAATGCATGTGGTTGACCAAAATTCCCCGTTGCCTTGCATGGGGTTAAAGTAGTCCCAGCAAGCTCCCATAGGAATGCATGGGGTTGAGCTGGTGCCCAAAAGTACCCATAGGAATGTATGGAGTTGAGCTGGTGCCTGAAATTCCTGCCGTCTGGGCTTTAACTCCCAATCAAGTACCGAGGGTGCAGACAAAGCACCCGCACAACCACCAAGGGCTTAAGCTTTCAAAAAGTCCCCCATCCCTGGCTTAAGCCTTCGAAAAGTGCTTCCCCGGACTGGCTTCAGCCTCCATCTGTCACTGCCGCCCCCCTCCCCACTTTCCCTGTTTCCCTTGCCCCCAGGCACTTCCGGCAGCTTTGCTGGGCCATGAAGACCTCACCCAGAGGCCCACCCCAAGTTCTAGGGGGCAGCAGCAAGCAGGGGAGTCCACTTGGACTCAGAGGGAACACGATCAACTCCATGCGGCAGTGCTCCAAAGGCTTGCCAAGCAGCTGGCGCTCAGACAAAGGCAGGGCCAGCTCTGTCCCACTCTAGTGCAAAGGGGTAGGCAGCCTACAGCCCCCGCGCTTGCCAGACGGTCTCTCATAAAAGTCCAAACTGGGTCCGTACCTGCTTAGTTTCCCAGATTGCATGCATGCCACAGGCCGGTGGAAACAGTATGGTTACAGTCCCCATAGCCTTGAATGGCATGGACATGGTTCCTCGAAGCCCCGTTTGCAAAACAGGGGGTGACATGGTGCCTGCAAGTCCCCATTGCAATGTATGGAGTTGACCATAGACTTGCATGGGGTTGACATTGTCCACGCAAGCTCCCTTAGGAATGCTACAGCTGACCTGGTGTCTGAATGTCCCCATAGGAATGCATTGGGTTGACTTGGTGTCTGGAATTCCTGCCGCGTAGGCTTTAACTCCTAATTAAGTATGGAGGAGGTAGACGAAGCATCCACACAATCACCAGGGGCGTAAGCCTCGAAAAAGTCCCCCCACCTCCAGCTTAAGCTTCGGGAAAGTGCCTCCCACCCCAGCTAAGGTCTCCATCTGTAAACGCCTTCCCCCACTTCCCTGCTACCTTTACCCCCAGGCACCTTGGGCAGCCCTGCTGGGCTGGGAAGACCCCAAATGGAGGCCTGCCACAGGCTCTAAGGGGCAGCAGCAAGTAGGAGTGTGCAGTTGGACTCAGAGGTGGCCCCATTAACTCCACACAGGGGTGCTTCAAAGGCTTTCTGGGTGGCCACCACTCAGGCAAGGGCAGGGCCAGCTCCATCCTGCTCTGGTGCAAAAGGGCAGGTGGCCTACAGCCCCCGCACTTCACAGATGGTATCCAGGTCCGACCCAGTCCCAGGCCTAGGCCTGCTTAGCTTCCCAGATTGCATGCAATCAGTCCCATTACACCATACGCCAGCTGGAACACTATGGCTGCAGTCCCCATAGCCTTGAATGGCATGGACATGATGCCCGGATGCCCCCATTGTAATGCAAGGGGTTGACCTGTGGCCTGAAAGTCCCCATAGGCTTGCATGGGCTTGACATTGTGCCAGGAAGCACCCATCGACCTGCACGAGGTTGATCTGATGCACGAAACTACCCATTGCCTTGTATGCAGTTGAAATTGAACCTGCAAGCCCTCATAGAAATGCATAGGGTTGTCCTGGTGCTGGAAAGTCGCCATAGGAATGCACGGGGTTGACCTGGTGTCCAGAATTCCTGCCGACTGGGCTTTAACTCCCAGTCAAGTATGGAGGTTTCAGACAAAGCATCATGCAACCACCAGGGTCTTAAGCCTTGTAAAAGTCCACCCACCCCTGGCTTAAGCCTTCAGAAAGTGCCCCCCCCACTAACACTGGCTTCAGCCTCCATCTGTCACCACCCCCCCTTCCCTGATTCCCTTTGCCCCCAGGCACCTCCAGCAGCCCCGCCGGGCCAGGAGGACCCCACCTGGAAGCCTGCCCCAGGCTCTAGAGGGCAGCAGCAAGCAGGGGAGTCCAGCTGGACTCAGAGGCGGTCCCACGAATTCCACGCAGAGGTGCTCCAAAGGCTTACCAAGTGGCCGGTGCTCAGGCAAGGGCAGGGCCAGCTCATTCCTGCTCTTGCGCAAAAAAGCAGGCAGCCTAGGTACCCTGGGGTTCCCAGGCAGTCTTCATTGAAAGTAGTAAGGTGGCCTGGGCCTGTTTAGGTTCCCAGATCGCATGCAATCAGTCCCGTCTGGGCAAAGGAGACAGGAATGATAAGGCAGCGCTCCCTTTAGCCTTGAATGGTGTGGACATGGAGCCTTCAAGTCCCCATTGCAATGCATGGAGTTGACCTGGAGCCCGAAATTCCCCATAGTTTTGCATGGGGTTGACATTGTGCCAGGAAGTACCCATTGACCTGCATGGGGTTGACCTGGGGACTGGAAGTCCCCATAGGCTTACATAGAGTTAAAAGTCCTTGAGGTTGTGGAGACAGCACACTGACTGGCAAGCTACATGTCAGACCCCCTGCTCCCGTTTCCTCTTCTAAATTCCTGTTTTCCCTAAAAAAAACACCTCTGAACCTCCAAATCTTTTCCAAATTGGTTTGGAGGCTCCAAATTAATTCAGAAAGTTTTAAGCTTCTCCCTATTCCTTTTGGAATTGGAATTTCAGCCTCTGAATTGGCTGAAATAATCTCTGAATTGAATTGCAAACTGAAGCTTCACACAGCCCTACTACTTAATTCATGATTTTGTGGATTTCATGGAAACCAAGAAGTAGGGCATTGTCTTTGAAATCTGTGGAATAAAAGAAAAAAAACAAAACAAAAAACACGCTAAAAATAAAATGTTGGCTCCACTGTGTGAGCCAGTCATCCTCATGACTTCCATAACCTAGCCTTGCAGCCCACTGTGGCAAGGGAGCCACTGGAATGGAGCAGCCAAGATGGTGCCTGCCTCCCCCGATCCCTCACATTGATTAGCTCAGATCTGTCCCTTGCATGGTCCTGCCCTTATCCTCTCATAAGTAAAGAGGGTTGGAGCTATACAATGAACAGCCCTCTTGGCCAATCAGCAAGAAGTTGTAGGGACACTGCAAAAAGTCCACAAAATTGGCTCCAGGCACTCTGAGTGGCCCACAAAAATCCCTTTTACTTATTGTGATTGAGGCAGATCCCTAATTATGAACATTGAAAATGTTATTTATTACATACCTATGTGTCTTAATATTTTGTTTTTCTTGTATTATACAGTATATTATTGTAGAAATGCCATGAAGTGAGGCCTGGAGGACTATATTACCTTACATTTTTGTGTAATATTTGCAGTAGTTCCTAGTTTTGCCCTGACAGTGCAATAGAAGCGAATTTCTTTCCATACTTTGTTTTATCTGCTTCCTAGTATGACCAAAGACATGAAATACAGCAGAGGAAGAAAAGATGTTAAGTCAAATATTTTCAACATCGAAGACAGACTAGTTTCAGTTATGGCTTGTTGTTTGTATTATATATTTTAGATGTCTTAGTCACGCGTGCATCCCTCATGTAATAACTTTTTACTTGGTAATATGATCTCTGCCCTAAAAAATTCATAGTCTATGGGGATGACCTAGCACAGTTCAGGAACATGGACTTGACTTTAAATAGGTGAATAATCTTATCAGGCCTATATTGACATAACAGGTGCAAGTAAGAGAGGGTTTTTATAGATATGCTCCTGAAGTTGGTGGGGAGGGCAGGGTGCAGGCAGGGTTAATTAAAGCAACTCTGAGAACCACATTAAAGTACCTGAATCATCTTGTTTATAAGCATTCCCATGCTTAAAAATGGTGATAGAGGTTCTTTATCAAAAGCTTGTCAAACAGCCTTTAGAAATGGCCCCTGCTGCTATTTTTAAGCATGGGAATCCTGATACATGAGACACTGGAGTCTGCTGGGGGGGGATGGTAATTACCACCGTCCAGCAGATTCAATTAATTGGAGCAATTAATTGAATCTGCTCCAACATTCTGTAATTACGGTGCATTACAGCAGCCTTTCTGCCTTTGTTCAGACCTGAAAATATTGCATTATTTTGTTTTAAAATTTAAGAATTAAGTATACAAGATTATGAAATATTGTCAGTGTTTTATATTTGAGTATCTACTTTTGAGTTCTTTAAGAAGTTTCAGTTGAATACCTAATAGTTTTTTATTTTTAATATATGAACTGGAGGAAAAAAAAAGAGTTGAGCAGTGAATTTCATGGACACCATTTTACTTCAATGCTTATTCCAATGAAGCTGGAAATTGACTAAAACTCTCTTTTTGTATTTCTACCCAGGCCAAAAATGACATAATGGTTAAGTTATTGCTCTCATTTCCATTTTTTAACTGAATAGTTCTTTTTATGAGATACTTCATCTAAACTCTTTTCATGATTTTGTTGCTCATTTGGGTATTTCTCTGAATGCTTGTTGTACTTAGGAAAGACTGTTCATTTCAGTTTTATGGTCTATTACACTGTTTTCTATCTTCATTGGCTTTTTCCATACAAGCAGACATTTAAAAATAATTACTGAATATCTGCATTTATAGCAGTCTTCTTATATATTGCTGGTCCCCCTTGAAATATTTCTGATATTAAAACTATCTGAAAATGTTTTGGAAAAAATAGTTTTACGTATGGATGGAGGATTATTCATTCTTTGGTAGATCATAGATGGATATAACATCACAAGCAGAAAATAAACTAATTGGAGAAGCTTTAGGAATCAACATTAGCAGGCTAAATTTGTATTTATCATCTCAACTTCAGAAAGCAAAATGTTCTACTTTATTATTTGTTTGTAAATACTTGCAAGAAATGTATGAAATATCAGTGAGGAGTAACAAAGAAAGATCCTTATCTGCTTCAGATGGCATGCCACTGACCTGCAATTTATGTATAAGGTTGGATTTAATAGATCAATAACATAAATCATCAGCAAAACAGTGTTTCACCTTTGAAGATGAAAGATTGCTAGACAGTTTTATGAAATACCGGGTTTCATATGTGAAAAAGTAGAAAAAGCGCAAACAGATGTGAATTTTATGTAGCAGAATTTTGCACTACATAAGGAAGAAAGGAATCGAGAGGACAAATTATCACATCATGTTTCCCTAGTTTAAGAAAATCTGTGATCTAGCCCGTAGCACTATGAACCTTAACAATGTATTCTGTGCATCTTTGAAATAAATATGTGGATGAAAAAATTAGGAGAGATCATTAATCATTCTTAATTTTTATGTTTGTAAAAAATTTCAAAGTACTTTCACTTCATAAAGTGACTGCAGAAAGATGGCTATCACGTGGATGGAATCTTGTGGTTGCACTGAGCAATATTGTCAAGATTAACAACTGAAGTCAGGTACAGACATTACACCGTTATCTGTGTAAGTGACTGGAAACTGGTCTATATCAATAACATAACAGAAGTTTGGCGCACACACCCAACCTATATCTTTAACAGAACAGAAGTTCAGTATATGCATATTGGTTTAAAAATAACAGAAGTTAGTCAACCCCCCTTCCCCCCCACTAAAGGGCGAGTGGATGTTCCGCTCACAATGAATCTAAATTATATTGCTTACAAAAAACTGTACGACTTAGATTGATTCTGCCTCAGGCCTTTTGATTTTCTATACCTAACCTGAGATTGGGCAGAGACTACATTTAGGTCCTGACCTCAAGCTCATTGAATTACATGGAATATGAAATGAAGACTGGATCACAAATAATTCAATCTTTTGGACATTGTGTACTGGTTTCTCTGCTGGATTAACTTTGAAAAGCAACAGGTGCATTGGAAATCATTTCAGGTTTTCTATTTCCCATCAGTTTAGAAGATGTTTTAGGACAAATAAAAAAAAGGGCTGTACTATGGCATATTACTTCAGTCTCAAGAGGGAATTTTTGGATATTGCATCACAGGCAACCTAAATATAACTGAACACTCTGATGAGGAGCGAGCACAGTGTAGCACAAATGTGAAGGAACTAATGTTAGGTTCTTCATGCTTCTTGATTGCCTCATCCAGAGCCCATCTATGTCACCCTTTGTATAATGGTGTTTTGTATTAGGCCACATCTGTAGAGCAACTGAGAAAAATAAAAACTTTCTGGGTTCTATTTCACACACAGAAGTTGTGCATAATGAGCTGTCACTTTACAGAAAGAGGAAGTAAAGTTGTTGGTATCAGAAAACAAGAAACATGGTTTCATTCAAAGCATGAATTGAGGCATACACATAAAAAATACAACTAAATATTGTATATAGTGGTTTAAGATAAAAAAAAAATAAAAATATGGGTGTTAATGGAAAAATCTGTTATGACTTGTCAGTGTGGGTCTGTAAAAGGCCTCAGGCTCAGTGGTCTGGTGCTCACCAGGACTGAACTGTTGATCACACATGGACTTGCTTTTGCTTCACTGCAGAAATTCTCAATTCTCATCTACCATGTCTTGATGTTTTGGTGATGTTTTAGATCAGGAGTTATAAGTCTTCACCACAGCTGGCCAAGGGCAACCCAGATAGGAACTTTCTGTCAGGCTCCAACCTTCCCAAAACCTCATCCTAGTGCCATACAGATGTTACACAATGAAATCATGCCTGTGGATCTTGACAGGTGGTCTTGTCTTTTTTTGCTTTCTCTCTATGGGCTCACAAGTATTTCAAAACAAAGTTTCAACTGAACCAAAAAAGAAGAGGACTGCAGGAATTTTCTTCCAGTCCCAGGTAAGTCTTGTGTGTGTTCATTTTTGGGCCTTATGTATTCTTTTCTTTGTGGTGCTCACCCCCCTGTAATTAAAAGTAACCAATCACAACAAAAAGTAACCCCTGTCCAGGTTTTTGTTCTTTTGAACTTGATGCCTTTCAGCTCTCCTACAGCTACTCACCAGCCAGGTCTTCTCTCTCTCTAGTCGGGACCTTTCTGGATCCTGCTTTGGGTTATGTGACTACCCTTGTCTCTGATTTTTCTTCCTGGCCCATGGCTGACTACATCCCCTTTAAGCAGTCCCAGGGGTCAAGTCCTTGCCTGTCTGTGTACTCTTCCACGGACCTGAGTGAAGTTGGATGGGAGATGACCAGACAGAAAAAGAAAAGAAAAGAAAATTAACAGCATCTGGTTGGGGTATGGTGACATTTTCTGCAGCTGACTCACCTTCAGTGGAGCTTCCCATTGCTCATGTCACTTTTTTCTGTGGTGCCTCCATGGCTGGTCAACAAAGCCCAGCTGGACTTTCCTGCCAGACTGCATCCAGCTCCCTGGGGCTCAAAACCTCCTACCCATTGTCTCAGGTTTTGGGACTTGGCTCTCCATTCCCCATGCCTCTATCAGCCTCCACAGCTTCAAGGCCACTCTAGCTGGATGGAGCGGCTGCTCCTGAACTGCACTTCTCATGGTATCCTCTTCTCTTTCAATGCTGCAGTCTCGCCTCCTGAGATGAGTTTAACCAGTTTTTCCTTCTTTTCTTTGCACAACTCTTTTTGAAAAGATTTCTATAGTTAGGTGTTATTGAGGAAAGCTAGGAAAGATAGCAGGAAGATCAGCAGTGTAGGAATGTGGGCAGCTGCCTGGAGCAAACTGAAAGTGACTATGTCTGGTTGCCACTGTGCTTGTGCTTATGAATACATTTTTTTTTTGCTCTCCCCACCCAAGTTCTCAGCTTGAGAGGTTGTCCCTACCACTAGGGTGAGCATATAGGACAATGTGATATCCAGGACATTTCCTATCCCACAAGTCAGCAGTGCTGCTTCAGGCAGAAGTGGGGCAGTGTGGTGCAGCTCTGATATTACTATTTTGGCAGCTAACAGACTCAATGGCCTGTTAATGACCCATTGTTCTTTACTTCACAGACTTTAACAATCACCTCCAATTTTAATTGTCATTTCAAGCTAAGCTCATTTAGGACAATTTTGCTGTCTGCTAGGGCTCCATGTCACAGCTCATGCCACTCTGCCTCCCCCACTGGACTGAACCCAAGGGTGCTCATTTTAATTTTTACCAGTGGGCTGGAACCAGCCCTCAAATTCTGGGAATGTCCTAGCCAAACCAAGATGTATGGTCACCCTAACTGTCATCCACCTAGTTATGCCACTAAGGAAGATAAATGATTTGCAACTGTATCCTTGTCATTCATCACATTTCTGTGCTTTTCAGGGACATCTCTGGTATGACTATCATGCAGTGGTGAGCAAGGAGTTCAGAGAGTTTGTGTCTAGAATGTCTTTGTATTCTCCCCAAATTTTCACCTCAACAGCAGCATAGCTTTTCTCCTTATTTTCTTGTGACAAATCCTCCTGTGTAGAGAAGGGGGAAAAAAAGATGTCCTTTACAGGGGGACTAATGGGGAATGAGGAGGAGTGGTATAAATTGTTGAAACACAACAATGGACCCCAGGTTGAACCTGTGACCAGGGAGCCAGTGAACAGGGACTGCCAACAGGAGCAGTTTCTAGGCAGTTGCTGAAGGCAAAAGGAGGGAGGAAGGAGCAAAGAAGCCAGGCCTGGCACTAGATCCTGTCCAGGAAATGTAAGTGATCCAGCTGCGTGTAGCTGACTGTGTGGTTTAGCTGACTGTGTGTTTGTTTGGTGGGTGTGTGCTCAGAGAGGCAGGGAGTGAGTGTTGATTGCTGATTGTTTGATTGATGCATGATATCTGCCTGGGCTCGAGTCAGCCCAGGCCCAGAAGTGTATAAAAAGGAGACTCCCCAGGTGACCAGAGAACTTGTGACCGGGGAGCCAGCAAACAGGGACTGCCTGTTGAAGCAGTTTCCAGACAGTTGGCAGGTCAGTTTGTGGGCAGGAATACGTGGGACTCTTCTTCTGCCAGAGACATCAGGTAAGTGATTTAGGAGGGGTGCTACTATAGGCATGATGATATGGAGTGCAGCCAGGGCTCCTGTCCTGCTTCTGCCCCTGGCCTGGACCTCCTGTGAGCCCTCCACTCAGACAGGACCCTTGGATGGGTCAGCAGTGCCTTGGCCCCATATCTGCAGGGGTTGCCTGGTGGGACCTCTGAGGCGTGGGGCTAGCGTGGGGACTGGGGGTTCCCTTGTTTGCCCACATGTGCCCAGATTGAGGCCCTAAAGGGACAAGTGAGGGAACTCCAGGTGGAGGTGAGCAAGCTGTGGGGGATCAGGGCAATTGAGGAAGAGATTGATGGCCACTTTAATGCCTCATGGAGAAGCTGTGAGGGAATGGTGTGAGCAGATGCTGATGAGTGGAGGATGATCACCACTGTAGAAATGCCTCCTCCACTTCCCTCCCTCCCCCCACATCCCTGTGCAGTTGGGGAACAAATATGAGGCCTTGGCTGCACTGGAGTCTGCAGTAGGGGAAAGTGCACTGGAGGAGCCTGCTGCCATCACTGATGGAAATGAGGGCTGGCCAGGTAAGCAGAAGAGATACTGTGTCATCATTGTGGGTGACTCCTTGCTGAGAGAAACAGAGGGACCAATCTGTTACCCAGATCCCATGGCACATGAGGTTTGCTGCCTGGCCAGAGCTCAGATTTGGAACATCACAGTGATGATCCAAGACCTCATCCAGCCCTCTAATTGCTACACCTTGGTCTTCATCCATGTGGGCAGTAATGATGCAGCTGGATGTAGTCTGGAGTGTCATGAGAGATTACAAGGCTCTGGGGCCCAAGCTTAGGAATACACAGGTGTTTTTCTCATCTGTTCTTCTGATGAGCAGATGCAGACAGCACCACAAGGAGAGGTCAACTGACAGCTTCAAAGCTGGTGTCACCAGGTGGGCTTCAGGTTCTTTGACCATGAACCACATTTCTATGCAGGAGACATGCTAGGGCAGAACAGGCTACACCGCTCTCTGAAAGCTAAGTGTGTTTTCTCTTCCAGGCTGGCTGATCTTGTACAGTGAGCTTTCAATTAAATTTGTCTGGGAGTGGGGATGCAGAGGTCCAGGAGGACACTTCAACATCAAGCCAGGTGATGAGAGCAGAAACAAACCAAGTAAGTGACAAGGGCTTGGGAAAGCTTGGGAACAAGAGGGCAGTACTAACACTCATAGGAAGTCTCTATTGCCTCTTCACAAATGTTAGACTTTTGGGAATAAGCAGGAAGAACTCACCCTCCTGCTAGCTAGCAAAAATCCAGACCTGGTTGGGCTTACATAAACCTGATGGGATTCTACCCATGACTGGGCAATAGACATTGAGTGGTATAGGTTGTATAGATGGGATAGAGTAGGGGGGGAAAAAGAGGGGGGGCGGTGTAGCACTCTATGTTAAAGAGCAGTATGCATCCTTGATGATCAGGATGGGTTCAGAAGAGTGTCAAACTGAGGCACTCTGGGTTCAAATGCAAGGGGGTTGGGGGGAAAAGGGACTTGATTGTGGGCATCTACTACAGACTGCCTCACTGAGGGGATGAGCTGGATCTGGAATTTTCAGGTCAGCTCATGGAGGCTGTAAGGACAATAGATGTGATTGTCATGGGTGACCTAAACTACCCAGACATCTGCTGAGAGTATCAGTCAGCAAGGTCTGAATGCTAATGTATGTTTTTAGCCTACATACAGGAACTTCACCTAACCGAGGAGGTACACAATCCCACCAGAAATGCCTTGCTAGGAGGGATCTGTGGGTGCTCGACTACCTAGGTGTTAGTAAATTCCAGCAGACAATGGTCACTATCTCGTACAGGGTGGTGAGAGCAAGCAGTAAGGCAAAAGTCCTTGACTTCAGGAGGACTGACTTGAATGAGATAAGAAGATTAGTAAGAGAGACATTGAGGACTTGGAGCTCAATGAGATGGGAGTCCAGGACAGGTGGTTGTTCCTTAAGGAGATGATCCTCCAAGCACAGAGGGAGTCAGTCCCAATGTGAACCAAAGGGGGCAAAAGCCGGCTTGCTATCACCAAGGAGGATTACACCTCCACTGCTTGTAATTTCAGGGAGGAGGTTAGGAAGGTCAAGGAGGAGACAGAACCAGGTCTGGCAACCAGAATTAAGGATAAGAAAAAGTCCTTTTTCAAACACATACAGAGTAAGAAGAAGGTACTGGGTAACATGGGGCCCCATGGTAGTCAAGACAAGGTAGTCTTGGCAATCTGGTGATTGCAGCAAAGGAAAAACCTGATCTTTTCAATGAGTTCTTTGCCTCCACATTTCTATGCTGGGACCAAGACCACTCCCCCACTAGGATTACAGACAGGCTCAGGGGACATGAGACCATGCTTAGGGTAAGGGATGATCTAGTTAGGAAACTTCTGGAGGGGCTGAACAAGTTTAAATCAGCAGGTCTGGATTCTCTTCATCCAAGGGTTCTGAGGGAATTGGTGGAGGTCATAGACCTGGCATGACTGTATAAGTGCTTGTGGTGCTCTGGCCAGGTCCCAGAGGACTGGAAAAGCACCAGTGTGCTCCCCATTTACAAGAAGGGGAGAAAGGAGAACCCAGGTAATTATAGGCCAGTTAGTCTCACCTCAGTCCTGGGAAAGAACTTTGAGAAAATTATCAAGGAGCATACATCTGCAGGGGCCCAGCATAGGAGGTAATGCTCAGGGGCAAACACATGGGTTCATTGGAGGCAGATTCTTCCTGACTAACCTTGTTTACTTTTATGACCAGTTCACCAAGTCCTTAGATGTGGGCATTGAGGTGGATGCCATCTACCTGGACTTCAAGAAGGCCTTTGACACTGTTTCTCACCCCATTCTCATTTTAAAAAATGAAAAGAAAGAAAGAAACAAAACTAGGAGACTGAGGCATTGATGCCTACACAGTCAGATGGGTATCAAATTTGCTCGATGGTCGCACCCAGAGAGTGGTGGTTCACGGGTCATTTTCAACCTGGTGGGCAGCGGAGTCCTCCAGGGCTCAGTCCTTGGACCTGTACTATTCAACATCTTTATCAGCAACTTGGAGGTGGGCATGGAAAGCACACTGTCCAAATTCACTGATGACACAAAGATGTGGGGAAGAAGTGGACACACTGGAGGGGAGGGACAGAATCCAAATAGATCTAGACAGGTTACAGAGGTGAGTGGATGAGAATAGAATGGAATTCAATGCAGACAAGTGCAAGGTGCTGCATATAGGGAGAAGGATAAGGTTGTTCCCATGGTTCAACAACACATTGGCTGAAGGGGATCTCGGAGCCATTGTTGACTCCAGAATGGACACGAGCCATCAATGTGAGGAAGCGATCAGCAAGGCTAACCGCACTTTGTCATGCATCTACAGATGCATCACAAGAAGGTCCAGGTCCTTCCCCTGTCTGGTGCTGGTCAGGCTGCAGTTGAAGTATTACATCCAGTTCTACGTGCCGCACTTCAAGAGGGATGTGGCTAACCTTGAGAAGGTCCAGAGGAGTGCCATTCGCATGGTCAAGGGGCAGCAGGCCAGGTCCTATGAAGATAAACTGAAGGGCCTGAGTCTATTCAGCCACCACAAGAGAAGACCGAAAGGGGATCTGGTGGCTGTCTATGAACTCACCAGGGAGGACCAGAAGAAAATAGGGAAGACTGTTCCCTAGGCACCACCTGGGATAACAAGGAATAATTGCCACAACTTGATTGAGAGTAGTTTCAAGCTTGATATCAAGAGGCATTACTTTATGGTTAGGGCTGCCAGGCTCTGGAATGGGCTCCCAAAGGAGGTGGTGTAAAGGAGGTGGTGTTCTCACCTACCTTGGGGGTCTTCAAGAGGAGGTTGGATAAGGTATCTGGCTGGGGTATTATGATCCTAGCACTCATTCCTGCCCAGGGCAGGGGGTCAGACTTGATCTGTTCAGGTCCCTTGCAGCCCTAGAAACTATGAAAGTATAATATACTTGTTTCTGTTGGCCAATTTATTTAAAGCGAGTTTTGTTTCCCGTCTCCTTCTAATTGCTTACTCAATCTTGTTGAAAGTATTCTAGTGCTAATACTTAGCCGTCATCAATATTTTAAAAAAAAAAATGTACATCAATCATGGTTTCTTAAATCAAAGGGTGTTGTATCTGTAAATGTATCAATCATGGGTTTCTTAAATCGTAGGGGGTGTGCAAATTGTGTCATATTCAATTCGGATTTGGATTCAGCCCAAATTGGGGACAGCAATTAAATTCCTCTATTCAGATCATAGTCCCCATTTTGATTCAGCTGAATCTGAAGATTCGATGCTGATTTGGAGAATCAGTGATTTGAACATAGACACTGCTTTAAATGTAATATTTCTATATACCATTAGGTACTAGGTGTGGCTCATGAATGCTGGGCAGATGGAGTGCCCCACAGGAGTATGGGGGAGACAATGTGTCCCCCTGGCTTAGCAATCAGCCACAAGGGGACCCAGGGTGTCCCCCAGACCCAGAAAGCACCAGTCACCAAATAAGGGGGGCACAGGGTCCCTCCCCCCCGACACACATTCTCCCCGGCAGACCTAGAAGTGGATTGGAAGTGCTACTGGTCCACTTATAGGTCTGCTGCTGAGTGCACTGGGAACCTCCCTCCCACCCTGTGCTCCTGTGGGACACTGCATCTGCCCCACCATCACAACATTCATGAGCTGCCTGCTACTTTTAGGAAAGTAGAAAAAACTTGTAAAGCTGTATCTATATCCAAATGTCTCTGAAACTCTCCAATTTTACTCAGAGAAATTAAAGCGTCTCCTGGTTCAATTCAGATTTGGAGATTTGGCCACCGAATCAGGCTGAATCTCCACTGAATCAAACCAGGAATTGAAGCTCTGCACAGAACTCATATCTAACACCACCTTTTGTTTACCTTGTATCACTACCACTGTAGTGCTTCCCCTACTCATGTTCGGGCTTTGTTTCCCCAGCTTCACCCCACCTCCCTACTTTACCTTTTGTTTTTCTAATTTCTACCCATTTACTTTCTTACTGACATCATGCCATACTTTTAGCTTCCCTCATTCCTTGGCATCTTAGACCAGCAGAGACTCCCTATGCCAGAAGAAGCACTCAAAAGCTTGCAAATAACTTTTCCCCAACTATTTCATTGATCTCCTAAAAACATATCACATCTATTCAGAGAACCTTTCATACCTAAATACAGGAAATTTAATTCCTAGATCCTTATTAAACTTTTTGTTTATGCAAAACTGTTTCACTTGATCTAATTTGTTTTTTTACAGCCAGATTAAACTTCACATTTTAGTTAAAGGGAGGCAGTTTAACCAAGTTGAAAAAAGAAGCTATAATAGCAGGAGGGAAAAGTTAAAACAGACAAACCTAAATGAGTAATAGCAACTTTTAAGAAATGACCCAAAATCCATAATGTCATAATTAGGAAATATCAAACTTGCCTTAAGGAAATGAAAATGCATATATATAATTTTTAATATATGATATATACATATATATATGGATCTGTGAGTGCTCAGATATATGTCCAGATTAAGTCTTAAAGTAGAGGCGATATCTTTTGTTAGACCCTGACTCCATGCAGTACCCAACAACTAGGGATTCAATTGCTCATGGATCCTATTACTCTTTAGCTAGAGCAAACAGGGAGCAAACACCAGCACACATTGCTCGCAACAGCTTTTCTCAGACTGGAGATAAGCTCAGGTGAGCTTCCTTACAGACACACAGCCTGTGAACATGGGAAGCAGCCTTAAACAATAGTTCTTTTCACATTTTATACACCTTGGTTCATGCTCATTACCATTTACTCCACCTTCACTCCTCCTTTGTTCTACTTATTTCTCCTCCCATCAAGCTCCACCTCTGTTTACTTCATTAACATGGAATTTCCTATACATTTTATTCATTTATGTGTCTTTTTGCTATGAACACATGTACAGGGTCATGAACCTACTTCTTTCAGTCACTGGGAGGACTTTGGAGGCTTCTTTACCAATCACCATTGAGCTTTTTGCATATGTTCATCTTGGGTTCTGTTATCAGTTACATGATGTCTTTCACATTCTAATCTGTTTTTTTCTGTCCCAGGGTCTACCATCTCCACATTCCTTAGGTCCCTGTATCTTATGTTGTTCCTTACTGTATCTGGTTCACATCACACAGACTTACTTGCTACTTTCTCCAGAAAATGGATGACACAATTCAAATAGTTACTTAGCATGAGCACTCATAAGCAAAATTTGCTTTACATTCTCATTCTTTTATATAATGATTATATATCTTATGACACTACAATATGGTTAGAAAACTACTTGCCTAAGCATCTTGCAATGTTACTCTTAATATATCATTCTGCCTTGTGGTCAGCAGTGTTTGCTGGGCCTCAGATTAAAGTTTTTATTCAGCTGAAAATCCAGTGCTCTCCAAGATCCCAATAGTCACTGTCATGGCAGGGTCCTGCAGGAGGGCCGTGATCTCCTCAAAGCCCCCTTTCTGTGTCAAGTTGGCCCAAGGGCACCCTCAGATTCTCACCCGCCATATCTTTGATGTTCCAATATATTAGAGAGGCTGCCTTACATCTCCTTGGACATGGTTCGCTGTAACCTCTGGCCCCGTGGACTCTTGGACCCCTCTTGGGTCCTGACCTGCAAATGGGTGCTTCAGGCACCCTAGCCTTATGGGCTATGTGTGGCTCCAACCACCCCTTTCACCATGCCCTAAGCCTCACAGCTGGAATAGACATTGTTGGGTCGCTTCTTGACTCCAGTTGCCTTGGCAACCAACAGCTGAGCTCCTTATTCACTCCAAGGGCTCTTTCTCTAGCAGTTTCCCCTCTTTAGGAGCAGGGAAACAAAGTGGCCTGTGACAGTCACCCTAACATCTTTTATTAGACCAACTATATAGTTGTAAAAATATTGCTATTTCAAGCTTTCAGACACACGTCCTTCCTCAAGCAAAAAAAAAAAAAAAGGTTTTGGTGTGATGAAAGATGTGTGCCCAAAAGTGGGCAAATAACCTGTTTGCAACTAGTTGGCCTAATAAAAGAGATCACCTAGACCCAAAGATTTCATCTGCCTGTGTTCTTAGACCACAAGGTTGCAGCCTATATATAGAAAAAAGAGAGAGAGAGAGATGTCAATGGTGTATGTGTGTGTATGTGTGTGTGTACACTTGTGCATACTGCATTTACTTAAATACAAGATGACCCCCCATCCCAATCAGCATGGGGGAAAAAAAACCCTTGTCTTATAATCACATATAAGAAAACCTTCCTAAATACATTTGTCTATCATTAAACTGCTGCCAAAAGCAGCATGCACACAGTAATGAAAACTAACTATGAAGTTACTAAATGCAGCCAAGACTGAACATGGTGATAAAAACACGTATTGGGCAAACACTGAAAGGAATCTTATTATTATTATTAAGGAAGCATGAAAAACTTTAAAACTGCTTCAATCAGCTTCCATTGCATTAAAAAAAGCCCTACATCAATTATAGGCCAACAAAAAATAAGGTGTTGAAACTTAAAACATGCCTCCATAAGCTTCTAAAACCTTGCCAAATAAGATAAAAAAATAAAAATAAAAATAAAAAAGGACATTTACATATTATCAAATGATTCCCTCCTTCCCCAAATTCCCATTAATCCAGGGACATGAACAGATTTGTTTCTTAATACCACATTGTTACCTGTCACCTTCCAAGATCATCTGTTAATGACTATTACCCCTTATACCATATATCTTCTCTTAACCAACCCCAAGTCTATAGCTTAAGCTCCATTACCTCTCAGGCCTCATCATCTTTTTATCCTTCTAGATGTATAAGGCATCTCCATTTTTTTTGCTATTTTATAAATCTGTTGCCTTCTTCCCTAATTGTCTTGTGTCCAACTAGCAATACCAACTCAGTTCACTGAAGCTCAAATGCAAGGTACCTTCTACAGAGAGTTCCAGTTGTTGCAAAACTAGTCAAGTTATTGCTTTTTCCAATGCTGAATGAAAGATCACCACAACTTTCCATGCCCTTCCTTCATCTGGGCCACAGTCCACACACCACACAGAACTGCTTCTATCATGAGATGAATCTTAGCACACTGCTGGTGTAAGAGTTTCTCTGTCTTCCCCAAGGCTGTTCTGGCAAGCTAATGCTTCCACACATATGTCATATGCTTTCTTCCCCAGTCATGTTTGTCTGGACCATATGGTTGTTCTATACAACACCCCACTGTAATGGAGTGTCCATATTGGTACAATTGATGTATAAACAGCCAAATGAAGTCTCCATGCTTCTTCTGTAAGCCTTTGTCGAACACCTCATTCCAAATAATCTTTGCTTCTTCTCCTATAAACCTTCCTGTTGAACAGACAGTCTCTTTTTTCCAGACCCAGGCCCTGATTTTTTTATGGTTCATCAGTTCTGTTGCAACTCTTGTCTGCATCCCATATGGATTCACACATTTTACAATCTTCTTGGATATAGATTGTAGCCATGTTGGTCTAAGAAGCAAAGGCAGACAACACTCTTGGAGTAGAAGTTATATCTTTTATTAGACCAGGTAATAGTAGCAAAAAATGTCTGTCTTTGTAAGTTTTCGGGTCCAAATACCCTCTGTCAGGCAAAGGGGAATTCAAAGACTGTAAAAGTTCTCCCAGGTAGACAAAGGAAAGAAAAGAAAAGAAAAGAAAAGAAAAGAAAAGAAAAGAAAAGAAAAGAAAAGAAAAGCAGGTAGAATGGGAAAGAAGCAAAATTCAAATTCCCCCCTGATATCTGACACCTTCGAGAAGAAGCCTGATGGAGCCTTGTTTAGGCCTAATCTTCATAGTCACAGTGCAACTTTTTTCACAAATGGACTTCAAAACCCAAGAGAATGCTAATATCCTTTACCTTCTCTGTGCAATCTGAAGTTTCTTTTCTACCTGGGAGAATTTTTACAATCTTTGAATTCTCCTCTGCTTAATGAAGGGTGTTTGGGCCTGAAGTCTTGCAAAGAAAAAAATTTTCCCCCTACTATTTAGTGTGTCTAATAATAGATATTCCCATAAGAGTTTTGTCTGCTACAATCTTTTGTACATTGGTGGCATTATCCAGGGCAGGGCTGTGAGTGTGACCATTTACATACATTATATTTATGCAATAATGTCCCTGCATAGTACTGGACAAATCCAGGCTATTTGGTGCCCCCCTTTATTCCTTCTTTGCAGCATAAACTGACAGACTTTGCATAAGCAGGAAAAAAAAAACTTAGCGTTGCCATTCTCTTTTCAATTTCTCCTTCTACAGCATTGCTCTTCTAAGTCAGGGTTGGGCAAAAAACAGCCCACAGGCCATATCTGGCTTGCCAACTGATAATATCTGGCCCACAGAGACATAGCCACTCCAGCTGTTGCATTGTGCCAGGTAGGTGGGCACGTTCTAGCCCTATCCACAGCTTACACTAGCTCCTGCCCTGCACACTAAAAGAAGCACAAGGCATGCACAAGGATCAGTTGTGGATGCTGCCAGCAAGTCCCTGCTGAGAACTAAGGCAACTGCCTTGGACTGCAACTGGCATGCTGATGCAACAGCAGCATTTGTGGACCCAGGCAGATGACCCAATTCCCAATGGGAACCTGCTGGCTGTGCCCACAGTTGATGCTTACACCTGCCTGGCACTGCTTCCAGCACATGAGGTGGGAGCTGGTATAAGCTGTGGTGACATGCTGTGGGTGTGCAGTGGTTCAGGCAAGGGAGAGACAGAGAGGCAGCCCTGCCCAGCCCATACCTGCAATACACAATGGCAGCTGGTGCTAGGCACTTGGGAAAAATGAGACCTGGTGGTGGTTACACTTGCTGCTGCTGGGGCCCTTCTGACTGTAGCTGCCCAAAGACAGCAGTAGGGTTTACCCAGAATCCCTCTGTTGCCCAGTATCTCACCCTGTCACATATGATTAATGTGACTTTGCCCTCTATGAAGTTAAGCCAGAACAGGTTGCCCTGTACCCATCAGCATAAAAAATTTTTTAAAAAGTTTAAAAAATGGAGGAACATAGGATATGGAAAAAGAACACCCAGTTCTAGTGATGAGTAGTGGGCTAATTAGTACATGAATCTTTTCTGGGGGGGTATCTGGTATATCCATACATTGAGTAGTGCTGAACTGTGAGGTTACCATAGTTTGAAACATAGTTGACTCTGCTGGGCCCCAGCCCCAATGAGCTATATGATATATGATGAAACTTTTGGCTTTGGACTAATATCATGCATAGTTTCTTTTATATATAAATATGTACAAAAGCACTGTTTAAAAGCATGCTCATAGTATACCTGTGCTAAACCTTATAAAAGTTTCAAAAAAGGTTAAAATGCATCAATATGAGATTAACTAATTCTATGTGTATTTCAAGGTAATTGTTCTCAAGTTAGTCTCTCACTTCCATGTGCTAAGAGCGAGCAGGATCTGACCATAAGGAAGGGGTAAAAGGCCAGCAGAGGAAAGAAATTGGCCTGGGGGAGGTGGCAGAGGGCAAGGAGTTTGTTTACCTGACCTTCCAGATTTCTTTTCCCCGATGTAACAGTGGGAGGGGACAAATTCAAGGCAAACAAGATCCTACTATATTCAGGTTAATACGGTATGTGGAGATAGATAGATAAATTTTGGTATATTTTGATAAAGCTTTTTATATATTGATAAAGCTTGATATATAAATATATACACACACATACATATATATACATACACTTATATAAAACTGTGTATCTATAACATTTTAAATTATTTCATATTTCTCTACTAGTCTGCAATCTAAACATACTCTATGGTTTTGTACTTTATGATATTGTGGTGGTTGCACTTTGGATGCTCCTCGTACCCTCTTATGATCTCTCAATGAACTGTAGGTACCCTGACTTTCCTGCCTGCCACATTTTCGAGGTTACGTTCTAATTTATAATGTCACTAGTCAGAAGGGTTATTATATATAGTTTGTTTTGTTTGGTTTTTCTGTGTCTCTATTGGGGTTCCTGGTACTATGGATAAAATATCTCTCTTGCTTCCACAAATATCCAAATACACCTGCATTACAGGTGTCCAACATGTGATGCATCCCATGGGGCTTGACTCTTGGGGAGTCCACCTATTTCCTCAGATCTCTATTTGTTCCCAGCACAGGGAGGCATTTCAGGTGTGGAAGAAGAGAAAAAATGGACTTAAATCTCCATTATGTGTAAGGGTGCAAATCATGTATTCAGCTTAGGCTATGGGGAAGTCAAAAGGACATGACCTAAAACCACCAGACTAAAACAAGATGGGGAGCATCCTGTCCTAGTCTAGTAAAAAAACAAAAACTTAGCTCAAAAGTAACCACAAACCAGCCTATTAAGTCAGCCCAAAATGGAAAGTGACCCCTAAGGTTACAAATTAGAAGAAACCACTAAAACTGTGTTAAAATAAGATAAAGAGAAGACATGCGCATTACTAACAAAGTCACAGCAAATGCTGATTGATATATGTCATTTCTGTGTTTATGATGTCATATGTTCTATATGAACTCACCTCACCTATTGTACAGGGTCAGACCTCTTCACATTTCTCCAATAGTGTATGAGTCTGTCCAAAATGCATTCTCTAATAAATCAAGTTTCTGCTGACCTAACCTAAAGTTTGCTGCGTGTGTTTACCACAACACAGGTAAGCTGAGGATCCCTTGAGGATCCTCTTTCCTCCTTTTCTTTTTCAGTCTCTGCTTTTTGAAACTCCTGTCTTGCTGCCTCACTCCAATCTTGGAGCTTCCATCCCAATATGGTAATGGCTCCGGAAGCAGCATTCTCTGCGTCTTCTTGCTGCATCTGCATTTACTCCTTCACAGATATCTTGATAAAAAAAAATTAAATGATACAAATTCAGCAAGGTATATTTTTAAATGTTTTAAAAACTGTCTAGTAGTTCTTCAATATGTAATAGTGGAAGGTATTTATCAAACTAATATGTTCGTAATGGCACCTAGGCCTGTGCAAATAGGAAAGTATTTGATTCAGATTTGGATTTGAATTTGACTGATTCAGAGAACAGTGATTTAGTTCCATAATTCAAATCACTGTCCTCATTGTATTCGGCTGAATCAGAATTGGAGATTTGGTGCTGATTCAGAGATTTGGATCGGCCAGGGAGAGGCAGGCACAGCCAGGTGGCTGCAGGCTCTCCCATGGCTCCTCCAGTGTACCTGTCTCTTCCCAATGGGGAGAGGCAAGGGAGAAGCCCCCATTGGCTACCCTATCCAGCCTCATCCCCTGCCCAGTGCTAAGCTCTAAAGAAAGCCCCACACTCACTAGCTGAGTATTATTACTGTATGATATAATGTTTTAGCAAATACTGATTACCTTCTCCAAGATGATCCTCTTATAAATGCATTCCATACTAATGAAGCAAATAGTAAACAAAGGCAGAGCTTGAGATGTGCGGAGAAATGGATGAGGGTAGAATAAATGTCAATAAACATGAACCAAGGTGAATAAATGGGGGGGGGGGAAACTATTGTTCATGGCAGCTCTCCATATGCCATCAGTGTGGGAGCTAGTCCAAAGCTGTCTCCATGCTTAATAAAGTTATTATGAGCAATGTGTGCTGGTGTTTGCTCCCTGCTCTGATCTGGCTGAATAACAAGATCCATGGGTAATTGGAACATCATCTCCCTAGCCATTGGGTACCACATGGAATTGATGTGTAATATCTTGGTGTAGTCAGCAGGATTTGACACACATTTGGAGGGGATTGGCCATCCCAATCCTTCCAGGATAAGACCTAGCAAGTATACTGGGTTCCCTTGGGTCTGGGTCATTTCATGTGCACTAAGTTCTCTTGGGCTGGCTCAGCTACCATACCCCATCTTTTACCTTTCCTCAGTAGCATGGCAGCTGGTTCAGAAGCTTTTCCTTTTTGTGCATGGGGTCAGGGTGACCTCCATGTTTTTTCTGTGAGTTGGGTTAAACAGAATGGGAGTCTGCTGCAGGGGACCCAGGAGAGTCTGTCTATCATGGCTTGGACTATGGCCCATGGATGATTGGGTTAAAGGAATTTTAAGTAAAGCAACTTCCCTCCAGGCTTCAGTTTGGAGTGCTCAAGATTTCACCTCCAGACTGCTAACACCTAAAAGAAAGAGCTTCAGAGAAGAGCCTACTTTCTGGTTTGATGTACCTTAACTCTGATAACTGCCTTGAGCTTAGTAGATATAGAATTGTTTAATTGTCTGTATTGTTGCTTTTTTTGTTTTTGCTCTGTATCAATACATTTATCTATTATTTAGTAACAGGTATTGTGGTCAGTTTGAGAATTTTGTCTGTCCAAAACAAGGTATAGGTGCTAAGTTTGAATTCAGCCCAACAGTTGGCAACTTCACTGGGGCACAAAAGTAGTAACCTAACTAATCAGAGAATGTGTTGATGCAGAGTAATCTGTTTTATAGTCTGTAGCAAAACATTAAGGTGCCTGCTACTGTCAGAGCAGAGGTAGGAACCCAGGTTCTGGTTGCTGATACAACCGGTTAAGGAGGGAATTGGCCACACCTGCACCTGGTCAGCTGACTGGAAGGGGCAGGGCCTGTCTCCCACATAAATTCTAGGACTGAGGCCAGGAGGGCAGTTCCCTGCTGGCAGCTAAGGGGGAAGGGAGCTCTGCCAGAGGAAGCAAAGGGCAGAGGTTTGACTGCATTAGCAGCTCCTGATGCTGTTATGGAATGGAATATTCCTTGGTAGGGAATGAATGATGTTTTAGGTAGACAGCTTGGATTTATGTTATATCCCAGGGGCTTGTGTTTTGTGTTTGCTGTTTTAACTGGTGGTTTGGGTGAAGCTATTAGGAGATGGAGGAGGCCTCATAGGGGACCTGCAGCAGCATAGGAACACCACTCCCAGAGAGAGGGGGCAGTGAGAAGCTCCAGAGAGAGGAGCAGTGAGTGCCAGTGAGGTGCAGTGTGAGACAGAGCCATGGAAAGTCCAAGTGCCATTGAGGTGCAGTGCCAGACAAGGCTGCAGAGAGCCCAAGTGCCAGTGAATACACAGCGCCACAAAGAAAGACAGGGCTGCGGAAAGCCCAGGGAGAACAATGGGAGGGCCAAGTTACAACAAGACCTATATCAAACCATGTCAGTATCATCTTGACTTGGGCTGTGGTATAGGGGAGGAAAAAGGAGCTGCCTCCTGACATCGGGACAATAAATGGGCAGCTTCCTGCTAATTACCATCTACAAAATAATTTAAGAACAAGGCATGGCAGAACAGAAGGCAGACAGTTGGCCCATAACAGGAGGGTGGGGTCATTGATAGCTGGACCCCAAAAGAGGCACTTCTGTCACAGAGGGGTTAGATGAAACTTGTAGTAAGATAAAATTATATAGGAAGTAACTAAAGTTATAAGTATTGTGCAGGAGATGTTGTTTGTTATTGTTAACCAGGAGACTTTGTTTGTCCAGGTCAGGCAGGGCATATGCTGTAGAAATATATGTTATGGAGTATAAAAGAGTATATGCTGTGGAAGTATATGTTATGGTCTGCTTGGAATTAAGTGAGAAAGGCCTATTGTGCTTACAAAAGGAAGCTAAAAAGCAAAGAAAGTAATTTTTCTGACAAAAAAGGGAAATAATTACAGGGCTTTTGTGCAGACAAAACAAGACAAAAGCAGGTGTGTATTTGCTGTGAAGTTTATAAAGTGTAAGTACCAGTGCAGAATATAGCAAAGTGTTATGCAAACACTATAGCTTCATAAAAGATCAAAAACCGTTAGTAATGTAAGAGAGACACTCTAGAATCCTGTGTGTATCACAAAATAGAAGCAACGTAGCACAGCAAGAAACAAGATATGTTACCAGACATCTGTTCAAGCAGTAACAGAGGTTTTTTGATTTACAAGTGAGAGGAGACCTTGGTTCTCTTCCCCCTACTTCTCCAGGAACAGTAAAGAGCCTAAAAGAGAGAAAGATTGTTAACAGCTGTGGAAATAAAGATGAGTGCCCAGAATTAGTTTGAGTTACTCTGAGCAGGGAAAAAGGAATAACCTTATTGGAGGCATATTTTGTTTTCTCTCTGCAGAGGCATAGTTTAAAAGTTTCTTTTTAGGGTAGAAAGGATTTTCTTGAAGGGGTTGTGTGTAGTATGTAATTTGTCACTCCTGGTCTTTCGGGGGAACTTTCTTAGTCCTAAAGTGAAGCTTGCTTGATTGTACAGCTGTAAGAGAGAGAAATGTGATGAATGAATTAGTTTGCAGAGATCAAAGCAGGAAGGAGACACTGATAAGAATGAATTGTATCATAGTATCATAGTATGTAGGGCCAGAAGGGGCCTAAAGCCAGGCCATCCAGTCTGACACCCCACCAATGGCAGGAACGAGTGTCAGGGTCACAGGACCCCAGCCAAATACCTATCTAATCTACTCTTAAAGACGCCCAAGGTAGGAGCAAGAACAACTTCCCTAGGAAGCTGGTTCCACATC
>JAGPOW010001296.1:111298049-111310258 GCA_030014935.1 Caiman crocodilus
GGCAGTAGACCTCACATGCCGAGGGATCCTGGCGACAGATGGGGCCCTCCATACCTCTCAGGATGGAGTCACCAATCACGATGACGCGACGCCTCCTCCGCTGAGTCTCTCCTTGTAGGTCCTCATCCTCTATGCCCTTGACCATATGGTGGCCTTTCTTTGTACCCTCTCAAGCTTATCTACATCCTTTATGAAGTGTGGTGCCCAAAACTGCACACAGTACACCAGCTGAGGCCTCACCACTGGCTGTGTATATGTTGAGGGTTGTTTGCCCCCAACTGAACTGTTGAGCAGCTGGGCCCACAATCTTCCTGTTCTCCCACAAGAATATCATGGGATACTAGATCAAAAGCCTTTTGAAAGTTTAGGTATATAATGTTTACCTTGTCTCCCATGTCCAGGTGGTGGGAGACCTGGTCATAGAAGAAGATGAGATTGGTAAGACACAACCTACCTGCGACAAAGCCATGCTGGCTATCATTCAGGATCTTACCTTCCATGAGCATATCACACAGATTCTTGAATGAGTTTTCCAGGATTTTCCCTGGAATGGAGGTTAGGCTGATTGGCCTATAGTTTCCTAGGTCTTCCCTCTTCCCATTTTTGAAGATGGGCAAAATTGTTGCCCCTCTTCCATCCTCAGGGATTTCCCCTGTGCACCACAAATTCTGAAATAGCTTTGCCAGGAGTTTCACAATTTCCTTAGCAAGCTCCTTCAGCACTCTCGGATGAAGTCCATCTGGCCCTACTGACTTAAAAGTCTAGTTTTTCTAGTTGGTATTGCACTCACTCAGCATCCAGACTGGGGAGGCTGTCAGTCCCAGCATGTCCCTATGAGTCTTATATCACTTGACTTCCCCCTTGTTCTTGTGAAATACCAAAGCAAAGTGGGCATTCAAGAGTTCTGATTTTTCCTGAATGTCGGTCAGCTGTCCTGAGGTGTTAATCAGGGGTCACACACTTCCATTCATTTTCCTTCTACTGCCTACATATCTAAAGAAGGACTTCTTATTATCCTTGATTCCTGTGGCTAACCTAAACTCAGTTGCTGACTTGGCATTTCTGAACATTGCCCTATGAGTATTGGCCACTCTATAGTCTGCATTGAGGACCATTCCTAGCTTCCACTGTGTAAACACCTCTTTATTTTATTTTATTTTTCTTAAGAGGACTACAATGTCCCTATTTAGCCAGGAGGGCTTGCCAGCCCTTCTGCTACCTTTCTTCTTTGCAGGAATGGTTTTCTTTTGTGCTTTGAGGATTGTATCCATGAGTAACAACCATTCTTTGTGAACGCCATTCGCCTTCCCTTCCTGGTCCCACATCACCTCCCCTACTAATGCTCTGACCCTGCTGAACTCAGCATTTTTGAGGTCCAGGACTTCAGTCCTGCTGGTTGATTTGTTGACCTTGTGGTGGATGGTTTTTCTGAAGTCTAAGTAAATCATGTCAACCTCATGTCTCTCCTCCAGATGGCTAGTTACCTGGTCATAGAAGGACAAGGTTTGTCAGACATGATCTGCCCTCAACAAAGCCATGCTGGTTACTTCTTCACACCTGTCAGTTACTGGCTTGTCATTGATGGCCTCCTTAATCTTTTTTTCAAATATTTTACTCAGAACTGAGGTCAGACTGACCAGTCTGTAGTTTGTAGGGTCATCCCCCTTCCCTTTTTTGAAGGTGAGCACCACATTGGCCCTCTTCCAGTCATCTGGGACCACTCCCGAGTTCCAAAACTCTGCAAACAGCTTGGCCAATGGCACTGCTATAAGCTCTGGCAGTTGTTTCGGGACTCTTGGCTTCAGGTCATTGGGCCCAGCAGATGTGAAAACTTCCAAGTGTTGTTACCTTACCTGTTCAGGACTGATATCATGTGTCTTCTCCATGTTCCCTGGGGCCTCTGGCCAGGTGAACAGCCCATGTTTGATTTCAGGAATACCAGTGCAAAGTATGTATTTAGTATGCCTGTACGAAGCAGCTAGTATTCACTTCAGATTCGGATTCAGCTGATTCGGGAGACAGTAATTTGATTCGAGTCACTGTCCTGAATCAATTCAGCTGAATCTGGTTTGGAAATCTGGTTGCTGCCAAATCTCTGAATTTAACAGGCCCCACCCCCACTCACTCTCCCAGTTCCGTCAGTAGTTACCGTACCTGGCCCCAGCATCCCAGCACTTAAATAAAAAACAAAAAAACCCTGCACTCACCAGATTCTGCCAGGTGGGGAAGTGCCAATCCCTGCTGCTCCCCAGTGCCCTGTGCTGCATGGTTGGGGGGTTCTGCCACAAGTCTTCAGAGGACCCAGTAGCTGATGCAGCAGCCAATGAGTGTGGGACTTCTTGTTTTTTATGCCGGGATGTTGGGGCTGGGCAGGTCAGCCATTGACAGGGCTGGGAAAGTGGACAGGAGTTGTGGAGCACTCAGAGGAGCTGGGGGAGCAAGCAGGGGATGGGGCCTGGTAAAGGTCCCCCCATGGTCACCTCCTCTAGCTCCCCCCTAATTTACCAGTATAGAACCTGGGTCCAGCTCCCTGTGGTGGTGACTGGGGACTGCCTGTCCCCAAATCTTTTTCAATTCAGATGCTTTAAATTAATTTGCACCTCTTTAATTGGCTTCCCAATTCAATTTGGACCCGGAGATTTGGCTGCCAAATCAGACCAAATCTCTTCCAAACTGCATTGGCAACTGAAGCTTTGCACAGTCCTAGTATTTCAGAGTTCTGCTTTTTCACAGGATATGACTGTGGGCTGCCCCTGACTATTCAGTAGGGGGCCCATAGTACAGCCAGATTTTTTTCTTGCTCCCTATGTATCTGCAAAAGGACTATTTGTTATCTTTTATGCCAGTTACTTTAATAGCTTTATAACATACAGCTTTAATGTCCGACATGTTTATTTAAGATTTAGCCCATTAGCATTACAGTTATCTTACTTTGCTTTTATTGCTTTGATCATACAGGCATACTTTGCTTTTATAGTTTTATGACCTAGAATAACTCAACTAAAACATATACATTCCCTTCAGTTTTGTATTCAATACAGTAACAGAGTTCATCAACCATGACTTGTAAAGATGGAGTATAGGGTGGTTGCCAGGAGCCTTTTCTGAACTATGACAATGAACTTTATAGTCTCCCTTGTTCATATTATCCCTGAGTACCAACTTTTTTTGTTGTTTTTTGTTTTTGTTTTTTGCAAAGAAGCAAACATGAATCCTAACATGGAAAGTGGTAAACTGAAAAGTGCTTATGATTCACAGAAAGATTAAGTTAATTGCTGATAAGGAACACAATTAATTGATACAAGGCATTTGTGCATCAAAAAAAAAAAAGCCTACCTTAATTAACATACAGCTTTCTCATACAAAAATGTGTAAGTTCTATCAACTAGGATCACAAGTATATGAGGCAGAGAAAAAATAATAATATGGGAAATATTAAAACAATAGCAACAGGCAGGTTAAAAGATTTTTTTTTTTAAGGTCATAAAAAAGGCACTTAAAAAAGACTCAGCTACTGCAATTTTCCTACAGCACTTTTCTTTTCTTTCAGGAGCCAGGTAGGGTTTAGTACAAACAGCTGACAAAATTTGTCATTAAAGGATATCTATCTGGATGCCATGAAGAATGGAAAATGACTTTTGACACCCACAAAATGTGTTTCAACATAAAAAAAATCTTTTTTTTTTTTCCAGCTTTCAGCAAAGATTGAAGTGTGGAAGAGAGAAGTAAAGAGCAGTTCTCCAGAGATAACAGGTTTGCTAGGCCTGCTCTGTACTCTTTATAAAAAAAGAAAGTCTACTCTACCCATTGGAATAGACTCTTTTGACCTTTGAAGGACCTTCCATAAGTGCCTTTTAAAGAATCTAGTATAAAAAATTTACAGAAAAGATGGCTGTTACTGAATCCATTAGATTCTTTCTATTTACTAATCAATGGAGACAGAACTGGGTTGACATCTCTAATAGTAAAACACAAACTCATAGCATTTTATGTAAAATAGAACCCTATTTCTATTTCTCAGTATATGGGGAATTAGGGATGGGGAAGAAGAAATGAAGATGAAACAGTGGGATAAATTTTCAATGCAATTTTGCCTTTTCCCTTTCGGGGGATGATGTTGGTCCATGTCATGATACATATTAATAGAAGATATTGTTATTTTAACTGTTTTTTGATTCTTTAGGATTCTGCATCCAGGTATGTGTATGAACTCCAGCAGAAAACATAAGCCTTGCTTTGAAATAAAGAAGTCATACTAGCAAAATTATACAACTATTACACATGCAGCTTCTGAAAATTCTATTCTTGTGGGTTTCATTGACAGCCATTTACTTCACTTTAGTGTGAAGAACTTGAAGACCACCATATAGGAGACATGGTTTTAACTTGTCCACAAGGCATTTGTTGTCACTGTGAAGTCCCCATTGGCATAGGTTTGAGGCTCAGTGACCCTGCAAGTTAAAAAATGGTTGAGAAATAACAATAATGGTGTGGCCAATTAAATGCTGGTTGACTGACTGTAGGGTCAAAGATGTGGTGATTGGTGCTTTTGCTGATTTATTCTTTGTGCCATCAAATAAGTAAAGAAAAGCCATACTGGATGTGATGGCACTGTCGGTGGTGCAAGCATGGTGGTGGCAAGTAGTGCACTCCCCAAATGGCCACAACATATTGGCAGCAGGAGGTAGTGGTGACCACTGACAAGTGGTCAGTGACCACCCACAGGTGCCATCAGCAGCATTAGTAGTGGTCTGCGGGGATCAGGAACCACCTGTGGATGCTGCTGGCAATGTCAGCAGTGAGGGTGGGAGGGGGAAGTGAGTGGTGACCACCCACAGGCACCATCGGCAGTGTTGGTGGTGCCTTTTGGCAGAGGGTGCACCACCAAGCTCAGAGGGTTCGTGTGCACCACTACGCATCATCAATACTTGAGAGGAGCAGAGCTATTGTTGGGCGAAATGTATTCCAATGCACTGGCAGTATAGAATTATCATGGACTCTAGCTAGTAAACTTATTTCAGCATTTATGCAGTGGAGATGAGGGAGAGCAATTTTATGAGGATTGGTAATCATTAGAGTGGAGTGGGGCACAATGTGCCTGATCCATTGTAGCATGCAGCTGGATGTGCACTAGTTTACTGCCATATACAGGGGCATGGTAATCTGCAACTGAATAACACGGTGCAAGGGCAGAGAAATGTAGCATGGATGCATTGGCATCCCAAGTGGAGCCTGCAAGTTTTGCAAGTAGGATATTACTTGTTATCAGGGTATGATGTTAGAAGGTTATTCCTTAACATATGTATATATTTAACTTGGCCATCTTATATTCCTTGTTATAAGGTTATTCCCTAAAATGACTGAAACAAAATGCTGATACCAGATACACTAAATAGATTTAAAGTTAATTATTTATTTAACTTGGAGGGGAAGAAAAATTTGATGACCCTTGCCAACAGGGTTGCAACCCTCCCACCTCCCACCCCCCCAACAACAATAATCACAATATCCCCCTTTCCCCCAGATCTGCTCTGAATATTTACATCAGCATAACTTTCCCACTCTTATCATTCTTTATCTATATCCAGTCATGTTAGAAAGGACCTGATGAAAAAAGTTAATACTGAGACGTTAAGCAAAGGCCATGGCTGGAAAATCAGTCTTTGAAGACTTGACACACATCTCCCATGAAAATATTTATTAGTCACATGTTCACTGGTCATGCTGACATCATCTTGTCTGCAATGATTAAGACAGGAATTTGTTAGGGTGACAGTATTTGGATCTTAGGGTGCATTGGATTTGCAGCTGAATAAAAGGCTGTAACCTGTGGCCTAGCAAGCTGCTAACCACAAGGCAGAATAGTATGGTAAAAATTACATTGCAAGACACTTAGGCAAGCATTTTTCTAACAGTATAATAGTGTTGAAAGATATATATAGATCATTGTGTAAAAAAGACAGGATACAAACCACCGTGTATTGTTAGAAGATATAAGCAAAATATGCTTTGAATGTTTATGCTAAGCCAGCCATTTGCTTATGGTAAGTAGCCATCTTAACTGTGTCAACCATTTTCAAGTGAGTCTGTAAGTCTGGGTGCTATAAATGAGGTGAAGTCTTAGGAATGTGGTGATGATAGAACATGGGACTGAAAAACAGACTGGAAAGTGAAAGACAACATGTAACTGGTAATGGAATCTGAAATAAACATAGGTGAATGGTGATTAGTAAAAAAGCCTCCAGAAGCTTCTAGGCTTTGGTCGAAGCCCATCCAAGTGACCAAAAGAAGCAAATGTCAGGGTCTTAGGCATGCACTCATAGCAAAAGGACATGTAAATAAGTGAAATACATAGGCAATTCCATGCTATAATGAAACAAATAGTAAGCAGAGGTGGAGTTTCAAATGGGAAGGACTAAGGGTGGAACAAAGGAGGGACAAAGATGGGGTAAATATTAATGAGCATAAACCAAGGTGTATAAAACGAATGTTTGTGGCAGCTCCCCAGTTTGTTGGAGGCAGCTTTGGACAAAGCTCCATTTTTAATAAAACTGCTGACGAGCAATGTGTGCAGGTGATATGTGATGGCATTGATCCATTGTCTCCCTAGTCACTGGGTGTCACATGGAGTCAGTCTAGCAGAATTATCTTGTCTTAACCCACGTTCTTCTGAAGTCCCTTCCAGACCTATTTTTTATGATTCTCTGATCTTCACAGCTTTCCTGCTTTTAATAGATAGCTCTAGATCTATACTGTTAATTGCCAGATTTTCCACATTGAACCATATCATGGTGTTGTGGTTATCTGATTAAAAATTAGATGGATGATGCTGTTGTTTGAGTGTCTTGCACCATTTATACTTTATAGAATAAAAAAAAAAACTTTGTTCCATCAAAGAAGAGAAAATGTGATAAGACTCATATCCTGTTGAAGAAAACTGAGTGGTAAAACTATTCTGGACTAATCTGATAACAGAAAATTGCTCAGCACTGGTCAGCAAGGAATTGCTGACTTGCTGAATTTCAGTCTCTCTGAGAGTGTACACATTTTTTTCAGGCCTCCTGTGCTCTGAGCAAGAAGAGATAATCCCAGTTTTGGAAGGGGAAAAATTAAAATGTCACTTCTTCAGTAGCTCTGGAAGCAGTACCAGAACATACCACATCAACCTTGACCAGAGCAGTCTGTCATTCCTTCTCACCCAATTTGTTTGCTGCCAGAGAAAAAGGATCAAGTCCTTGGTTTCTGCTGCAGTTTGTTAAATGGTTGCCTTTGTAATCCAGATGCAGAAATTGGATTAGAAGTAGATCTGAGCCCGTAGGCACAATCATTTCTAATTTTATGTATTAAAAAAAGAAAATATTTTTACACAGCTGGTCTCATATCATTACTGTGAAAAAACATAATAATAAGGCACACAAGAAGCCATAGGGAAGAGATGCATTTATTATGTCGCCAAATCTTTTAATGTATAGTCACAGTGGTAATCTACTGTCCTGCTTCCAGCAGTGGTCAATCCATTATTTACTGGGGGTAAGAAGTTGAATCAGAGATGGTTAAAAATGTGATGGAACCAGCAAATTGATGCTGCAGGTGGAACCACAGAAAATGCATCAATTATATACAGTCATAACAATAGCATTTTATGGTAGAACTGCTGAAGGACTTCAAGGGGCAGAGAAGTAATTTACTTTAGTAAAATTTAAATTATATACAATGCAATTACAACTTTATTTAAATATGGATATTACTCTTAATTGCAAGATAGGTTCACTGGCATGTAAAATATTTCCCCCAAATAATTAAAACTGCTTCTTAAAATGTTCTGTAACCAATAGTGACATACTAATGCTGCACAGTTAAAATGGATTATTTGAAAATTGAATCTAATTGTACTGTAATTCACATTCATTAAAAGGCTAGACATTTTTCAAGGGAATGAAACTGTTCTATAAAAATCAATTCACTGTACAACAGTAACATATTACAAACCTGCAGTTAAAATCCAATCATTTAAATGGGAAAAACACTAATCCAGGAGTAATAATTCCATTAACCCAGACAACACACATTCACATTTAAAAAAATAAAACAGAAACCTTGCATCTGTGAGACAACATAGGATATGTCTAGATTCAGTAATTGTTGGTTAGGCAGTGCAAAGATGGATTATTTAAAGATAAATGTAAAACATTTGTTTAGAATTTGCAAAAGGAAATGAAATGCTGAAACACATTTATCTTTCAGCTATGGATCTTGACCTCAGCTGCTGGCAATTTGACCTAAAATTAAAGGATTTGTTTCAGTTTATTAACATAATATAAACCATTGGTCTATGCAGATGATAAAATGTGAATCTGATTCACATTTTCTCCATAATTAATATGATACCTTTTACCAAAGGAACAAGCTGACACACTCTATTTACTGATTTAATATTTTTGCGTTTAATGTATGACTGTTGGGGAATGAAGTATTCAAAGGTTGGTTACAGGTTATTTTACATGAGGTTTGATAGGACTATCTGTTATTAAGATTGTCCTACTCTTCCCATTCCAAAACCTGTTTTCAGTTTTCTGTAACAGCACCAAATTTTAGCTGTTTATAATAAAATTTCCCATGCCAAGTACCTGCCTCGGCATGGTGGTGATGATATTAATGATGATTTAAACTAAAATGATTCATTCATTTCCAAGAGTAAGGCTGTGTATATTGTTTTATTCATGTTTAAAAATTCTGCAAACTGTTTCTTTAAAAACATCTAGCATCATTATATTTTAGAGCAATTACTTGAAATTTGACAAGGCAAAGAATTACAGGTTTTCACAAAGATTGAAAAAGGCACATTCTAGGTTTGCATCTTTTTTGCATCTCTGCGAAAAACTGTCCAAGTTATAATCATGTGAAAAATCATAGTTTGTACATGCTTAGGAGGAACATGTGAGTAGGTCCTATTCGCTTGGCCCCTAAGTGTGATTTTTTCATTGCATATTTCCTGAAAATCTGAAAATCCAGTAACATATCTAATTTTGTAACACTTTGCCATCTCAGCCATATGTCACAAAAAGCAGTGAGAGAAGAACCTTTTGTGTTAATTGGTTTTTAGGAAGAATGAAAGAGCAGCATGGTTAGGTGCCTAAAAAGTGAAATAGGACCTTGTCTTTACATTTCATTTAGTGTGAGCATTTTCTGATTTTGAACAGAGTAAGATTTTCCTTAAAAATAAATCTCTTGTTTATTGTGGTCCATGATGGCTTTGGGCTTAGGTACCTGAACTTAGAAAAGGTAACCTGTTTTGTGCATTGTTATCCCTGAGCCCTTCCCTGGGACCATACAGAAGAAGGTTGTCTGATTCAAATACGAAGATAGGAAGAGTAGGTGGAAGGGAGTGACTGGGGAAAAAAGTAGGAAGACCTACTGGTAGGGACTGGAGGTTGATGGAACAGGGGAAGACATAGCTTTGGGATGAGGTGGCTAGCTAGTAATGGCTAGACAAGAAGATGTTTATTTAACATAAATAATAAAAACTTAAGTATTAGCAATTCATTCTGAGTTCAATTCACTAATTATAGGTGCATAGAATGTTTGAGATTGGTATAGGTATTTCACCTACAGGATACTTTGTGTTAAAGAGGTAAAGAAATGCTAAAATCTAATTGTAAAGGTATTTGAAAAACAATGTATAAAATGAAAAGTAAAGAAGAATGGATGAAATTAAAGTCTTTTAAAATCTGTTCTGTTGTCTTAATTTCACACAATAAGGTTGGAATCAGACTATGAAGATCTAAGGCATTACTGGTAGAAATAGAGAAACAAGTACTCTCACTAGAGTAATGTGATCTTTTAGGCAATTAAAGCATACTTTATGAGGTATAATCAAAGTAATTATAACCTAGAGCTTTTTATACTACTGCAGTTATCTTCAGAGTGCTACAAACATTAACTAATTCCCAAAATGCTTCCAAAGTGTAGTGCACATCCCATTGGGATGTAAAGGTCTAACTAAGAGGTTGTGGTAGAGGTTCTCTCTTAATTATTCTCTGGAGTCTTCACTTTAATTTAAAGACCGATTCATATTTCATGAAGCCATAAGGAGAACAAGCAAAAGGGAACCTGATTTCAACCTAGTGAGCAGAGAACTCCCTTGGACAGAGGAAATCCTAGGTTTTGCTCCCTGCCCCATTTGTACATTTAATGTAATGCATAAACTGGTTAATGAAGAATACATAAGCAATCCCAGGTGCAGGAATCAAAATCTAGGCTGCTATCATTCCTAGAAAGCTGTGCTCACTGCCAATCAATTTCCATTTTTCTTGTTTTTCTTCTGGCCCTGTGACTTTCAAACAAAAGCCCAGCTTCAAGAGGTGGGATTGGGGTTTCCCTTACCAGCAAAGGTCATAGTTTGGCGAGTATGACAGGTTCTTGGGAAATGGGATGCAGATTCTAAGACCCCTCAAATTGAGGAGGACCTAGAAATCAGGTTTCCCATCTTCTGAGATATTCCTCTTTTGCCAGTAGGCTACTAGCTAACTATGCCCATCTTTTCCTACATATAGGTTGATCTGCTTGCATTCCTAAAGAGTGGGTTTTCAAAACACCTAAATTGGTTAAATGATAAACTCCCAGTTATTTCCCAGTAGTTCTAGGTAAAGTCCCAGAACCTCGAAGGTGTTTTTCTACCCAAATCTCTCAAGGTCAGGAAACAAAGATCTGCTCCCAAACTGAACAAGCCAAATCATGAAATATTTTATTTTACCTCTTGAAAATTTAAGATTCAGGGGAAAAAATGTAGTTTTAGAAATACTAATACAGAGTTCTTCAAAATGAAATATGCTCCCCAGGACTCCAGACTTTTGGAAATTGTTTTTAAATTTAATGTTGTCAGGGTTCTAAGAGTCCATTTCTCCATGTCATCCCTAATACTTGGACTACTCTGAACCTGGGGCTTCCACAGTTCTTGGTCATCTAGTTCTATGGGCTTCCACTCTCAGAGCCTGAGGATTTGGTTGGCCTAAGAATCTTGAATCCCTAGGGCCTCCAGCTTGTGTTACTCTGTTTGTTGAGGCTACATAGAAATGATGGACCATGGTTGCTCATCCAAGGACTTTAAGTCTTATGATTGTGTGATTGGAAGCTCAGAACCTATGAGATCTTGTATATTTTCCAGGCCTAGGGTGACCTGGCATTGTGAGTAACTCAGAGCCTGAGATCCTTGGAGTCCTCAGTTCTTAGACTGTTTATTTATTGGGGATTCCCTGGGGTCCTGACCCAGGAACTCCTACAGTCCCTTTTCTTAGGACAGTGTGTGTGCCTGGAAAGATATCTAAAAGCTCCTGAGATGTCTACCAGTATAGCTTCTAGTTTAATGAAAGTTTAAACTGGCCACAGGTGACAACCTGGTAAGAGGGCTGCAGGTCCTCAACCACCTTGGCAATAGCAATTATTGCTTGCTGGAATTCACCATCCAGAGCAGGGTGCCAAGGGCCTGCAACAAGGCAGTAGCCCTAGACTTTAAGAGGGCCAACTTCAATGAGTTGAGATTAGTGGGAGAGATGCTGGGGTCCTCAACAGTAGGAGAACTCAGTGCCCAAGATGAGTGGTTGTTCCTTAAGGAGATGATACTCAGACCCCAAGGGGTGACAATCCCAACAAGAAGCACAGGGGGCAAGGGTGCCCAAAATCCCCCCTGGCTCACTAAGGGCATTCATGAATGCCTGATTGCCAAAACAAAAGTATACACCTGGTGGAAGGGAGGGGCTATCACCAAAGAGGAATATACCTCCACCATTCAGGTCTGTAGGGGGGCTGTTAGAAAAGCTAAGGCAGGTACAGAGCTAGGGCTAGCATCAAGGATCAAAGACAATAAAAAGTCCTTTTTTTAAATATATAGGTGTGCAGACTGCATTGTAAGCGGTGACTCATGACACCACCTAAGAAGCCAAACCCTTGTAGTGAAATCAAACCCCTTGTAGTAACGCCTGAGGCCAGTTTCATACCATAAAAGGAACAGAATGAAAACAAAGAATTTCATAGGCTAGCTCCAAGTATAAACCCACCCCCCCCCCGTAGCTGAAACGAGCGGAGCTCTCCGTCTCGCGATCCGCGGCTTGTGATCGTTGAGAGGTCAGACACAGGATCTCTGCCAAAAGCTGTTTGCTAAAGCCATAGTAAAGAGCCAAGACAGAACCTGGAAACCCCCGAATCCTCCCCCT
>JAGPOW010001296.1:111310358-111327233 GCA_030014935.1 Caiman crocodilus
CGGACCAATAAACCTGCTACTACTAACAACGAACGTGTGAGTACACCCTTATCTCGGCAATCTCGCGATATCTGATCTGTCTAGCAGCCAATAAAAGGGAAAATCAAAGCCTAGCACGGGGAAAAGAAATTAGCTAGAGTCCATTCGTTCTCGCCCTAGGGGCCTGTTGGAATTAAGGCTCCGGAGGTGCAACAATAGGGAGAATGAAGAAGGCACCAGGTAATGTGGGGCCCCTGCAAGATATGCTTCGCTATCTGGTGGTTGCACAAGAGAAGAAAGCAGGCCTCTTTAACAAATTCTTCACCTCCATTTTCCTGTGCAGGGACCAGGACTCCCAGACCAGGATTCCAGATGGACTCGAGAGAAACACCACCAGGCCTAAGGTCAGGGAGGATCAGGTTAGAGAGCTTCTAGAGGGGCTGGACGAGTTCAAATCAGCAGGTCCAGATGCTCTCTACTGCAGGGTATTGAAGGAATTGGCAGGGGTTATTGCGGGTCCCCTGGCACAGATTTACAAGCACTCATGGTGCTCTGGCCAGGTGCCAGATGACTGGAAGATAACCAATGTGGTCCCCATCTTCAAAAAAGGGAAGAGGGAGGACCTAAGCAATAATAGGTCCTTGCTTCAATCCTGGGGAAACTCTTTGAGAAGATCATCACGGAGCAAGCACATCTGTGATGAGCCAACAGCAGAGATGATGCTCAACGGCAACCAGCATGGTTTCATTAAAGGCAGGTCATGTCAGACCAACCTGATTGCCTTCTGTGATCAGGTCACAAAAGCATTGGACACAGGTCTTGTGGTGCACATAGTATTTTGGACTTCAGCAAGGACTTTGACACTGTCTCCCACCCCATTATCATCCAAAAATTAGGTGACTGTGGCATTGGTGCCTACACAGTCAGACGGATTGCTAATTGGCTGAAGGGTCATACTCGGTGGATGGGTCTCTTTTGACCTGGAGGGAATCAGGCAGCGGAGTCCCCCAGGGCTTGGTCCTTGGGTCCACACTGTTCAATTTCTTTATTAGTGACTTGGATGGCAGGGTAAAAATCAGCCTTTTTAAATTTGCTGATGTTACCAAGATTTGGGGTGAGGTTGGCACGCTATTAGGGAAGGACAGATTACAGCAGGACTTGGACAGGTTACAGGGGTGGGCTAACAAAAATAGGATGGGTTTCAATACTGACAAATGGGATGCTGCACTTGGGCAGTGGGAACCAGCAGCACACTTTTATATGCTGAGAAACTCCCTTCTCAAGAGCACAGTGACAGAAAGAGATCTTGGAGTCATTATTGACTGCAAGATGAACATGAGCCCACAATGTGAGGTCATGGTCAGTAGGGCTAAATGTACCTTGTCGTGCATCCACAGATGCATCTCAAGCAAGGCCAAGGAGGTGATCCTCTCCCTGTATTAGACATTGGTCAGGCCACAGCTAGAGTACTGTGTTCAGTTCTGGGTGCTGCATTTTAGGAGGGTTGTGTACAGCATTGAGAGGGTCCAAAGGAGGTCCGCCTGCATGATCCAGGGACAGCAGGGCAAACTCTATGAAGAACAGCTATGGGACCTTAACCTGTTCAACCTTCTCAAGAGAAAGCTGAGGGGGACTTGGTGGCCATCTATAAACTAACCAATGGGGACCAGCAGGGTTTGGGAGAGGCTCAGTTTCCCCTAGTGCCCCCCCCCACGTCCCAGGGTAACAAAGAACAACGACCACAAATTTTTAGAGAGTAGGTTTAGACTAGACATCCAAAGGCACTACTTCACAGTCAGGGCGGCTAGGATCTGGAACCAACTTCCAAGGGAAGTGGTGATGGCTTGTACCCTGGGGGTCTTTAAGAGGATGCTTGATGTCTACCTGGCTGGGGTCATTTGAGCCCAGTTTTCTCTCCTGCCCAGGGCAGGGGGTTGGACTTGATGATCCACAAAATCCCTTCCAACCCTACTTCTATGAATCTATGCAATCTCCAATTTAGTCTAAGTGTTTATTTCTTCACTTCCTTTTCTGTCTTTCAGACACATTTTTTTTTAATTTTCATTTTATATTCCCAAACAGATGACAGAGGAGAAGAATGAAAAGCCAGGTTCATCTAGGGTCTGCTGGCATACACAATAGCTAGTCAATGACTGTAGAGTCTAGTTTGGCCCCTAACAAGCTAAGAAAGTGTGAAAGGTGCCCTAAATTTCAATGCAGGTTCTGTGCATCTGGTAGGGTCTCTATGAAGAATAAAGCAAGAGTACAAATCTGCCAGGCCATGTTCCCTTTCACTTTTTTGTTTTCTCAGCCTGCCTGCAAATTGCCTTCATTCTACCCCCACCTCGCCCAAAGGTGAGGTTAGTGCTGTCATAACATTTCTATGTTCATTTGTTCTATGTAAGGCTAATTCCTTTGTACCATTATACATGTCTCATGGTGCTACTTGATGTGCTGAGACTGCAGCATAACAATGAATAGAATGAAACTACAAATAAATTAAACAACAACCCAAACCACAGTTATATTTAGAAACTTCCAAACAGATATGATAAACAATCAGAACAGATAATTTAAAATCAAGCACAGATTAATTAAATCGAAATAATCAAAACCACAATCTGTGTCCCAATCAGACATTTTATCCCCCAAAAGAAGCAGAAAAATAAATTCCATTAATTCTAAAAGGAAAGGTGAGAGGTGGTTGTACAAAATCCTTTAGGTAGATATATATTTAAATAATGAATGAGCATAAAATTACTTTCTTATCTATCTATAGCTATTGGTAGATATATACGTATATATCTATACATGAATATAGATATAGAAAGAGAGATCTTTCCACCAGAATTAGTTATTGGGATGAACGTAAATGTTTGAATGAAAGATTAAGTGTGAAAAGATGAGATACTTATATTTTCAATTCCCCCTACTACGAAAGGAAACTATGTTTAGTGTACACAGTGGAGTTACACCTGAGATGAATTTGGCCATATGTCTGTTGCTACTCTGCAGTCAGCCCCTCTGGTATTATATAAATATTATATGTTGTTATGTGCAGTCCAATGCATTTTTCTATTTTGATGAGGTAGAGATGTCAGTGCTGAGCCCACTCTGGCTTCAGTCACGTCTACTCCTTTTTAGTTGTTTGTCAATAAAACCCCTTGGAAATAGAATGAAAAAAAAATGAAATGTCTAGGCCTAAACAAAAAAAATATGAATGTATCCCAAAACGCACGGCTGGAAGGTTACACGTTGGAAGGGATAACTTCATTTTGGGAAAAGAAATTTGATAGAAGATAGTTATTTGACTCAGCAGGCAAAGGTGCGAAGAAAGACAATGACTGAAATTTAAAGCTAATCAAATTCAAAACAAAAATATGATTGACTTATAAAAGTGTGAGCAATTTACCATTGGGACAGCTTACCAAAGGTTATAGTGTAGTCTCCATAACAGAATGCTCTTTACTTCAAACATGAATCAATTTAGGGATGTGGCCTATGTTACAAAGAAGTTCAGTTATTACAATATATAATCTGACTCATTGAAACATGATTTGAATGACAGATATGTAAAAGTAATGTTTATATCACATAGTGTAAATCAGAGAGACTAGATAATATTAAATGCTGGACAACATTACTTTAACTGATCAAAAGGTATTGGCACAACGTTTCCAAATCTCACAGTTTTGTCCTGGAGAGACCAAAGTTACTTAGTGTGCTTACACTTATTTACTGCACCCAGTCTACATTCACATGGCTCACTTTAAACTGCATGAATGTAGGCCAGGAGCAGTGCACAAGCATTAACTGGTCCCAGAAGCTGTGCAGGGAAACTGGAGTAAGTAACTCAGGTTGTGGGGAAGGGCTGGTGGGATGGGAGGGAAGGTTGATGGGTACATCAGGGTGGAAGGGGGAATGTTGTTCATTGAGGGATGTAGGAGTTAAAGTGATAAAAATAGTCAGGTCAGTATTGGAGCTGGGGGTAGGTGCAACCCCAGGATTGGGTTGAACTGCTGGGCTTTCCCAGCCATGGGGCTACACTCCTAAGGTACAAGGTTTGTTCAAAATCGAGACTGACTGTGTATTTGTGGTACAAAGTATTGAGTGAGGGGCATGGCTTTGCTAAACATGTCTGGCTATGTTGGGGCTCCTCTGGACAGGTTTGCAGCTCGTGGTGTTTCCCCAGTTTTCTATGGCCAGTGGTTGAAGTAAAATCATTTGTGTCTCACATCCTCTTTCGTTATGTCAGTGTCCAGAATAATGCATGTGCATTGCATTTTGCATGAAAATTGGGAAAATGGCAGGTGAAATATTTTAAATACTTAAAATAGCATTTAGGGATGACACTATGAGCTGTGCAAATATTCTTGAATGGTATCATTGGTTTAAAGAAAGATGATCATTGATCGAAAGTGATGAGTGTTCTGGATACCCTTCAACATCACAAAATGCTGGAAATGTGACAGAAGTTTGCACTTTGGGTCAAAATGATAAATGATTGACTTTTTGACAGATAGCAGAAGTTGGAATTTCAGTTGGTTCATGTCATTCAATTCTAACTGGCGATTTTGGGAATGAAATGACCAGAAAAAAGACCAGAAAAGTGGGTGTCTGTCTCCTGGATGCTTCACCATGACAATGCATCTACCCGCTCAGCATGGACTGTGAAGCAATTTTTAGCTAAATTGTAGCCAAACACCATATCCCACAAGTGCTGCAGCCTCCAAAATTCACCTGACATGGCCCCACAAACCTTTTTCTTCTTCCTTTCAAAGTTTTCTTTAGTTGAGGGAAGAGAAGTTTGTGATGTGGAAACTGGAAAACAAAATGTGACTAAGCAACTTTTAATGATTCCACAAATTCTTTATCAGAGGTGCTTCCAAGAATGGTAGAAATGTTGGGAGAATTATATGGCTGCAAAAGAAGTATACTTCAAAGCAGATTAAGCCAAAACCCCTTTAAATAAAATATTTTGTTTCCTACAGCATCAGACTTGTTGATACTTGATACTTTTTGATACTTTTTGAACAGCCCTCATATACAAGTGCTCAACAGATCGGGCTAACCCATTCCCAGTTGAAGTTAGTTCACTTCCTCAGGTGGCATTAGATCAAATTCAAAAATAGCATTGGAAAGCACTGTGGGACTGACTGACCTGTGATGTGAATTACTTTGGGCTGGAAAGTCAGAGAGATGCAACTTAAAAACCCCTCTGGGCAAGGTGGTGTACAGTTCAGTTCTCTGACTTCTGGCTCGTTTAACTTAAATAATCATAACTTTTGAGACTTAGTGGGCATGTCTATACAAGATACTATGTCACTAGCTCATTTCTACAGTAATGTAGCATTGCCAGGATTGAACTGTGATGGCAATGCTACTTCACAGTAGCAGCTAAAAACAAACGTGCAGTGACAGGACCATGCAGTAATGCCGGTAACTGCGCAGTCATTTAGTACTTGCTTAAGTAACAACAGTGCAGTCCAGTGCACATGAACACGTACCCAGTACTGAATTGAAAATTATCCTAAATAAGTACGTGTATGACTTAAGGGCAACAAAATATTATATTTGGATCATATGCAAAGATAAATGTAATGTGAGTGTAATATATGTACTTGTATGTTTGTTTTTAATAATTATTGTGTTTAGGGCTAGAACATAAAATGCTGTGAATCATGCATGTAGACTTGCAGACATTTCAGTCAGTTTGGATGTCTCTTTGAATCTCTCTCTGATCTTCAAGTTGAATCTTGATTTCACTAAGTAGGTTGGCTCATTCCTGTTATACATTAGATAAATAAAAATATTATTTTGAAAACCTAACCACAGAATCATAGTAACAATAGAAGGTGCTTCTATCAGCATGATGTTCACAGTCATTATAATGATTGTACAATGGCTATTGTTACTAGACTCCACAGAGTTTTCACTTCATTTGTAGTATCAGTGTGTTGCATGCGTATTCCACATGTATGTTCCTTCTCAAAATCCTTCAGAAAAAATTAAAGAATACATTCTCTGCAGCTTAGTTGCAGACCCACCAAACCAGAAGTGTAGTGTGTCAGGAAAATATTAACAGACCCTTAGCTATAAGGAGACAAGCAGCAGCTACTCTAATATGCTGTTTGTTGTTATGCTCAGAACGAATAGTCTGTATTGACAAGAAAGGAAAACTTAGAGGCCAGTCAAGCATACTAATTTATTTTTTTTCTTATGGCATTTCCTTTTTCTTGCTACTCTGTACTCGTGAGCAGATGCTGCATGAAGAAGCTGCAATTCTGACAGGCATTCATGGCTTCACTGTTATTACCTGATAACTTGGAGCCAGTGTTGGGCTCTGAAAAAAAATCCTCAGGCTCAATGGCTAATTTTAGTGCAGTCTGATACAGGATAGGGGAAGTCTCCCAAGACCGAGAAAGGCAAATATTTAGTAACAGTTCAATGATACAATTTTGAACTATTAAGTTAAACATTCAGAGATACTCATACTTCAATTATAGTTTCACATGTACACACATATGTCCTACTGACTTCAACAAGAATTGTTTCAGTATTTGGGAGATATTTCTAACTATGGCTCTGTTTATATCTGCTAACTGTTAATGGACATGGTTGTATTTTATGATGCTACTGTGCAACCTGTTTATTTCAAAATGGCCTTTTTTTGCCTTGGGCCCATATTGCCTTTAATATGGTTTATCCTTAAGGAAAACTATGATCTCACTGTTTCATTCAATGCCTTGAAAATAATCCTTATTTAAGGATCTTACCAGTATAATAATAATAATAAAAGTGCCTGGAAATTACTTCAAATATCCTGTTCTGAATGCAGACATGTTACCTGAAAATATAACATAAAGTTAACAACCACTAGTGGAAAAAAAAAATAAGAAAGCAAGTAAAATATATATTTCTAATAGTAACCTGGAAGATACCTGCAGATAGATATAGTGTGACTCAATTCCCAGAAATGCTGCCTTGAAATGTTTTTGTTACGGGAACCCTACCGGTGACAACCAATTAGCATATTCTCAGCTGAAACATCATTCTGTGAAATTCAGTTTCCAGGCATGGTAACAAAAATGCAATAGAAGCTAAGTTGAAGGAAGAGTAGAAGAAAAATCTTCAAATCGCCAATTTCTGGATAGTTTCAATTATTGATTTAATGCTTCTTTTTGTTACAGATATGTTTAATTTCTTATCAATAGCATCTTTCTTTCATAAATCTTCCCTTTGATTTGATTAAACATTATTCCTATGAATATTAGAAAATACAATTTATAGTTTTTTGGTATTCTTATGTCTCAGAAGTAGTTTATTTCAAGTAAGTATATAAAGTATTCAACAAGAAGAAAAATAATATATTTATGAAATATAATATTTTCATTTATTGAGGAAGAAATGAATTAGTGAAAGAATCAATTATATTCTATTAACCTGGCAGAGATTAAAATACAAAAGATTTTATATTGTTTGCAACTCTATTTTCTCTAAGCAAAATGATTCTCAGGAAATTGATAGCAAAAGCAGAATCGACTAAATGAACAGTTCTAAGAATTACACACTGCTATACCAAGAAAACCACAAAGCATTTGATAGGAAAGGATTACAAAATATTAAACAGAAAAACAAGTTATGATAGGATTAGGACAGAAGCAAAGGAGAAGATGGAAGTAATAAGATGACTAGCTTGTGTGTATGTTTCTGAAAACATCTTTGAAGCTACAGAAGCTAAAAACCATCATAATTGCAGTATTGGAGGGGAGAATGACATTCTCTAAAGTACTAAATTAGGGAATTCATAGAAAATGTGAAAGGAATGCATCCTTCCCTGTCCAATGTTTCAGACCTTTTGCAATGTCAAAAAGGCAATAATTAGTTTTTTGGGTTTTTTTGTTTTTTTTAAAAAAATCCTTCTTTTCAAGACACCAGCTATGTATCTGAAGGAAAACATTCAAGGTACTCACTGATTCAAACCAGAGTTCCTGAACTTCACCGTATTCAGAAAATTTTATTATCAGTTACAAAGAGACCAAAAGGGCAGGAGTTCATATTGTAAACTGAATGTGTAAATTTGAACAATTCATTTAATAATACTGGAGCTCATAATGAAGCATAAAGAATTGTTTTGTCAGCTGATGAACATAGTGGTCAATTATGGCAAGCTAGAAAGTAAGCAGAAGTTTAGTTTGATAGAACTGCCTGATGGCTTAAAATTTCACAATAAATAGATAGAATTACTATAGAGATGGAAAGACATTGAGAGATCATTTTGTCCATAAATATATTTTGGTTTGTTTTTCTAGGACATACTACCCAACTGATTTAACAAGGACAGACATATAATTACATCTTGCCTTCCTCAGGATATCTGTATAAAGTCTCATGATCTTTTCTGATCTGTAAGTGATGGCAAGTCTAAGCCTTTCATTTCAATTTTGACATTGCATACACTTCTAAACTATCATCTTCTTTAATTCTTTGGATACTTTCTCTGACAAGTAGGCCATGTTTTGCATTTTGTTTGGCACTGTGGTCGACCTTTGTCTAGAACACTTCATTTTCAAACCCCTAAATCTCTACAGTTAATATAATTCCAAAATTAATATTAGAGAGAATATTTGACTATAACAAAATTTGTTTTAATTAATTTTCATGTGTTTCCCGGGCTCTTCATAAAATGGTTTTGACTTGCAATGGGTAATAACATTGTTTGCAAATTATGATAAAAATTACCACTGTATGTCATGTTCCTCAAGTCCTCAACCATTTTTACTTTTCATACATCCTTTTATGTTTTCTTTATTGCTTCCACTAGCCTCACTTTTTAATTTCCCCTTCTTTTCAGTAGGAAGAAATACAATTTTCTGCCATTTAAAAATTCTTGTTAATAGCTTTGTAATGAGAATATTCTTTACATTTCACAAATACTTGCTCATTTAAAAAAAAAATCAAACAGCTCTACTTATAGGTTTAGACTCATCCATATCCCTGTAGTTCATAGTCTGGGATTTCTTCAAAAAACAGGAGGAAAATAGGAAAAATAATTATACTAGTAGATCACTAATTTGAATTTTAAATTGAAAGGCCTAGAAACGTTCTATAGAACATGAAATTGAGGTTGCTATTAATACTGAGGGAACCCCACTGCTGGAACTCCTGCATTTCTTGGTTTCAGACCCTCAATTTTCAAACAATCTTCCCCTTACAACAAATGCACATGGGCACACTCACCTTGCTAGCAAGGTAACTTTAGCAGCATAGACAGCACATAAGTATTGACAGTTGTGGGGTACAACTCCACACTGCTGACACTGTCCCTGCTGCTGCTGGGAAATGGCTCTGGCCAGACTGCAGCCCTGCACCCCACCATTGGCACAAGAATTTGAGGAGGAGGGGGCATATGTCCTCTCCATGTGTCACCTTTGATTAACACCAGCAAAACAACCACAGAGGCAGCATGAACAGATCATGTGGCAGGGCATCAAGGTGTCTTCCACTTTAAGAGAAGCAAACAGGCAGCAGCCAGGTGCCTGATGAGGGCAACCATTTTGGCCCAGGGATATAAGCTGGGCTGCAGGATGCTGCAGGAAGGAAGAAGGAAACATTGAGGCTGCTCTGGCCATAGTCAAGAGGTAAGGGCAAGGGCTATAGGGAGGAGGTGACCCCTTGTCCTGGGTAAGACATAAAACTGCAGCCTGCCAGGGCAGGGTGGTCTGGTGGGGCTCCTAGTGATGTGGGAGCCCCCAGGAAATGCCAGGCCATTTACCTCCCCAGTGGAAGGTGGGTCAGGGCACCTTATAACACCAGCTCCACATGCCTGGTGGTGTTCTAGTGAGCAAGGGGAGACTAGGGATTGGTTAAGGAGCCCTGAGGCAGAGATCACACCAGAGGAGGGAGCTGGTGCTGTACCCAGATGGCAGAGGAAACCCTGGGGGTTCAAGCCAGACCCTATGTGTGAAGGGCAATGAGTAGAGAGACCCTGTGTGAGAGGGGTGTTGAACAAATTGGTCCATGAGTGTGGATGAGTGAGAAGGCCCAGTGGGGGCATAGTGGTCCAGTAAGGGACTAGGAGTTAAATAGGCCTACAGTAATACAATTGTTCAATTCAGTGCTCAGGTGAGGGTAGTGGGAGATACCCAAAAGACTGCACCAGGTCTTACCGAGGTGAGGAGAGCTAAGCCCAAGGCCGGGCAGCATGACTGTGGCCCCTGAGAGAGGGCAGTATGAAAGGCTGGGTGAGAGCCAGCACAGTGAGTGGGATGCCAGTGAGAGAGGAGTGGAATGTGAGTGGCTCTCCAGGGCTGTAGAAAAGAGCTACAACTGTGTGCTCAGTTTGCTACAGCCCTAGACCAGAGAAGTAACGTCAGAGTAACATCCACAAGCTTTGGGGCCTGTGGAGGGGAGGTCAGAGCAGGTATTAGGCCCTTGTCAGCAGGGCAAGCAATGAGTAGCCTCCTGCCTTAGTGATAACTCATATTTTTTTCACCAAAACATAGCAGGTGAGAAAAGTGGTTGGCTAACCAGGAGCAGGGTGCCTGGCAAATACCTGTTGAGGAGGCCACCCTGTTATACACCAGCACTATGATGATAAGAAAGGTGTGCATGCAGCCCATTCTTGCCAAGAGTGCAGTCGGCAGTTTTGGCATTTGAGTACAAGTTAACATGCTAAAAGTGAATTTGTTCTTAATGGCTGTATAGTGTCGAGGCAATGGGCACCTTCATATGAAGCCAAGAAAACATGTAGAGTCTGGGATGATAATAAATAGCGCAGCTGTTACCAAATATCTCTTGTGATGTGCTTTATAAACTCCACACAGTACAGAAAAGGTTAAGTAGAGCAATGGACCAGGTGACAACCAGAGTCTAAATCAGCTGATAACCCAAGTCTCTGAGGTAACCAATCAAGGATTAGGCTTAGCCTCCACCACAAAATAAAAAGAAGACCTGGTAAGAGAGAGTAAAGCTTTTTGACTAAAAGAAACTCTCATTTGTAGCTATGAAACAGAGAAGAGAAAGTGAGATACCAGTGCATATCACAGTTAATGAATATGGGAATAAAAGGCAAACCTAAGGTAGGGACTGTGGTAGTAAATCGAAGGATGCAAAAAGATGTCACATTTATATCTCCATAACCATACTAATGGTGCCACAAAATGAAAGCAAACAGATTTCTGTACCATTTTTCAGGCCACAAATACCCAAAGCTTCATAGCCACTTTGGAGATTTGCCCATAGGGTATAATGGACAATCAATGAAATACCTATAATTTTTTTTTCTCTTATTTAAAAGAAACTAGCAGGGGTAGAAACAATTGGTGAGAGTATGAAGCCTTCCAAGTTTCAAGAAGATCAGTGCAGGAGTTTCTGGGAAACTGCACCCCAAATTCTTGAAAGCAAAACTCATGTCATGCATATGTGTTAAGCCATAATGGGGTGAAAACTGCAGGGATGGTGGTCCATGGTGAGGCCACAAAGCCTTCCAAGTTTCAAGGAGATAAGCACAGGGGCTTGGTGGGAGCTGCACCTCAAATTTCAAACAAGCAAAACTCACAACATGGGTGACATGGTGCGTGTTAAGGCATAGCAGGATGAAAGATGCCGGGATGGTAGCCCCTTCTGTGGCCATGAAGCCAGAAAACTATCAAGCAGATAGGTCCATGGCTTCTGAGTTCTGGGGCCCTGAACCTCTAGCTGCTGACAGGAAAAACTCATGATGTGGGTGCCTGTGCAACTGTGTCTAACTTGGGGCAGTTGATTGTCTGTATTGATTATTTCCTCTCCTTAGTTTGTGGTTTTGTAGGTGTTAATCTTCTTGAAACTTGGCAGGCTTTGGGCCTCACCTGGGAGTATTGTCCTTGCAGTTTTTGATGCCCCCCCCCCCATGGTGTAACACATGTGACATGAGTTTTTCTTTCAAGAATTTGGGGTGCAGGTCCCCTCAAGCCCCTGTACCCATCTTCTTGAAACTTGGTTTCATGCTCTCAATGGAGGCTCCCACCCTGCAAGTTTCATCCAAATCAGACAAAAAAACAACAAAGTTATAGATATTTAATTGATTTCCCCATTATACCCTATGGACAGATCTTCGAGGCAGCTCCAAAGCATTTGTGAAGCGATTTGGAAGCTCTAACCGCTTTGGAAAACCTAAAGAAGCCAGTGTTTTGATCTGGACATGCTGCTTCAGACACTGAAGTGTCTGTAGCTTCTCTGGATCCAAAGCATGGTTTGAAGCTTCACACAGCCCTAGTAACCTTACTCTAGAAGCAGGGAACATGTTACCTGTTGTCCTGAAAAATCAATAGGTAGGTAAATATGGATGTGTATTTTTCCCAATGAAGTGGATCATCTGACCAGCATACATCCCAACACAGCTGATCTGCTTCATTTGGGAATGTTTTTTATACCACAGGAGACGGAGAAGGAAAAAAATAATAAAGGTCAATTGAATTGAAACCTGCAGGAGACTTAGTCTTAGGGCCCTGGCTGGTATTCAGGGGAGAAAGAAGGGCTGAGTTCCCTTAACTGCACACTGGTTGTCCCTAATTCTATTGCACATTAGCGTGCAAGGCAAAAACCATGCTAATGTGCTGGTGTGCAGTAACATTAGGCTACTGTGCAGGTAGCATCACTAAAAAGCCATGTGCCGGCACTATTGCATAGCAGTACCAGTTATTGTACGTTGATTTAGTACTTGGTTATACAAGTACTAAACTTAATTTGCAGTAACTACGGCACATTAATGAATGTATGGACGTGCCCTCTGTTTCTCACCAGACAGAATATGCTTTATTACTAGACAGCAGGAATTCCAGATGGGGGTGAGTTTGGGGTAGGAGGGGCACTTATATCACACTTACAAGGTGGACAGAAGCTAAGAGTTGGTTCAATGACTTGTACTATGATTCAAAGAACAAGTCTTAAGTGACAAGCATGAGAGTTGGCAGGCACACAACGATAAAACAGAGAACTCTGTGGACCACTTCAGGCACCCACCCACATTCCCAAAAACACGCAAAGGGTTGTTAAGCCTCTATATCTAACCAACTAATCTTATAGATTCAAGGGCAACCAAGGAGTTAAATCCCTCTGGAAATTGGCCTACTGCCTAGCCCTGACCAGAGGTGTAAAAACTACCAATGAAAACTTCACACACACAAATGTAAAATTAACAAAGTGTATATTACAAGAACAACAAACTCAAAACCTCACAGTATTATAATAACTATACAGACAATATGCACTTAAAGAACCCAACACCAGTCTGTCACTGTCTGTGGCAGACTATATCACCCTAGGGAGCTGAAAGGCAGGGAAGGCCTTCTCTACAGGCTCATGCCCCTAAGGATTTCTATGCTGTTCCTCACATACAGGTGGGTACTAAGCACCTCAGCATATGGTAAGTGATACTTTATACAACCAGTGCAACATGAAGCCATGAGCCCTTGGCACAGCTTTACAAGTGCTCGTGCTGCTTGGGCCAGGTGCCAGATGATTGGAAGATAGCCAATGTGGTCCCCATCTTTAAGAAACGGAGGAGGAAGGACCTGGGAAACTATAGGCCCATCAGTCTTACATCAATCCTGGTGAAACGCTTTGAGATGATCATCAAGGAACACATCTGTGATGGGCTGGCATCAGGGATGATGCTCAGGGGCAACCAGTGCGGTTTCATTAGGGGCAGGTCATGTCAGACCAACCTGATTGCCTGTTATGATCAGGTCACAAAAGCACTGGATGCAGGTGTCGCCATGGATATAGTCTTTCTGGACTTCAGCAAGTCCTCTGACACTGTGTCCCACCCCATCTTCATTAAAAAACTAGGTGGCTGTGGCATCAATGCCTACATGGTCAGATGGATTGTGAATTGGTTGAAGGGTCATACTCAGAGGGTGGTGGTGGATGGGTCATATTCGACCTGGGGAGAAATGGGCAGCAGAGTCCCTGAGGGCTTGATCCTTGGGCCCACACCATTCAATTTCTTTATCAGCGATTTGCATGATGGGGTGAAAAGCAACCCATTCAAATTTGCTGGTAATATCAAAATCTGGGGTGAGGTGGGCACGCTAGTAGGGAGGGAAAGACTGCAGAAAGACCTGGATAGGTTGCAAAGGTGGGCTAACAAAAACAAGATGTGTTTCAATATGGACAAGTGCAGGGTGCTGCACTTGGGCAGTAGTAACCGGCAGCACACTGATAAGATGGGAAACTCCCTTCTTGAGAGCACGGAGGCAGGAAGCGATCTTGGAGTTATCATTGACTACAAGATGAACATGGGCTGACAATGTGAGGTCATGGTCAGCAGGGCCAACCAGAACTTATCGTGCATCCACAGGTGCTTCTCAAGTAGGGCCAAGGAGGTGATCCTCCCCCTCTGTACGACACTGGTCAGGGCACAGATGGAGTACTGTGTCCAATTCTGGGCATCCCACTTTAAGAGGGATGTGGACATCATCCAGAGGGTCCAGAGGAGGGCCACCCACATGATCGAAGAACAGCAGGGCAGACCCTACAATGAGAGGCTACAGGACCTGAACCTGTTCAGCCTTCACAAGAGAAGGCTGAAGGGGGACCTGGTGACTGTCTATAAACTCAATATGGAGGACCGGAAGGGTTTGGGGGAGACCTTGTTTCCCCTAGCGCCCCCCAGGATAACAAAGAATAATGGCCACAAATTGTTGGACAGCAGGTTTAGATTAGACATCTGTAGGAACTACTTCACAGTCAGGGTGGCTAGAATCTGGAACCAGCTTCCAAGGGAAGTGGTGCTGGCTCCTACCCTGGGGTTCTTTAAGAAGCGGCTGAATGAGTACCTGGCTAAGGTCACTTGAACCCAGTTTCCCTCCTGCCCAAGACTTGAAGATCTACAAGGTCCCTTCTGACCCTACTTCTATGATTCTATGAAGTAGCAGGTGAGTGGCCAGCAAGTGCCCAGGTGTTACAGACACTCCATCATTGTTCCCCCAGCAGTGTCACAACACACCCTGTTCTCACTCACTCAACAACAAACTCTGGGATACTGTCGTGGTGCACCTTGCTGCACCACTCCTTGTGAGAAGAAACTGCTGGGGAAAAGACTCAGCAGAGATGATGAGCACAGCTGAGGGTTGCTGAGGCAACTGAGGAAAGTCAGTTGACCTAGGGGGCAGGGCTTGGCCCTATAAAGCCCAGAGCCCAAGTCAGGCTGGCAGTTCCCTGCTAGCAGCTGGAGGGGCAGGAGCCCCAGCAGACAGAAATGTGAGGGCAGCTCATAAGTGCTCCAGAGGCTGGAGCAGTGATGCTGAGTAGGAGCCAGGAGGCTTATGTAGTTTTGGCCAGGTGCTTTATGTTTGAGTTACAGCCAGAAGCTTGTGTTATGTTTCGTTAGTTTGTATCACACCGGTGGTTTGGGCAAGGCTGTAGGGGAAGGAGGAGGCCTCATAGGGACCCACAGGATGTGGGGTCCTAGTGCCCAGGAAGGGGCGCAATTTAGTGACAGCGCAACACCGGGTGTGGAGACCCCAAGCCCAGAGAAGGGCATTCAGTGAGCCCCAGGCAGAGGGGCAGTATTCTAAGGAGCCCAAGAGGGGCAATGAGAAGCCCTAGAAGGGGCAGTATTGTGGAGAAGCCCAAGTAGGGGGTGGTATTTTAAGGAGCCCAGATGAGGGGCAACATTCTGAGACACGTTGGGAGAAGCCCTAGCAGGGGGCTCTATTTGAGAGGCCCGCACTGTGGAGCCCAGGACGGGCAGGTAAAACCGGTAAGAGGCTAGTGCGGCATTAGACCCCGGCTTGAGGCTGGCTGCTGTGGTGGACCCTAAAAGAGACAGGGATTAGCAGCAGAATGCCTCCTGGATAAGGGCAGGTGCTGCAGTGGTCCCCGATCTCATAGAGGGATAGCAGCACAGTACGCCCGGCCTTATTAGAGGGTAGCTGAGTGGTGGGCCTAAGGGACCGGACAAAAAGTGGGCGAATATATTGAGAGCCCTAGAGAGGAGGGCAAGACTGAGAGCCCTAGAGGTGGCCAAGCATATGTTTGACACACCAACGTCCAGTACATCTCAGTGAGGCTTGAGATGTGGTATCAGGGGTGGTAGGAGCCACGTTTGGCCCTAAGGCCAGGGTGCCTGGAGTGCACCCAGCATACGGGGGAACATCTCGGTGGGTCCAGGAGATCGCAGGGACGAAGGTTCCGGTACGCCGTGCCCAAGGCAGTATAAAGGTAGCCTCCCAATATATACCTATTACCATCGAAGTCATGGCGGGCGAGAACAGAGGGTGCCTTGGGCTGAGATCACGGCCCTCCTGTAGGACCCCACCATGACAGATACAAACACTAAAACCTATCCAGGTCTCTCTTCCCTTCAAGAAAGGGAGGAATGTGGATCCGGCTAAATATAGGCCCATTAGCCTGACTTCTATCCCAGGGAAGAACTTAGAAAAGTTTATTTAAAGAGCCCATCCTTAATGGACTGGTCGACGCTAACATCTTAAGTTATAGTCAGCATGGGTTTGTTGCGGTAGGTCTTGCTTGACCAATCTCATTTCCTTCTACAACCAGGTGACCTATCACCTGGACAAGGGAGAAGAGACTGATGTCATATATCTTGACTTCAAAAAAGCCTTCAGTCTAGTTTCCCATGATCGTCTCTTGGAGAAACTGGCCAGTTGTCACCTTGGGTCCTCCATGATCCACTGGCTGGAAAATTGGCTCCGTGTTCAGACCCAGAGGGTAGTAATTCATGAAAGTCACTCATCATGGTGTCCTGTGACCAGTGGGGTCCCCCAAGGCTCTATCCTTGGACCCATACGTTCAACATCTTCATTAATGATGTGGACACTGGAGTCAGAAGCAGACTGGCCAAGTTTGCCGATGACACCAAACTTTGGGGCAAAGCATCCACACCAGAAG
>JAGPOW010001296.1:111327333-111357124 GCA_030014935.1 Caiman crocodilus
GGCTCTTTAGCCTGGAAAAGCGCAGGCTCAGGGGTGATCTGATGGCCACCTATAAGTTTATCGGGGTGACCACCAGTATCTGGGGGAACGTTTGTTCACGAGAGCGCCCCAAGGGATGACGACTAGTTGAACGGTCATAAACTACTACAAGACCATTTCAGGCTGGACATAAGGAAGAATTTCTTTACTGTCCAAGCCCCCAAGGTCTGAAACAGCCTGCCACCGGAGGTGGTTCAAGCACCTACATTGAACACATTCAAAAGCAAACTGGATGCTTGTCTTGCTGGGATCCTATGACCCCAGCTGACTTCCTGCCCTTTGGGCAGGGGGCTGGACTCTATGATCTTCCAAGGTCCCTTCCAGCCCTAATGTCTATGAAATCTATGAAACATGAATCTGCACACTAAATGGACTTGCACACTCAGTCACACACACCAAACAAAGAGGGAGAGAGCATGAGACAGAACAAGTCTCAGTTAGCCCTGCAACCTCTAATAAACTCCATCTCCAGTGACTGTGAAAGCTGCTCTACAATGACAATCCTGAAAAGCCACACTGACCCCTACACTGGACAGGCTTTATAGGGCCTAAATCATGTCACCTGTCCATCATGTGGAGATCCAATCATTACTCTTTAATAACTGTCAAAGTTAACCACAGTAAGGACCATACAAATCAAACTATCACAACAACCCATAGTAATAGCCCTAACTGTCATGTTCCCTTGGTTACCAAACAAACAACTTGAGTACAAAAGAACAACTCACTGTGCATGCTCCTCAGTTAAAAGTGGGTCATGACATCATTGGGCATGTCCAGACGTGCAAGCACGTGTGCTTGCAGCAGCTCAAATAGAAGCATGCTCCCTGGCAGTAGCAGAGAATGAGCAGGAGGCTGGAGAGAGCAGGGGAAGTCTCCAGCTTATCTCCAGGGGCTTGTCTCCAGCCTCCTGCTTGTCTCCAGGCCCGTGCTCCTTCCCCTGCTTTTCTCCAGCCTTAGGAGGCAGAAGAAGGCTGAGACTTCCCCCGTAGACATTCCCCTGCTGTCTCCAGCCCCCTTGTCCTTCCCCTGCTCCTCTGAGGCTGGAGACAAGCAGGTAAAGGAGTAGGGGGCTGGAGACAGCCACAGAAACATTTCCCTGCTGCCTCCAGCCACAGGAGAGCAGGGGACAGAAGGGGAATGCCTCTGGGGCTGTCTCCAGCCCCCTTCATATTCTTCCCCTGCTGTCTCCAGCCTCCTGAGGTCCCTTCCCCCCTCCTCCAGCCCCGCAATCCCCCCTCCCCCACTTACCTGGCAACAGCTGGTCTGGGTCCCTGCAGTTTGCACTGCTGCCTGCCCAGCACGGGAAGGCAGCATGCTTCAGGAGTGGGCCAATCACAGAGATGCTCTGACACTTTGCCAGAGCATCTCTGGAGGACTGAGCCCTGACCTGGTTTTGTTTGACCCCTGGATATCCAGGGGGTCTCATTTTCTCCCCACACTGCAAGTTTGCAGCATGGGGAACATTTTTTCATTCCTGCACATGCCTCTTGCCCCACCTCAAAGGAGTTTGAGATGGGGCAATAGACACGTACCCACTCATCTGGACATGCCCACTCACATGCCCATGCCCATTGAGGTTAGAAGTTTAGATGTCCCAGACAATTCCAGCCTCTAGTCATCCCATGCATGTGTAAACACCCCAGGACTCCACTGTCTACATCAGGACTATGATATTCTAGAATGAAGGTGGAGTAGGCTGCCTGAGTGGAAGGATCCAGGTGGGGTTCAAATAATAAGATTCTGGGGCTCAGAGTGGGGCTGGTGATGTTGACAACAGAGGATGCCATCTGTGAGTCATGGGCTGTGGTAGAGGGGAGGTACCGAGCTGCAAATAGCACCCCCTGGCATAGGGGCAAGAAATGGGCAGGATCCTGCTTAATTAACAACCATTAATTAATTATTATCAAGGTGTGGTGGGTGAGAAGGCAGGCAGTTAGCCAATAAATAGGTGGGTGTGCCACAGGGAAATCAGCCCCAAGAAGGCCTCCTGTTACAGGGGGCTATGGCAAATTTTGAGGTGGCTGCAGCTCTCCCTGTAGCCCCTTCCCTTCACTGCCGCCTTCCATCTCAAGGGCAGCCTGGCCCAGCCCCTGCTGGAAAGAGCTCCAAACAGCCCCAGACCCAGCCTGCAGTGATAGCTGCCTTGCCCATGGTCCACACAGATCTGGGGGCACTCCCCCCCTGTGCCCTCCCAGGGTGTGTGCAGCAGTGTGAACCACTTCCCTACCCACCCACCATATGTCTGGCTCCCTGCTCCACCCTGTCCTGGCTGGGCAGCTCCCGTCCCAGCCCTAGCCCCACTTCTTTCTCCCAACAGGGCTTTCATCTCTGCCTCTCACACACCGTTTCCCAATGTGTGCTGCAGGGACTTAGACATGGGAGCAGCCAGCAGTGTGAGCCAATGTGGGTGAACCACAGCCACAAAGGACCCACCATGGTGCTGGTGGGTGGAGCTGGGGACTACTTTTTTTTTAAATATTGGGCAATTTGTTTATGCTTATCCTTTAACTAGGGATGTACTGATAGAGATTTTAGGGGCCAATACCAATAGCCGATTTTTACAGAGGTATATTGGCTGATACCAGTCTGATTTCTGCTACAGCATGGAGAACTGCATGCAGCTGGTAAGTCTGTTGTGGGGGAAAGGGTGATTTCAAATCCCTCTGGCTAGGGTTATTCCATTTTTTCCCTTTATCAAGATGTCCTCAACTGGGATAGCTTCATTTGTTCTGACTACAGGGTCCCTGTTGGGACAAATTTCCTTTGCCCCAGTACAGTGTCTCCAAAGAGACAAACCTCATCATGGGACACCCTCTTGACAGATAAGTAACTCTTCAATGTCTGTTACATATGTAAGATATAACATACTTAAATCTGTAGTTTCCTTACACTTAAAGCTGAAGTTTTATTACATGTTTGGGAAAATATGGGGGTATTACACAATGACTCACTTGTTGCCCTACTTGAAACCTAAATAGACAGATTCCATCACCTGTACCAAATCACAGCAGCTGATATTTGAGAGATATAGGTCTTACATGTTTTAGGGGTGCTAACTGTAATCTCAGCTGAAGCCAGAATTGGAACCACAGTTGTGGTGTGAAGGCATGAGAGATGCTCTTTGAAGAAAATGAAAGCTCAGTGTAAGGAAATAAAGACTTCACTTGGGGGCTGTGTATAATGGGCTCAGCCTTAGCTGCGACCTGTCTGAGTCTGAAACAAAGTCGAAGAAGACTTGAATCTATAAGGCCACTTTTTTTTTCAAAACATTTTTTGTTGTTGTGTGGCAGTCATAGTATCATAGTATCATAGTATCATTGATTGCAGTGATTGGCCACAGAGGGCTCCCCCCTGGCTGGCAGGATCAGCTGCAGGGGGACCCTCCCCCCTCCGGTCAGTGAGACTGGCTGAGGAGGGACCAGTCAGTGACTGGTCATAGTGGGGGCATATATACCCTCTGACTAAGGTGGCATCAGTAGCCCATGGAACTGGACATAACCATTCTCTGTCACTCTTCACTATTTTATGATGAATTACATGGGGATCAAACCCATTTTTTTGTAATTTTGCATTCTGGTATCACACTCCTTTCTTGTAAGAGATAAAACAGTTCCATTTTTATCCTAGAAGAGAGAAAGAGAATAGTCGTTGAAACTAGAAATGTTTTATTTTAAATGGGGATTCAAGACTAGGGCCCTCGTACAAACAACAGATGAAGTTTGATCCCCTTGTACTGCTTGGACTACATAGAGAAAGTGGGTTTCTGGAAACTGTTGGTAGCCAGGTGCATTACAGATAGTAGGTTTTTCTGTGATCTGCTTTATACAGTGCCTAATTGTGAAGTGAACATGGGAGCAGATGGAAATATCAAACACCTTGAAAAAAACACCAAAAAAAAATCATTTTCCCCCAAAACTTTGAAGGAATTTTGTCAATTTTGACGCACACAGTTGGTAAGCATTTTCCCTATCGCCTGTCAAGTTTTTCATTTATTTCTTGTCTTCCCACATAGCATGATACCTCCTCAAGCACGTGAAAAATGAGATTCAGTTCTTTTGTTCTCAGTTTTGCATTACAGTTTAATCCTTTTGTGGAGAACTGTTGAGGTTGATATGATTTTCTGGTGCAGCAAGCTGTCATCATATTCTGAGGATAAGGAAATAAAGGAATGAGAGGAGAAGAAAGGAACAGGAAAGAGTAGGGGAAAAAAATGAAAACAGATTCCTAAAAACCTGAACAGGAGAGAAGGTTAAAGGGGAGAAGAAAAACTGATGTCTCAGGAGCAGATGCAGGCACATTGAAACAGAGAAGTTGAAACAACATTATATAAATTCCTCAAAGTATAAAATGAAGAAAGAAAGATATTAAGCCCTCCTACACCTGTGACTAATTGAGCAATGTAGGAGCAGTAGTAACAGTACCACAGAACCCAGCTCTAGGTTCTGCCTTAGACTCCATATAAGCTGTGTTGCCAGAAACTGCCCAGGACACACAATGAATCAGCAAACCGGTTTTTCTTTTCTTTGATGACTCTCTGCATTCTTCTTCCTCTATTATGTGTTTTTACCACCTGGGTTTCTTAACCTGTAGGGATGTCTACAATATATGTCAAAGCATACCAAGACAAAGAAAGATAAAAGATGGAAATATTTCAACAAAGAACCATAGAATAGAATTTTTTTTAAAGACATTATTTAATCAAGAAGCAAAATCTGCAATCTAAAGACAGTAAAGAAGCTGAATGCTTGAAATTCATGGGGAAAAAAGACAGTGACATCAAATGAAATAAAGCCAAAATAGCAAAAATTATAACTGAATTCTGTACAGGTGAAAAAGGATGCAAAGCCATTGAATTCAGTCAGGTTCTACTTACTTATGCTATCAGTGAATATTTATTTAGTTTCTTCTGACAACATTATTAGCAATACATTTGGTGTCGACTTCAGATTTTATTGACCGGTTCAAATTAATAACAATTGTAAATCTTCCCAAACTTGCCCTCTAAACCCTGTTTTCATGATTGGAATATTCTTTGTATGGAATATTTTTTGGAGCAATATACTTAGATGTGTCGCTTTGAGAACTTAAATATGTTATTCTCATGGTTTGAGATTGATTTTAACTCTCTTTCTTTTTTGAATTGCTTACTCTTAGTCTCATAATAGTTGTCTAGAGAACATGAACACAGAGGCTTTCAGAAGAAATGTGTTGAACTGCTCCTCGGAAATTATTAAAACCAATTAGGAGAATGGACCTACTGAGATCAATCAGTGATGAAATACATATTGTACTGTACCTACTATTGACAACACTTATTTATGTAAGGTACTTATGTTGCTCATCTTGTATACTGCTTTAATATTTCACAATATTTGACTTCATGGCCCATTATAATCTACCTGATACTTGATAACCTCTGCACTTCACAGATGATAATGACCCTCCTGAACAATCTTTTACGCAAGCTTTTGCTCCATCTGCTAATCTTTGCTTGTATCGGTTTACCACCCAGAGGCCTGACGAAGTATACAGTTATACTGGAAAACTTGCCTATGTCTATCTGGACCATGCAGTCAGTCCAGTAAAAGATATCACCCACAAGAAATCTTGCCTGTCTCAATATTTTACACATTTATCCTCATCTCAAACCAATCTTTCTGTGCTTCAGCCTTGATGGTCTTTGTATGCTTCAGTTTCTTGTTTAAAACAAATGGTTATATGTCTCCCCTTCCTGCAAGCATTTAGGTTATGGACAAGTGAACAAATTACAGAATGTTAATTACACACCGGTTGCTTTCCACGTGAATTCCATGTGAATGCTCTTATCCCTGGGTAAGTGTAAGCCTAAGGTCAACAGTTGCTCTTCATAAAACTTTTTACCAGTAAGGTTACATACCAGTAAAGTTCAGCCACTGTGCGTGCCCAGAGGCACTGCCATTTCAGCTAAGTTGAATATCTTGGAAATATATCTTGCTGAATACCATAGGGATCTGCACACCTGTACTTGAGTCCCTTGAGGACCATAATCCAGTAGGTATGCATAAAAATTAGTCTCTTTATCCCCATATGCACAGCTTACTTATGTGTGGACACAGGCGTAACATATATAGAGCAAGTAGTTAAATTCATGTCATGCAAGGCCCAAGCTAGTGCCTTAAATTAGAATAATAGACAAATATAGCTGGAAAGGACCTCAGGATGCCATGTAGTCCAACCCTCTGTTCAAGGTGAGGTCATCCTTTTTAACCATTCCATTTTGTTTATTCTGCTCTTAAACTTCCAAGAATGAAGATTCCACAATTTATGTAGTAGCCTGTTTCAATGCTTAGCCATGCTCATAGTGAGAAGTTTCTTCCTCATATCCAGGCTAAATTTATCTTCCTAAAGTTTAAAGAATTCCTGTCCTGTTCCTTGTGGCAACAGAGAACAGTCTATCACCATTCCCTCTATAATCACCTTTCAGGTATTTGAAGACAGTTATCAAATTCCTGCCACAGTGTTTTCTGCTTCAGATTAAATCATCTATGGTCTTTCACTCTTTCTTTGTAAGTCATTTTCCCTGGGCCTCCTATCATTTCTGATGCTCTGTGCTTGGTGCTTGATTTATCTTCTTAATTCATCTATTCCTTCCTTGAAGTGCAATGCTAAAAATTGAACACGGTACTTCACATGAGGTGTCACCAGTGCCAAAAAGACCAAAATAATAATTTCTTTTGACTTGCAAGTAATATTCTTATTAAGATAGCCTAGTTTTTGTTTGTTTGCAGAGACAGCACACTGCTGATTCATTGTTGGATTATGGTCTCCTATAACCTGCCAAGTCCTTTTCTGCAGTACTGCAACCTAGCCAGTCATTTCCTTCTCTGAATATGTGCATGCAGTCATTCTGTCCTTAGTTCAGAGCTTTGCACTTGGGTTTACCAAATTTTGTTTGATTAATATCGGACGATTTCTCCAGTTTGTCAAGTTCTCTCTGGCATGAACACCATGTGCCCCCAGAGGCTGGAGGGACATGGCAATCCCCTGCATGCAGAAGTAGTACTGTCAGCAGCAGGAACATAGCAGAGGCAAGTGGGGAACTGCCACAGGCAGCTGGAGCACTGTCAGTGACAGGGGTGGAGATTGATGAGTGCCGACCAATGATTGGTGACTACATGCACATCACGGACCACCTGAGGGGGATGGGGTTGTGAGTGGCAACCACCCACAAGTGCCACTGACACTGTCAGTGGTGCCTTTTCGCAGGGGGTGGACTGCCATGCTTAGGAAGTACACATGCACCCACGTGCACCCTTACATGTTTCCAGTGCTCTCTGGGCACAGCCAGATGATCATGGCTGTGTGGTATGTAGCACTGCAGCACCAGCCATTGCACATTCAGGCATCCTCCATGGTACTACCTTGCAGCGTGGGGAGAGGGAGGAGGATGTTGACCTTGGGAAATCCTGGGGTCTGTGGGGGCTGAGAAATTGGCCAGAATGGGGCCGCCAATAGAGTGGAATTAGGCACAACAAGCTTGATGGTTGAATTCAAAAAGAAAACTTTACTTACAACTGGGATACAGTGTAGGCACGCTCCGTAGAGTTGCAGAAACAGAAGAGTAGAAAACCGGGTGGCACAGTGATGTTGTTTGAGCATGCAGGGTACGGGGTACGTCAGGAATTCGTCAACAGGGAGTCGTTGGTGGTTGATCAAGCCTCCAATGTAGCTCCAAGATGCATGTGTATGTTGTCTCCGATGTGCATGTGAGCTCTCTCCTCCTCCAACTTGGGCGGAAACCTCCCAAGCCTTTTGTACAGCTAGCGAGCCAATTGCTAGATGCCACATTGCATAATTTATGTCAGGCCAATCAAAAGCATGCAGACAACGGTGCAAATGCAAGCTTTGGCAGGAACTGATTCTTGCACCAAGGGCTCTTTCCCGCCACGGGAAATCACTGCACCAGGTACTCGCATTGTGCTGGAACACAGCTGTGCCGAAGCACTTTTTAACCATTGAGCTCTGACAGGGTCCAAAAAACTCACTTGGAAAAAATGTAGGGCAGCGCACGTGTTAGCAGTGCACACCACCCAAAATCAGAGCCTGGCTATCCAGAGCCACGCTTGGCTGCCAGCAGGCTCCTAGCTGCAGTAGCACTGTGGCTTCAGCTTCCCCAGCTGCCAGGACACCAGGTAAGCCTGCTGGAGCAAGCACAGTTGCTGGCAACAGCCTCTCTACCCCACCCTGGGTAACCTGGCTCACAGTACATGTACCACAATACATGTGGCACAGATGTTCCCTGTGGACAAATAGCAGTGGTGTAAGGTGTGCCATTGCTTCTTTTCCTGTGGGAAACAGATGTCCACGCTCATGCAAACGTGGCTTCTTAAGCCTAATCCTACTCACTAGATACTCTAGATTTCATCCCTTCCAGCCCTACTGACTTGAAATCCTCTAGAATCTCTAAGTAATTGCTATTTTCCAACTATTTTAGTCTGATTATATTCTTCCCTATTCTTGCTACCACCTGTGCTTGTCATCTGGTGTCTGACCTTATCTGTGATGATTGAAATAGAAAAGGTATCAACTACTCAATTCTTCTTTGCATCATCCATGATTAGATCACTTTCTGCTTTTCGTAAGGAATTTATACTTTATTCAGCCTTCTTCTTACACAATTGTAGAATGCTTTTTTTGTTGCCTTCCAGGTCCATTGCTAATTGCTTCTGAATTCACACCTTGGACTTCCTGAATTTCTCTCTATATGCCTATGTGATACCCTTATACTTTTCCCTGGTAATATTCCCTGGCCAATTTTCCATTTTTTGCAGTGTTCCTTTTTGAGTTTCAGCTCATTGAAGAGTTTGATACTTAGCCAGGCTGGTCTTCCTCTGTGTTTCAATTCCTTTGTTCACGTCCAAATATTTTTGTCTTGAATTCTCAATGGCTTCCTTATGGTTCAATCACCTGTCCTGGACTCCTTTCCCTTCTTCTGGCAATCTCTCCTTTTTCTAATTTTAGCCTCTTACAAAATCAGAGGATTGCATATTTTCCTCAGGCTAAGCTTATGGCATGTGCCAGGGGCTAAGAATGAAACCTGTCCTTCTATTTCCCTCACCTTCCTGACACCCTGTCTTCCAGGTGTGGTAGGGAACCGGAGGGATGATTAACCCCTAGATCCAAGCAGGCCGGGGAAGAAAGGGTTATGGAGCTTTCTTTCCCCTTTTCCTCTAGTTTTCCCATTTAAAAAGAATCTGAAGGCAACATAACAAGTAAACGCTTTACTTACAAACTGCAGTACAGAGACACGCGTTGATGCACACAGTGTAGGCACGCTCCGTAAAGTTACGCCGTGAAGCACATAAATGCTTCATTTGCACATCCGCGCTGGCAGTTCCCCTTACAATAATTCCAAAACTAAAACCGTAGGGAACTTGAGAGCTCTTCACACATCCAACTGATGCAGTTATCTGAGATGGGGGCATCCGGGGGGGAAAGGGAGCCATGGACGCAGGACCTCCAGTGAGGGGGATCAAGCCTCTCCGATGTTATGTGGGTCCCAATGCTGGTTCCAGAAATTTCTCCCCTTTTATGAGCTAGAGAGCCAATCAGAATGTGCCCTGTGTGTCAGCTGACTTTCAGTCAGGAGACTGTGACTGCTGGCCATGCAGCCACATGCCTCATTAACACTATGATCGTAACTCTCTCACACTTTTTACATCAGACTGGTGTTTGGTTATTTTTTATCTATCATACTGGCATTTGGTCACCTTTTATTTATCACACCAGGGACTTTAGCATAACTTTTTTTTCCCCACCTTCCCTAAAGTTTTCAGTTTTCCCCAAAATCACTAGGGTACTGCCCACTGATTTCATAGATTTCATAGACATTAGGGCTAGAAGGGACCTTGGAAGATCATTGAGTCCAGCCCTCATCCCGAAGGGGTCATAGGATCCCAGCAAGAATAGCATCCAATTTACTCTTGAAGGTGTTCAATGTAGGTGCTTGAACCACCTCCGATAGCAGGCTATTCCAGACCTTGGAGGCTCAGACAGTAAATAATTTTTTCCTTATGTCCAGCCTGAATTGCTCTGGCAGTAGTTTGTAAGTGTTTGACCTCATCATTCTTTGGGGCACTCTAGTGAACAAATGTTCCCCCAGATACTAGTGGTCACCCCCGATAAACTTATAGGTGGCCATCAGATCACCCCTGAGCCTGCGCTTTTCCAGGCTAAAGAGCCCCAGGGCTCTCAGCCTGTCATCATAAGGTCTGTTTTCCTGACCTCTGATCACACGTGTGGCTCTTCTCTGGACTCTCTCAAGTTTCTCCACATCCTTTTTGAATTGTGGAATCCAAAACTGAATGCAGTACTCCAGCTGCAGTCTCACCAAGGCCAAGTACAAGGGGAGAATGATGTCCTGGGATTTGCTTGAGAATCATCTATGGATGCAAGCCTGCATTTTGGTTGCTTTACTAGCCGCAGCATCACATTGCAACATGTTGATGCTTATAACATTCTCCTAAATTGTGGAATTGATCATATGTAACATTTAAAAGTTTTTGCATGGCATCCAAGGAGACAAAGAAATAGTTTCAGTTTAACTATGGGTCCTTGCAAGCTTGGCCAGTAAGAGAAAAGACAGGTATAAGCCCTGAATTATATTGCAGATGCCTCTAATCAGATTGTGTAAATGAAAAATATATTCCAGATCCAAAGCTCAGTTAACCTTAACTTGTGTTTATGGGTAGTGTTGAGGACATTACCAGAAATTATTCCCTTAATACTTGCATCAGCTGTTCTAATTTTTTCAGCTTCAAGTCTGTGGGAAAAAGAATTGCTTTAAAAAAGTTCCGTTACTAGGCACCACTGAACTGTGTAAGTATGAAAATAATTTTAAAACAGTACAAAAGATAACAAATTATTAGCTGTCACTTTACCACAAGAAGCTACTGCCAGCAGTGGAAAAGCAGCCACTTTTTTATCAGCAGGATAATAGTACTCCCCCCCAACCATCCTAAAATGAACATTAATAACTACATTTTTCTCATTTTACAATTAATATTAATTGCTCATTTGGCCCTAAAGTCTTCATTGAATATTTAAATCTCTAATCCACTTTCTTGCTATCCCCTCTGTTAAAAAAAGGGAAAGAAAAGTAATTATTGTCAGAAATAGTAAACTCATATTAATCACAATTACAAGCAGTAACGTGTGATTACAATTTTTAATCAATCATTCCATTCCATGTTAAACTCACTAATGGTAGGACCACTAGAGTGGACAGCCATCTGTGCCTTTGCAAAATTAGAAATATGATGGATTGTAGTGAGAGGTAGTTTCAGTTTGTATCGTGAATACAAATCATTAGAAATATGTCGATGGTTTGGGTTTTTTTATTCCTAACACACTACACAAAAATTTAGCTCAGTTCATTTTACTGTTCTTCTCGTGAAGGAAAGTGCTTTGAGAATTATTTAGGGCTTGAAATTATATACAATGAATGGAATAGCAAAGTTTTCCGAAATTTTGTTTTTAATAACCAATTACTAAGCAGCCCATGCAGTAACATCCAGACCTATTATGGAGAGGTCAGATTTTGCATATTTTTACACCAGTATCCAGGCTAAGTCCATTGGTTTCCAAGTCTAGTCATTTTTATGCCAGAAGCTGTCCTAAAACATAACTTTTGGTGGTGGGGATGGGAGAGGAGAATTAAAAACAGTTATTCTTATATGTTTTGTGTGTCACAGAGGTAATATAACCTGACAGTTAAGACCTTTTGATACAACAGTAACAACAATAGCATAAGAATCAAAAGAATACTTACAAAGTATGCACATTATTTAGTGCTGCATTTACTGTTTTTATATAGTTGCAAATCTGCAGAATACTTTGCTAAAGCCTCATTTCATTTCTCTTAATTCTGATGTTCAAAATGGAAGCATTTTGTTTCAGTCTAAATTATGCCAAACACATCTTCCTCTATAAAACATATGCTTGGATTATCTTTTTCATAATCAAAGGCAACATTTACATGAGACCATGAGATGCTGACTGCATAGTAACCCGAGACTACTGCACAGTAGTGTCGCATGGCAGAAACCATGTATGACACTACTGCACAGTAGTCTCAGGCTACTGTGCAGTTTGCATCACAAAAAAGCTGTTTGTCAATCCAACTACGCAGTAACACGGGTTACCACATCCACAATCATTTACTACACAGTAACAACTGAGCAGTTGGCGTTTCATGTAGATGCAGCCAAAGTGTAGTACACTAAGTCTCAACTCTACCAGATTATATCAATTTTAAAAGCTTCTAGAGCTGCACATTTAAAAAGTAAGAAAGGCAAGAGTTCTGTAAAGGGAATTTCTGCAAGTATTTTGTTTTAATGTACTGCTTATATGTCAACTCCTTTGCAAAGATAGTAATCTATAGATCACCTTGAACAAGTCACGGTTTAACTTTCTCTCTCTCTCTCCTCATGGTTTGTATTGATTTGGAATTCAGGAAGCTGTTTTATCTAGAATGCTAAGAGTTTTTGTTATCATTGAAGAGGACCACAGCCAATATTGTTTACTAGAGTAAGACACCTCTAAGTCTCTCAAGTACTGTTGGAGCAGCAATCTGTGGGTTTAGGAGTGCAGACTGGGAATCATGAATGATGGAAAGTGTATAGGATTATGAAGCATCAGAAAAATACTGGATTTAGGCCTGGACAAAGATGGTATTCAAACCAGAACCTGGATTTGGTTCTGATCTTTGTATATATCCCTTCTGTTAAGAACGAGCTCAAAGTGAAAGTCTGAACTGAACCTGCTTGGATTTTGAGTCATTACTTTCAGAATCTGGACTGGATCCAAACTGTGTGGGTTTAACCATTCCCTTATAGAAAAAAGTATCTGGAAAGTAATTAATTATATTCAAATTCTTAATGCAAACTAAAAGGAGAAGAAGCAGCAATCAGAAAACAATTGCTTGTGAAATTATTCTCATTTTTTATTACTTAAGCATTTTAAATGAAGAAAACAGTACAAAAGTAAGTCAGGTCTACTGAGCTGGACTAGCATTCTATATTAATTTAGCTTTCATTTGGCAAATCTTATGGCTGTGCTATGGTAAGCATACCCAGTCACAATTTGTGAGTATTTCTGGAGTGTGTGAATAAGGGGATGAAGTAAAGACAGAAAGACTATAACCCATTTCCATTAATATTTTAAGTTTCTTGCCTAACACTATAAAGAAAGACATGTTTTATTTCCAGCCTGTGTCATCTTTCACTGACTGTAATGAGCACCAAAAATGCAAATATGTATCGATTTTATACAGAGGTCAGTGCAAGTGACAAGCAATCTGTGAAAAATTAGTTAGCAGTCGTAAGTAAGAAAAGTAATTAGAAAGATGACTATAACCTTTCTTTAATGAATAGCAATAATAAATGACTTCCTTGGTGTTCTTGTGACCCTGTCAAGCTGGCAAGGTGGTCTTTCCTCAGTCGATTCTATGCTTCGATCTCTTTTGTAATCACAATCTCACAGCTGTGGAAAATAGCATCATTCATTAATTGATCAGCTATGATTTGCATATGTGGCTGGCAAGAAGCAGTCACGTTCATCTGCTTCTTATCTAAAGGGTTCTTTGGAACAAAAATGAGGGGCATTTATCATCCTTAGGTCTTCAGTATTGTTCTTATTTCTTCTTGCTTTTGTTATTAGGCTCATTCACTTGTCAGTGTCACAATCGGCTAGTGAGGAAGAAAAAAAAAGTTAGCTTTAGCAGCCTTCTCCAAGGCAGAAAGCTCAAGAAAAATATCCTCACAAAATAAACACTAGTGCTTTGAGGTTTGTTAAGACTATTATTTTTTAAATAGTATATTGTAATATATCTACATCTATGATTTCTGAGATTTGGTCACTCAGTAATGAACTTCCATCGTGAAAGAAACCTATTAAATTACTTAGCATAAGTAATTCAAAGTAATATTTTAGGCTTGGATACTCTCGTCCCAAAGAATCCAAAACTATCTGAGAAACCAGAAGTTTCATGAGGAAGGTGGGTGTCAGAGAGAGAGAGACAGCGAGAGAGAGAAAAAGAGAAAAAGACTGAGAGAAAGGGTCAGAGACATTGCAGGCTCCTTTGAAGTGGAATGCAATCATTGTTAAATATTTGATTGAGAGGTGGAGAAGCCCCACAAAACTCAGTTTTCTGCTTCTCCTCCATTGCGGTAAGAGGTTCCATGTGTGTAACTAAGACAAGTATGTAGACTGTGTCCAACAGACTTGTCTTTTTTCTCCCAATAGCAAACACAATTTTCACTTATGTGTTAATATTTAGGTATTCATCAGCATTTGGAGTTTACATCAAAGAAACGTTGGTTCTAATTGTATCTTCATCACAAGTGGATGTTTTAGTTTAAAGCAATATAGGAATCAGAGTTTCTTCTGTTTCTGGGACAGAAGACCAAAGTTCATATGACCACCAGAAGACCAAATATCTATATGACAACCAATGAGTTCATGTTTACATGGTCAGAAAGAAATGTCCAAGATAGTCATCTGATTTTTATTCAAAAGAAAACATTTGAGGACATGTCTTGGTTGGGCAACCAACCTGCTGGAACTGGCATGCTCCAAGTTCAGAAACTCTCCAATGAGGATACTCCAGGGAAACCATCTGCAGCTGATCTGGAGTTCTCACCTTCTGGCATGCTTGAAAATGGTCGCTGAGGACAAAACCAGAGTGGCTTTCCCAGAATACTTCTGGGTTTGAAGCATGCATGCAGGAATGATGAATGGGTACGATGTTCTTTAAAACAGCCCAGCTAGGACATGCTGTCACTGGGCTGTAAATATATTCTGAGAGTTCATAGGATTCTGTTTTTCTTAAGAATTTTTTTAATACCTGGAACAAATTCTTCAAAGTTTGACATGTAAATGATCATATTCATATCATAAATAAAAAAATTGTTTCACCTTTATTTTTTACCCGGCTCTAATACCAATCATGAAATAACAATAGTGAACCACAATGATTCTCAAATAGGGTGTTGCAGGACCCTAGGTGCCTTGAGATCCTTTCAAGGTTGCTGCCACAATGTTAGTACTATTAGGTATGCTGACTTGAGTCACAAGATAAACCCAGAGATATCAAATAGGAATTCATACTGGGGGGAAAAAAAAGTTCTGACTTTGAGTGGTCTTTCTGAGTTCTTTGCAAAAATAAGGAACCACTGTACTACTTTTCTGTAGTAAAAAATGAGTGAAAATTAAGAGCTGGCATTTTCTGAGGGGTGCCTTGAATCCAACAAAGGGTGTCTTGAGTCTAGAAAGGTTGAGAACTTTGGGTGCCTATACACAAGTGCAAAGGCTGCTTTGATGTGCGGTAATTACAGTGCATCAGAGCAGATTCAATTCATCAAGACTATTGGAGCCTGGTAATTACCACAATCCAGCCAGCCTCCGTATCTCATGTATCAACATCCCCATGCTTCAAAATGGTGGCGGGAGTGCTTGAACTAAAGCTAGTTTTACAAGATTTGGTTCAAGTGCCCCCACTGCCATTTTGAAGCATGGGAACACTGATACCTGAAGCAGTATAATGTTCTTGGAGCCACTTTAAATAAAGTACCATTCCCGACTCCCAGAGCACATGTAAAAGTGCCCCTTGATTCTAAAAAGGTTGAGAACCACTTATGTGCCATTTTCAAATACCTTTGTTAGGAGAGGACAAAAGTCACTTACACATGCTAAAAATGCTAAAATAAGTCCATGTGTCCATTTGGATCTACAGTTGTTAAATCTTTTTATTTGTGCTTTCAGAACCATTGCTTCTAAAAATGTCAGAATAGGCTGCAGCCTGTGAAAGCATAATTACAAAGTATTAATGAGTACTTAATAGAAATAATTTATTTCTTCACACAAGCTATTGTCTTCAATGCACAGTATCTCAGTGACCTCAATAACATGAAAAGCATCTAACAGGTTTTATAAAAGTCCTGAACAATTGCAATTAGATATGATCCATAATCAAAAGTTTGGATTCAAACTTCCCTTCAAATTCTGAGACCAGGTTCCAACCCTGCCCAAGAGTTTTGTCTTCCAGTTAGATCCTAAATTGAAAGTAATGAGATTTTTTTTTTTTTTAGTTTTGGTTTAGATTCAACTAAGATGTTGAATAGATTGCTGGTCTTTGTGAGCTTACTATCATTTTAGAGAAAAATATTATATTGACAATTCGTGCATTCTATTCATTCTGTTCTGTGGAAGTCTTTAAAAAACAATGGTAACATTTTTTATTCCCCCTTCATTTTAGGCTTACATCACAAAAAAAGGAAAAGGGGTTATGCCTCATCCCCAGTTAATGTTTTTTTTTTCAGGAAGGAGAAAGGCCCTCACTAAAATTTTGTGCCCTTAGTTCATTCATATATGAGCCCACACCCTAATCTCCAGGATAAATGAGTCCAGGTTCAAATGTAGAATGGGATAAAAACAGCTAATTCATTTATGGGATTAGAATGTCAAAATATGATGTGAATTCAGGCATTGTTTCTAAGTAAGAAATTGAATTGACTTTTAATGTCATACAGAAGGGGTATCAAACTCATTGAGCTCCATGGGTTGGAGGAGGCATATGGCACTTGTCTATAGGCATATTAGGCCCACAGATTGGCCCTGTGTGCTACATGCACCACAAATCCTGGACTGGCCACATGCACATATGGTGTATTTGCTAGTTCCAGCTCTGGGCACCATGTGCACCATGCACAGGGCAATGGCACATAAGGCATGTAGCACATGAGGTCAGTCTAAAACCCACAGGCAGCACTGCAGGCCAGATGGTATGGCTCCATACATTTGACACCCCTACAATAAAGGGCAAATCTTACTAAAAATATAAATGGTAGGATAAAAGTCTTATCCCTCCAAAGAGGGTCTTAAGTCACATATCTGACTTTAAAGTGCTGAGACAAAAACTAAATGCCTGTATATCTTATGGTAGCCTCTGAGTCTGCAAAAATGGCTTTTAAAATGAAACTATTAAATTCTATAAACATCAAGGGACTGGGAATCTTTGTAGACTGCCACATTTTGTCATATGGGTAGCATCCAAAAGCGTATGGAGAATGTAGTTTGTTTGAAAGGATGCCAAAACATAATTAAATTTTTTTGGAATACTTGTGTGTTAGCACATTTGAAAGAAAAGAAACAAAGTAAAAAAGGAAGGAATGTAATTTATCACACTAAAATAAATATACTAAAGAAATGTGGGTTGAATTTTAGAGGTATTGCCAGCAACCAGTCTTGCATCTCTATTCTTCTGCCAGTGTTAATCTTTTGCACTGTATTTTTCTTTTTTATTCTTCTACTCCATTTGAAAAATACTAGCAAGAAAGCCAGGGAATGTGGGTGGAAACAAGCAGTGAACTAGGAAAATAATTTAACATCTCCTCATTTTCTGTCACATATTCTGATACTGGGGATACTTCTGGTGATATTTGATCATTTAGCCTATTTAAAATATGTTCTTCTATAACATCAAAATCATGCAACCTAGAGTGTTGCTTATCTGCTTTAAAAGAGAATGCTATCAAGCATATTACAATAGTGCCCATATTGCTGTCCATGGTTCTGTAGCACATACTGCATGCACCGTTCTATGAATAGTCTGACTTTAAACAGATTTTAATCTTTCACCTTGCTATTCTATTCTCTAATCCAGAGAATAAAAGATTTGATTCAATTTTGATTCTACAAAAGTGGGTCAGGTGTTTAAGCCTAGCACATTTCTTTCTAAAAGACAAGGCTATTTTCACGGAAAGGTGGCTAACCTTAATTGTATTAAGTCAGGCAGAAGACCCTGCTTTCTGTTTAGAAGTTCTGCTTCCTGCACTTCCTTCTCAACATCTGATGAAGCAAGCTGCTATTTATGAAAGCTTATGTATCTCTGATTTAATTAGTCTGTAAGGTGTAAGGCTATTTTCACCATGAAAACAGTGACAGTTCAAGGGTGAATTCAAAGTGCCTACTGTTGTCGTATCTTTTGTTTTAGTGAGAAAAAAGGGTCAGGACAATACTGAGTCCCTTTGAAAATCTGACTCTGAATTAGTAAAAATGCTGTCATTTCTTGTGTACTAAATAACTTTCCTTTTCAGTTAGCGAGACTGACTAAATTGTAATGGGCAAATCAGCAAATACAGGTATAGATACACCAAGAATATAACTAAAATACTTTTGGAAGAAAACATATTCTCCTCCTCCCTCTCCATTTTTTTTTAACTTGGTCTCTGACAGCACTTTATGCTAGTTGGCCAATTTTTGGCTCCTGACTTTATGGTTTACCCCTGCAAGTTTAGTGGATTTTCCACTCAGCAACAGGAAGGATAAAAATAAATTCATAAGAATAAATTATGATTGAAAACCTACAAGAGACTATTAGCAGAGGTAGCTGTAATATCCTGCATGGGCAACTGGTGCCACCTTAGTCTTGCTGATCGGGCAGTACCCCTCTGCCAATCTCACCAACCAAGGGCAGGAACCAATTGTGAGACAGCCGATCACTGCAGCCACTTCTGGAAGTGGCTGTGGCCACTTCTGGGAGTGCCACAGGGGTGTACCGGTGCTCCCGCCTACTCCCCCACTCATTGCCTAAGCAGAGCCCAGCTGATCGGGGGCGCACCAGTGCTCTCAGGAGATGTAAGTGCACCCCCTATGCATCACTACTAGTCTTCTGAAACTACTTTGCACTAAGTGAGTGCATCTACACTAGATGTTTACTTCAGTTGCCTAATTAGCTCCATCGTAAAGTCTCAGTGTCTACTTGTACAGCCCTATTAGGCCACAGTAAACTAATAAATGCTGTATTTACAAGTACTATCCTTTGTCAACATCCTCTAGTGCAAAACAATGCATGTGTGGATACTGATGGGGCTGGCTGGGGCACAAAGGTACTTCAGTGCGGGGGCTGTCTGATGGCTACCCCCACACTGGAGCACCCTCCATAGCACTTTGCATTTGCACGTTGCATTCCCCAGGCAGACCCTCCATAGCACTTTGAGCTGTGTTGGAGCTGGCAGACAGACCCCTAGGGGCCCCATACCAGCCAGGGTTGCTCCACCCTGGCTCAAAATGCTGTGGTCCTAGGACTATAGTAAATGTGGCACCTTGGAACATAAACTCTGGCACAGTATGCATTACATTAATTTAATGTGTAGATGCACCTAATGTTCTTCAGGTGATTATATTTGAAGTGACTCACATTGTTTTTGGTTTTGTTTTTATTTTTTATTGTTCATTTTGCAGCCTTTAAGGGCTGATCACAGCAGCTGTAGAGAATATTCAAATGCTGGTTGAACAAAGCACAGAAAACAGCAATGGTGAAAGATAATGGAGAGGCAGAATTGATTATTTTTTTATTTAAAAAGATTGGGTATTAAGGTATTTCATGAGACAGTCCTTAGTATTCTCACAATAAATGTTAAGAAATAAATTTTGAATTAGCATGGACTGTCTAGTTTGATTTATCTAGTTGGTAGTTGGTTTGTTGCTTTGGTGAAGACTTTGAAATGTCTACTGATGCTCATGATGCAAACATGTATCTCACAGAACCAGTCTCTCTCTGGATGGTTTCAGTAATCAAAGGATGAATGGCAGGAAAGAGCCATTGGATTATGCCAAGCCATCATTCATAAATTATTTTGATAATGTTAGTTCCATAACTAGCGTGAAAGAAGACAATCTTAAGGTGCTTGCCTTTATCCAGAATATCCTGCAAGTTGTCCAATATGTTTAGGAATGAGTTATCTTTGTTGAGGAAGACCTAGTTAACAGGGCTGATGCATGGGTTTTCCTGATACCACTTACCAGATAACTGGCAGAACTACATGAGAAGAAAGAAGCAGCTAGAACTGATTACTGCAGCAGTAGCAGGAATAGAAAGGCAGTTATTCTACTGAGCTGTCAAAAGACAGAGAAGCATGACAGGAAATTTCTGCTGTTCCTGATATCAATGGTACATTGAATGACAGCCCCCCAAGTTTCTCTTTCAGAAACTAGGAAACTCATTTAGGCACTGTCTAATACAAATTGGGCAGTACTGTTTTAAGAAGCATGACTTTTCAGGAATTTTATGTTTGTAGGCTTTAAAAAAATCAGCTTTTCTTCATTGTTGAGAAAGGGTACAGTTTTATTCCATCTATTATTAATTTATGTGGACTAAGACAAACAAGCCTGCTTAAGTCCCTGAAAAATAGTTGATGCAAAAATTAGGTTGGTCCTTCTCTACCTCCTCCTATGTGCTTTTCTTGTGACTGACTTTTAAGGGGAAAGTAATGGTGTGTTACAAAATAAGATGCACTAATGAATTCAGGGACTTGAAGAGGATGAAAGAAAATTGCACTGAGTCTAAGTCTAGTTAAATGCATAAGCAGAATAGAATCTGGACCAAAGTGGTTAGATCTAGATCCAAATTCCATTGTCTCACTTATTACCTCTATGACCTGCTGGGACCTTGCATAGCCATAAATTATTGGACTAGTTAAAGATGCTCCTTGTTCTTCAAGGAATATTGTTCCTGCTCTTCAAGGGTTGTTGTTCCCAGCTTTTGCTTTCTGACACTGAAAATTTATGGTGAAATGTTATACATTAAAAATGTACACAAAGGATAAAAAATAATGGGAGCGAGGGGTAAATACCCAAGACGTACATATACACAAGACACTGACTATGCAGTAGCTCATTACTTTTGTGCATTAGTGTCACATAGCACAAAGTGTAATGGGATACTACTGCACAGCAGGAACAAGCTACTGCACAGTCATCATCACTTAAAAGCTGTCCAGTGATGCTACTGCACAAAATCTCTGGTTACTGTGTACAATGACTGTAAAATATGTACAATATTTATTATTATATTTAATATATTAATATAATATTAAATATTTAATATTATAATGACTGCACAGTCAGCGTTTCATGTAGATGTGGCAAAGGAGTGATATTGTCAGCTTCCCAAAAATGAGTGTAAGCAGGGGCAAATCCTTTAGTTCTTGCTCCACTTCATGGTTTCTTATAATCTACCTTATGTTTTTAAAACATTTCATTTCATAGGTATCAATGACACTCTCTTCTTTTTAATGGTCTTGATGTTCCACTATGGCAGGCATGGAGCCACAAGAGAAGACGTACCCTAAGCGAGTGAGGCATGGAATCAGCAGAATGTGACACTGAGTTGGAGAGCAGTGAAAGTGAAATGGCAGCAGGAAAAAACACTTTCCTAAAGGAAAAGGAAAAAAAAGGAACAATGGATCCAGGAGAAGCCAGGATCAGCTCATGCACTGGCATGGGCATGTTTTATGGTGGCATACCAGCACCGATTCCTCATCTGGTTCCTTGAAGTTGAGATAAAAGGCCCAGCGGACAAGCAGCATGAGGTATTGAATGTGGGTTCCCCAGTGGGCCCAAGCAGAACAGAGCCTTACTGAGGGGAAGTGGTAGCTGCTCCAGGAAGGGGTCTTCAATAATAAGCTAAGCCATAGAAGACTAAATGACTTACCTGAAGCAACACTATGGACTCTGGATATCTCTGGTCAGGACTGGACCCAAAAGAAACCTGGGGAGAAAAGGAGAGATGTAATGTCTGAACCATGGCAAGTGCAGACCCAAGAGAGGGAGAATAATGCTGGGAAACAAGGTAATCTAGGGTTGGGAAAGAGTTTGGGCCAGACCAAGGATGGCCTGAGAAACCTGGGCAAGACAATGTCTGAATCTAACCAACATAATTCATAGAGTCAAAATATCAGAGACTATACTGGATCAGACCTAGAAAATGGGAAATAACACTTTTGGTTGGCATTAGGTGAGGTGTAGGGGAGGCGGAGCCCCAAGCAGGAAGATGGACAGGAAGATTGAAGGAAGGTACCAAGAAAGGTGGGGACACAATGTTTTCCTCCCAATTAAACTAATTTATTCCAGCACGACGTGGCAGGTGAGAACCCCTGGGGACCTTCTGGAATCTAACCCTGTAACAAGCTTTCCTTTCCTCAAGTGATGGCAAAACCAGAAAAAAATCCATACGAATGAGGTAAACTAGTGAACATCATGGGAGACTACATCTACCAATCAAGCTAGCCTTTGTGCTGAAATATGGTTGTCTGCTAGCTACTCCTAGTGATGAAGTTCCTATTTCACAGTGCTGCATTTTTTTTTAAAAACTCATGCCAATGAAGTTATATTAGTTTTTGTTTCAATCTTAAACTGAATAATACAGCCCTAGGCCCCTAGCATGATAGCAAAGTTTCTAGTTCATTTTTAACTACAGAAAAATGTGTTTTTTATAACATGCAATGATAGATCTCACCATCTTCACCCCCCTTTTCAAAATTCTAGATCTGCCTATAAGCATAAATATGCACATGCACCCATTATCTGGGAGGGCCATATTTAATAGATTTGATACTTTCATCTATTACACTTTTCTACCATTTAACTACAATATGGAAGAGTTACAAAAGTAGGGAAGAGGCAGTACTTAAATGTGTGAGAGAAAAAAAAATCCTGTTGACAGATTCAGAATGATTCTCAAAATGCGCTGTGTACATCAAATAAGTGTTTGAAAGAATGCAGTTGCTTTAATTTATTCATGCTGGTGTAAATCAGGAGCTTCTTTGATGCAAATGTAATAATACTGATAGAAATGTTCATAAATGACAGCAGAATCAATCTCATTGCATTTCATCCTGTGAGAAGGGTAAGCAGTTCATCTTATTTAGTTGTTCTTGTTTATTGCTTGTTCTCATTATATATATTGTCTAATGTTTCTCTAGTAAGAGTTTAATTTTAATTTTATCTTCCATATGCTATTCATTGGTTTCTATTCTCCCATCACAGCCACTTATATTCTGTTTAAACTGCCCCAAACTTTTTTATGTATAAACTGTATGCATTGTTTACACATGAATATGTAAAAACATGTTTAACATGTTTGTGTTATATGTGTACAGACATACATATGAGAAGAGCTGGGTAGTTAACCAGAGCAGCATGGGGACATGGCTGAGTGTCTGGAGCAAAGAGGAAGTGGCGACTTCTAGTTCACAATCATGAACATGAATCATGTCACCCCTCCTTATCTTGGCTCTCAGGGTGGTTGCCCTACTGCCCTATTACCTCAATTACAGTTAACCTTGCAGGCTGGCTACTGATAAGAGGCAGAAAAGGGTCTATAGCCTGACCTTTATTTGCCTGCATCAGAAAACACAAAAATAGATGCATGCCCCACATCACAACATAGACCATTTAAACCATTCCCATTTAGACCAGCTGGAGACATTTGAGAGGTGGGAGCAGGCTGGCATGTATGTTGGCAGCAGCTCTTCTTGAGTTTGCTAAGTCCACTACATTTCCTTCCTTCCTATACCTGATGTTTATATATGGTTGGTTATAATCTTCTAATAAATAATCTCTGACTGGTTTGGTTTACATTTTTTGTTTCATTGAAACTTTTGATACTGAACTGAACCTGTTTTGTTGTAATCATGAAAGGGCATGCATAGACGAAAGAGAGGCCCTAAATTGAAGCAGTGGGTTTTAAAAAGCACTGCTTCAATTTAGGGCTGATTAAATCCCTGTGTCATACACACACCCCACTGACTTACCTGTCTCTCTGGTGTTGGGGGAAGGCAAGCTGCTGGTGAGTGGAGTCGTCCCTGGACTGTGGGAGGCAGTTGGTGCTTTGCTCCATGGCAGCAGCACATCCACCCCCCACCTCACCTCCAAGCAGCACCTGTCCACAGCCAGCCATCTTGGGTGGTTCCAGGGGGTGCTGAAACTGCAGAGGAAAGCACCCAGCCCCTGTGCAGCTCAGGCAGGCAGGCAGGCAGGCTTGGGAGGGGGTGTTGATTAGGCTTGCTGCTCTTCTTGGGTGGAGCCTGCTTTCCTGGGCTGCTGCAAGGCTGCCTGCAGTGCTTCTTGTAGAGCTGGAGAGCAGCACAGAGCCCAGTGCTTTGCTCCACAGCTGTAGGGGCAGCAAACTTTGGCAGTTTGTTGTGCCCCAAGTTATTTAAGGCACATTATGCTGCTGAATTTCCTACAGCAGCTGGAATTAATGCACAATAACCTACCAATATGTACTAACACTGATACCATTAAAGCAATGCAAAAGCATTTACCCCACTTTAAGTGTTGTGCACACATGCCCCCCATTTCACCTACACATGGCCAAAGGTATCAATTAATTGGGATTGTGGGTGTGTATGAGAAAATTACACTCCTGGAAAGAGGCTTTCTTATCTCATTCCTTCATCACTGTAGAATATTGCTTGCCATCCTGTTTTTCTCTTCTCCAAAATGTATGGTTTTTAATAAGCAAAACTGTTGTTTATTTTACAACTTATCTAAGCGTTTTAACAAAAACATGTCTATTATTGCAAATCAACATCTAATACATTTGCTTACATCAGTTACGACAAGCTAAAGCTATAACATCCTATGTTTGGATTATTTAATGTATGGTCTTCCTTTATGTCTCTTTTCAGGGCTTGTAGTGTGTTTACTTATGTCTCATTACTGGCTTACCTGGACATGTTGATGGCTTGCTTTACTTGGGGCACATCTGCATGTGCAAATAATCTGGGAGCAGTTAAGTAAACTACTTAAGGGTAAACTTTCCAAGGCACATCTACATGTGAGGTGGCACAGGAAAAGATTTTGTGCTTCTAGCAACAGACTGCCCCCACTCCCTGCAGCTCTCCATCTGGCCCTTGCAGCAGCCAGGGGGAGCTCTAGACTACCCTGGATGCTAGCCCAGGTGCCAGAAGACAGCTGTCTCCTGGTGGGGCCTGGGAAATTGTTCTCTGCCCCTGGGACCTTCCTCCTGCCAGGGTGGGCTTTGCCACTGTAGCCCAACAAGGAATATGTCCCCCAGCCCCAGCAGCAGAGAACTCCCAGGCCCCTCCCTGCAATTGCAGGGCTGGGATGGGAATTCCTCATCTCCCAGCCCTAGCTCCATGACCCTAAGACTCCAACTGGGACATAAAGACATTCCAGTGCTGCCTCCACCACCATGGAGCTGGTGATTAGAGATAAGAATCTCTCAGCCCCAGTTCCCCAAATACAGAATGGGATCTGAAAACTTCCTGCTGGTGGGGCAAGGGGACATTGTCCCCATCCAGGCTCCAATGGCAGGGCCCACCCTGGCAGCAGGCAGCTCCTGGAGGCAGGAAGCAATCTCTCACCCCCTGCAGCCTGGCTGTCCAGGAGCATATTCGCTCCTGGTCAGGCATCTAAATGTACATTACTATGCAGTTACTAATCATGACTAAATTTGCTGCAAGAATTTGCAGGTAACAAATTTCAATGAGTTGATTACTGTACAGTAAGCATCTGCACATGTAGACACAGATGCTTACTGTTCAGTAATTAGCTCTACTGTTCAGTAAAGTGCATCATGTAGATGCACCCTTTGTTTACCAAGCTGGTTTCATATCTGTAAAGGTACACCCTATGATCACTCAGAAACAGGTTATGGGTTGTTCTGCTTAGCCACGCTCTGGCAGCTTGGCCTAGGCCCCTTGAAAATGGCTAAGAATGACAAGAGCACCCCCCCTAGTTACACCATGGTTAAGCTATGTTAGACAGAAGACAAGTTAGAGGTACACCTAATGTATGTAATAATTGACTCAGAGATGCATAATTTCTGGTGAGCAACAGCTCACTTCAGTACATATATATAAAATCTACTGAAGTGAGCAGTTGATCCATGTGTACACACACACACACACACACACGTGTATGTTTATATATATGTGTGTGTATGTATATATGTATATATGTTTGTATACACACAGGCATACACACACACACAAACACACACACATACATACATACTAGGGCTGCGTGCAATTTTGCCACCAATTTTGTTTTGACACTGTTTTGACCTGTTTCAAGGTTGAAAAAGCAAAATCAAAATGGAATAGATATAGTCAAAACAGCCTCAAAACAAAATGAGGCAAGTTGAAATGTTTCACCATTTCAAAGCTGTTTTGATGTTTCACCCATAGGCTATAATGGGGAAGGTTGAAACAGCCTATAACTTAGTCGTTTCTGGCCTGATTTGGATGGCACGTGCAGGAATGCTAGCCCCTTCTGAGGGCATGAAGCCTGACAAGTTTCATTGAGATAGGTTTAGGAGGTTCAGGGAAATTGCACCCCAAAGTTTTGAAAGCAAAACTTGTGTCCCATACACGTGTTAAGCTACATTGAGTTCAAAACTGCAGGCATGCTAGACCCTGCAGAGGGCACAACGCCTGAAAAGGTTCAAGGAGTTAGGTGCAGGGGTTTGAGGGAAACTGTACCTCAAGCTGTGGACAAGCAAAACTAGTGACATGGGTGACAGTGCGTGTGTTAAGGCACAGCATGGTGAAAACTGCAGGCCTGCTAGCCCCTGCTGAGGCCACAAAGCCTGCCAGCTGTCAAGGAGATTGGTGCAGGGGCTTCTGGGTTCTGGAGTCCTGTACCTCTAGCCGCTGACAGGCAAAACTTGTGTCGTGGATGCTTGTGCAATTGTGTCTGTTTTGGGGCAGAAGAGGGTGAAACCTGCAGGCCTGCTGGTCCCTGCTGTAGCCATGAAGCCTGCCAGCTGTCAAGGAGATAGGTGCAGGGAGGTTCTGGGGCCCTGCACCCCTACCTGCTGACAGGCAAAACTCGTGACATGGGTGCTTGTACAACTGACTGTGTCCATGTTGGAGCAGAGAGGGGTGAAAACTGCAGACCTGCACCTTTCACCCTGCTGTGCCTTAATACGCACAGTGTCACCCATGTCATGAGTTTTGCTTGTCTGCAGCTTGAGGTACAGTTTCCCCCAAGCCCCTGAACCTATCTCCTTGAAACTTTGCAAGATGTGTGGCCTCTTCAGGGGCTAGCATCCCTGAAGTTTTGACCTGACTGTGGCTTAACATGTACATGTGACATGAGTTTTGCTTTCAAGATTTTGGGGTACAGGTTCTCCAAACTCCCTACACCTATCTCCTCAAAACTTAGCAAGCTTTGTGGCCTCTACAGGGGCTAGCATCTCTGCAAGTTTCATCCAAATCAATCCAGAAATGACAAATTTATTGGCTGTTTTGACCTTCCCCATTATACCCTATGGGCGAAACGTTAATGCAGTTTCGCTGTATTGACCCTGTTTCAACGGAATGGAACGGAACTGAACAGCTGTTCTGAATTGAAACAAAATTTGAAACAGAACACTGTTTCATTGAAACTTCGAAACACGGGTCAAAATGGAATACTTCCTTTGCCTGCTGGTCTCCCTTGGCCAGTTTATAGACAGCCACCAGATCTCTCAGCCTTCTCTAGTGAAAGCTGAACACATTCAGATCTCAGAGCATCTCCTTGTAGGGCCTTCCCTACTGTCCCCTGTGAACTGCCTTCCTCTGGACCCCCTTGATGTTGTCCACATCCCTCTTGAAGTACAGCCTCCAGAACTGGACACAGTACTCCTATTGTGGCCTGACCAATGTCATATAGCAGGGAAGGATCACCTCCTTGGACCTGTTCATGATGTATCTGTGGATGCATGGCAAGGTGTGGTCAGCCTTCCCAACTTTGTCCCCACATTGGCGGCCCATATTCATCTTGGAGTCTATAATAACTCCAAGATCCTTTTCTGCCTCTGCACTGATGAGAGGGGAGTTCCCCAGCCTGTAGATATGCTGCTGGTTCTTTCTCCCTAGGTGCAGTACCCTGCACTTGTCAGTATTGAATCCCATCTTATTCTCATCTGCCCACCCCTGTAACCTGTCCAGGTCCAATTGCAGCCTGTCCCTCCCTTCTAGCATACCCACTTCTCCCCACATCTTGGTGTCATCCACAAATTTCAAGGTGCTTTTCATCCCCTCGTCCAAGTTGCTGATGAAGACATTGAACAGTGCAGGCCTGAGGACTGAGCCTGGAGGACCCCACTGCCCACATCCCTCCAGGTCAAAAATGACCCATCCACCACCACTCTCTGGATGTGGCCCTCCAGCCAATTGGCAACCCTTTTGACTGTGTAGACATCGATACCACAATCTCCTAATTTTTTAACGAGAATGGAGTGAGAGACAGTGTTAAAGGCTTTCCTAAAGCCCAGAAAGACTACTTCCACTGTGACACCTACATCCAAAGATTTTATGACCTAGTCATTGAAGGCCACCAGGTTGGTCTGACAGAACCTGCCTTTAAAGAAACCTATGTTGGTTGCTCCTAAGCATACACTCCCCTGCTTGCCCCTCACAGATGTGCACCTGGATAATTTTCTCAAAGAGATTCCCCAGGACCGAGGTAAGACCTATAATTTCCTGGGTCTCTTTCCTCCCTTTTTTGAGACTGGGGACCACATTGGCCCTTTTCCAGTCCTCTGGCACCTACCAGAGCACCACGAGTGCTTGTAAAACTGTGCCAGTATCAGATCAGAAAGAACAGTATTAATTCCTCAGATAGTGCTGAAGCCATATAATAAGACATTTCCATTCACATGGATACTTCAAAATTTCCCTATGCAGCTAGCATTCAGGATGGCCATCAATAAAGCCTGGGACAAACATTAAGAAGAGAAAAAGTATTCCTTCAGGATCCTGTCTTCACCCATGGACAACTATATGTGGATGCTTCCAAAATCTCCCACCCAGAAAACATCCGATTTGCAGTGACTGCTGACTTGAGTAACAAAACCAGGAATGTTGTATATATGGAAGTGTTGTAAAGCTCTTACGGTAAGAGAGTGTGATATGTTTCAGGATTTTGTGTATGCGGAACTGTTGTGAAGCTGTTGAAGTACAATAAAATGTGATCTCAAGCAAAAATTGGCTCACTGGATTTTTATGCAAGCAATTCTGCACAAGGCATCTAGTGTGTGTGTGTGTGTATTGTGATGGGGCACCAAATCTACCCCATCACAGAACTTTGGAGGAGTGAAGGAAAGCAGAAGACTTACCTTAGCAACCAGTCCCAGAAGAAAAGGGATGTGGCTACCTGGATAGGGGAGAGAGAGACACAGATGAAAATAAACAAAAAGCAGCAGGTGCCAAGGGAGTGGGAAGAGAGTGCTGGCTGTGAGAGAGACAGCAGATGACTGTAAGAATTTAAAGGGGAAGTAACCCAAATTTAGCTGGAAAAAGAGAAGAAAGCAACCCAAATGAAATAGGGAGAAACTACAAGAAAGAGAAAAGGGAATGTAAGAAACGTCCTGGAGAGAGACTTACCTGGGAAGATGAAGTGAGTTAACAAAGGAAGACTTTGAGTTGGTGAGTCTGATACCTGAAGACATTGAGTAACATCCCAGAGACTTAAAATTAACAGAGAGAAATGAGAGTTGATGAAAACTAACAAAGAGAAGAGAACCCCACAATGTTGATAACAGTAGTAAATACAAGGTGACCTAGGACTGCTATTTGCTTGGGACCCATGTGAAGGAGAATGGAGCAAGCAACCAAGAAATTGAGAGTTCTCAAAGAGAGAGGGAACTAAATATATATAAGATGTTATTTATCTAAGACAGACATAATAGTTGTGCAGAAGAGTTATTTTTGTTGAACTGCAGATACGATATCTTCCTCATCTCTCAGGACCATGTTTATTTCTGTATCTTATTCCATCAAAAGCATGGCAAGTGAGAAATAAAGGAAATTAACCAGTTCATATTAAAACAAGAGATGGTGATTTATTTTGCAGGTATAGCTTAACTCTCACATATAGTATATATGTGTGAGTGTATGTGTTTATATATGTGTGT
>JAGPOW010001296.1:111378898-111392006 GCA_030014935.1 Caiman crocodilus
CCAAATAATAGAATTCATCATAAGACATTGAGTGGGTAAGGTAACTAGTAGGGTGAAAGTGCTAGACTTTAGGAAAGCTGATTTTAATGAACTCAGGCATTTAGTCAAGGACGTACTGCAGAGTAGTTTTGAAGAGATGGCAGCCCAGGAAGGGTGGCTGTGCCTAAGGAAATGATCCTTCGGGCACAGAGGGAGACAATCCCGATGCGAGGAAAAGGAGGGAAAGGGGCCGGAAAGCTTCCCTGGCTGACCAGAGAAATGCAAAGCAGCCTACGGGCTAAAAGGGGGGCATATAAAAAGTAGAAACAGGGAGAGATTACCAAAGATTACCTCCCGTGCTCAGGCTTGTAGGGAGGCCAAAGCTACCATGGAGCTGAGGATGGCATCCCAAGTTAAGGATAACAAAAAATTGTGTTTTAGATATATAGGGAGTAAAAGGAAGGCCCACGGTGGAATAGAACCTCTACTAGATGTGCATAAGCAATTGGTGATGGACAGGAGGAACAAAGCTGAATTTCTCAATGAGTTCTTTGCCTCAGTGTTCCTAAGTGAGGGGCAAGACAAGTCTCTCAATGGGATTTTGGAGCAGCAGAGTGCCAGACTACCATGCGTAGACACTGAGATGGTACAGAATCACTTGGAGGAACTGGATGCATTTAAGTCGGCAGACCCGGATGAGCTCCATCCGAGGGTACTGAAGGCACCGGCTGACGTCACTGCAGAGCCACTGGCGGGAATATTTGAACACCTGTGGCTCACGGGCCAGGTCCCAAAGAACTGGAAAAGGGCCTATGTGGTCTCCATTTTCAAGAAAGGGAGGAAGGAGGACCTGTCTCACCTCCATCCTTGGCTTTGAAAACATTATCAAGGCTCACATTTGCAAGAGCCCGGCAGGGCAAATTATGCTGAGGGGAAAACAGCATGGGTTTATAGCAGATAGATCATGCCTGACTAATCTAGTCTCGTTTTATAACCAGGTTACAAAACACCTGGATGCAGGAGTAGGGGTTGATGCCATATACTTAGACTTCAGTAAGGCCTTCGATACGGTATCCCACACCTTACTGGTGAACAAGTTAAGAGGCTGTGACTTGGATGACTGCACAGCCCAGTGGGTGGTGAATTAACTAGAGGATCGCACCCAGAGAGTCGTAGTGGATGGGTCAGTATTGACCTGGAAGGGTGTGAGCAGTGGAGTCCCGCAGGGCTCAGTCCTAGGACCAATACTCTTCAATGTCTTCATTAGCGACTTAAACAAGGGAGTGAAGTGTACTCTGTCCAAGTTTGCGGATGACACAAAACTGTGGGGAAAAGTGGACACACCGGAGGGCAGGGAACAACTACAAGCAGACCTGGACAGGTTGGACAAGTGGGCAGAAAACAACAGAATGCAATTCAACAAGGAGAAATGATCTTGGAGTCCTAGTGGACTCCAAGATGAATGAGTCAGCATGGTGATGAAGCCATCAGAAAAGCTAATGACACTTTATCATGTATCAGCAGATGCAGGACAAACAGGTCCAAGGAGGTGATACTTCCCCTCTATCGGGCACTGGTCAGACCGCAGTTGGAATACTGTGTGCAATTTTGGATGCCCCACTTCTAGAGGGATGTGGATAACCTAGAGAGGGTCCAGAGAAGGGCCACTCATATGGTCAAGGGCTTGGAGTTCATCACGAGGGCACAGAAGGGAATTGTTGAGGTTTTATTCACCAAGGCGCCCCTGAGGGTTACAAGAAATAATGGCCACAAGCTAGCAGAGAGCAGATTTAGACTAGACATTAGAAAGAACTTCTTCGCAGTTAGCGTGGCCAAGGTCTGGAATGGGCTCCCAAGGGAGGTGGTGCTCTCCCCTACCCTGGGGGTCTTCAAGAGGAGGTTAGATAGGTATCTAGCTGGGTTCATCTAGACCCAGCACTCTTCCCTGCCTGTGCAGGGGGTCAGACTCAATGATCTATTGAGGTTCCTTCCCACCCTAGAATCTATGAATCTATGAATGCAAGGTGATGGCCCAGTCATTACAGGCCATTTTTGTAGAGGCCTGCTACCATTGTATTTCAATAATTATCAATCATTCTCATTCATCAGAGAACTAATTTACATGGGCGTGGTATGTGGCTCATACAGTTGGAACATGGGATGCCCAGGCAGAGGACAGAAATGTAGCCTTGACATATAAAATGGAAACTTGATATGACTTTGGTTTACTTATAAACACAGGACTAAGCCATACAATATCCATATGAAACAATAAAAATCAATATGAAAATGATAGTAATACAATATACAACAGTAAAAATCAATATAAACCAAATAATAACACAATATAAAATGGTGGATATCCAAAACCAAAAACTTGCTACCAAAATATAAATGTTTAAAGCTTATCCAACATCTTTTCTTACTTATACTTATATATAGGGTATAGACAGGGAGAGAAAAGGTCAGAAATGGTTGTGGAAGGGGAGGGAATGCCTTTTTTAAAATAAAGAAAAACGAAAAACTGGGTGTTTTGCTAAAAGTAGAGTCCCACCAGGTTTAAGTTAGTCCCACTAGGTCAAAGTTGTTGCTCTCTAGCAAGAACTCTAGATCCTCCTGCTTGTTTCCCATGCTTCTGACATTTGTGCATATACCTCTAATTCCCTTGGTGGCTGTCCCTGGTTCCCCCTTAAACCGCTGTATAGTGGCATCTTTGCTACATACCTGGGCTGATCTTGTGGGTGTTTCTTGTTTCAGTGTTTTGTGGCTCCCTCCGTACTCATCCTCCTCTTCCCCCAATGAACCAAGTTTAAAGCCTGCTAGAGGAGGTCAGCCAACCTGAAAGAGAACACACGCTTACCTTTGGCGGGGAGGTGAAGCCCAACCCACTCAATCATGTCTCTTGTTCTGAAGTATGGGTCATGGTCCAAAAAGCCGAATCCCGCCTTGAGACACCATTTCCAAAGCAGCAAGTTGACTTCCCTGATGCAGGTCTCATGGTGTTGTCCACATCTGCTCACTGGAAGAACAGACAAGACCGCCTGTGCCCTGTCTCCTTCAGCTTGTCCTCCAGAGCTTTGTAGTCTGTCATCAGGTGATCTGGGTTGTTTCTGGCTGCATCGTTAGTGCCCACATGGATTACAACCATGGTGTAGTAATCAGTGGGCTGGATAAGGGCTGGAATCATCTCCACCATGTCCCAAATCCGAGCCCCAGGTACACAGGAGGACTTCAAATGTCATGAGATCTGGGTGACAGATGGGACCCTCTGTTCCTCTCAGAATGGAGTCACCAATGATAAGTACCCAGCATCTCCTTCTGGGTCAAGTGGCCTCCATCAGTCTGTTCTGTGCATGGAGTAGCCTTCTCTCCAGGGGTTTCCTCCTCTCCTTCCTCCTCCTCCAGTGTTGACAGGACTTCATACCTGTTGCCCAGTTGGACTGGGGGAGCTTATACTGCACCACCATGAGCAGCCCTGGCTCTGGAGGGAATCTTCTGCCATTCCACTGTGGAGGGCACCTCCCGGGGTTTTTCTCTCTTTGGCACTTGGCCCTGCAGGGAAAGGAAATACCTGTCAATTTCATCCTCTTCTTCTCTGATCCCCCTCAGCCTGCTAACATCTGCCTGGAGCTCCCTCACCGGCCCCTCCAAGGCCCTAAGAAAGGCACATGTGGAACAGGTTGGGGGGCCCCATTCCCTGCACCCCCTTGTCCTGCAGGGCATCCCCCACATGCCAGGGGTAGAGTGACTCCAGCTCCCCCATGGGCCCCATCTGGGTGGAGGCATCAGAGGAGTCCTGGGTAGGTGGTGCCCCCTGGGCAGGGGCCCTACCTGCACTCTGAGTCCTCACCATTTTTGTAGTGGGGTGCCTTCTTTCCCTTGCCAAAGACTTCTTCCTGGCCTCTCCTGCTTGCCCACCTGCATGAGCACTGGTGCAAACACTGGTGCACCCACTTGTTTGCATGCTCTGTTAGCTCAGGAGTGAGGCTTCCTGCCAGCTCAGTTAAAAAGGATCCAGGGAGCTTTCCCTCTGGATCCGGCACAGCTGCGTCGACTCCTCTGTCCCACTTACCTTACCTTGCCCCACTCTTGTTCGTCTTTTTATCATGGTCCACCACGTTATCATGACCCAGACTTTTGTAATATTTCTTCAGAGTCCTCCATTCTTTATACAGTTACACATATTCTTGACAAGTCTTCCCATCTTGTAATAATTGAACATTTAACTTCCACATCTTTTTCCCCATACCTTCACTTTTTTCTTAATTCACGTCCATTCTCAGCATCTAGTGATCACTGAACGTCACATCTAAGATCTCCTTCTTCCAATCCCTAAACCATTTGACATTAATACAAAATCAGTCCTTGACACCTTTGTCCCACTTAGTTCCATCCTGATTTTCTCTGATAAAAAAAATTAATATATTCCCTCATAAAAAAAAGTTAAATTCTTGGATAAAACCCCAAAATCCATTATTAAAATTAAAAGGCACCCACAGCCTGCCCTAGCCCTGCTGGTGCCCCTCACACCCCTTGCCATGCCTCCCTCAGACTTGCTGGTGCCCTTCACTCACTCCCAACACCCCAGCCCTACTGGAGTCCCTTACTTATACCCACAGCCCCCTCCCCATAGCTCTGCTGGTGCCCCTCACTGCTCCCACAAGGGTCCCCCCAACCTACTTGTGCTTCTTGCCCCCTACCCACATCCCTTGCCCCCCAGTCCTGCTGGAGGGACCCCAGCTGCCACGGCTATTGGGCCAGGGACCCAGGTCCGCAGCTCCCTGTCCCCAACAACAGGCAGCCAGAAACAAAGAAGCATGGAGCCAGCTCCCCCACTGCTGCTGACTGCTTGGGCAGAGGCAGGGCTAGCTCCCCTCAAGCCCTGCTGGTGCCCCAGCCATGACCCACAATTACCCAGCCCTGCCAGAGGGTTTCCCAGACCACTGCAAGCCCCACTTCCCTCACAGGCTTCAGGAGGGAAGAGTGATGCTGAGCTGAGCCCCAAGCCATGGCTGACTGAGACTCAGAGGCCCTGCCCTTTCCCTTTCCCCTCTTCCTTCCCCCTCTGGGCAGGACTGAGGGTTTCTCGCCCTGTTTGCAAACAGCTCTTACAGGCTGGAGCCCAAGCAGCCTGCAGAGCTCTTTGCAAAAGTGGGGAATCTGTGGGTTTCTCTGCTAAAAGGAGAAATCTGTGTTTTCTCTGATAAAAAGGGGAACCCATTGTTTTGTCCATTTCTCCGTGGGAAATGGAAAACCTGGATATCTGCTCATAATCACCTTTTCACTGACCCATACATCCTTTAACCCTTCTTCTTGTATTATATTAATCAATACTTCGGTACACCATCTAGCTCTCCCTCACCTCCCTCCTCTCTCATATCCTCCTCCTCAATAATGCAATTGAAATCCCCCACCAGAATTTGCTGCCTACTTCCACCTACATACACTACTAATTTCTTAAACAAAGCAATCCTTCCTTCTCTTGCAGGCAGTGAGTGTATATTAAACATATCTAACACTTTCTTCTCAAACTCCACCACCATCTGTTGCAGTCTCCCTTCCACAGTCACTTGCACGTGCCTCACTTCTACTTCTTCACCCTTGAGCAATATCATAACTCTAGCTGCTTTGTTTGAAAGCAGTCCTATCCACCACAATGACCCTCCAACCCCATATCTTTGCAAAACACTTGTAATCCCTCTCCCATGGGATTCCACACTCCTGTAAAAATATGATGTCTTTAACCCCACTCAGTATTGACATAATCTTATCCCATCTCTTCCTCAATAATACGCTTCTGACATTTAGAGATGCAACACAGAAAGGCATGCTTGTCCATTTCAATTTCACATCTGTACCACTTTATGAATTTTCTATGCTGCTGCTTGATGCCACTGGCTCTAATCTTTCCCCTCTTCACATTCCCATAGTCTTTGCCAGTTATTTTATTGTTTTAACATTTAAGAAAGTTTCCTCTTTCCCTTCTCCTGCACCTTTCTGTTTCATCTTCTCCCCTTTCCCCTCTCAGTTAGATACAAATCATATTTGCTCCAAAGACCGTTTTGTCAACCCAGTCTCCTTCCTCCCTCTCTCTTTGTCCACCTTCTTTCTAAGCAACATAGCATGTGATTTCTTTCTTTTCCCAATTTGTGTCTCTCTCCTTTCTCCTGCTCTAGCCTCACTCCTTGTATCATTCTCTCCTCTTTTCTTATATCTCCTCTGTCTCAAAGTCAATTGTTCCACTTACCTTTCCTTCTTTTCCTCCTCTGCTACTGGCTGTGCTGCTTTGACTACTGAAATTTCACTCTCTTCTCCTCTGGCTCTTCCTTCTTGTAGCATCTCCTCCACTTTCATACATTCCAACTCAATATCTTCTTCTCCAGTTTCCTGTTCCTGTTTGTGTTGCTCCTCTGTAGGATCTAGCTTTATTTAAGAAGAACCATGGACATCACTGCTGTAAGTATCTCTTTCCTGCAAATAACACACTTCAGTATTTCTTGGGATTCTGCTACCCTTCTATCCCCTTCCCTTCACATCTGCAGCATAACGTATACAAGCAGTATGCAGCCAGGTGTCCTTCCTGCCCACACTTTCTACGGACTTTAGGCTGTCTGAAATACATTGTTAACCCTTGGTGTGGCCGTGTTGGATTATTGACAGTAAGTGCATTATCCTCCCAAGAATCCATTCATCTCTCCTCATTACCATTTGAGCTCTGCATAATCTCATACTGTATTTATCATATATCTTCTCAACATAGAACATACATATGTAACTTTGTGTACATAATTCTCCAACCATTTTTCTCTCTCTCCCATCTCAAATATGTCTGTGTTCTTTTGAATAAGATCTATCCTTTCTCTTGCCTTTTCTCCCACAATAAACTTATGCTCATAAGTTCTTCTCTCAGCTATTACCACATAGGTCCAACAATCCTCATAACCTCCAGTACAATATTTTCCAAGACTTCCAGTCAGGAAAAGTGACCAGGCAATTCAGATTTTCTGCTTTAACATCCAAAACTTAAAACAATATTTTTTCTATAATTTCATATCTAATCATTGTCTGATTTCTCTGTTATCCCCCTCCTCTGTTACTACTGTTCTATTCTTACACGTAGATTATCTGCTGCTTCATATCTCACTTCCTCCAATCTTCTTTCTTTTTTGTAGATCTGATTTATTCCTTCCACTAATCTCCCTCTTCCCTTCAATTATGGTTTTCATTCTTCATATCTCCCTCCTGGCCTCCCTTCCTCCTCTTCTCCTGTTCTTCCTACTGACTGGACCCTCATTGCTTTCTTCAATAGAGATGCCTTTCTTTTTCCTCACCTACATCCATTCTCAGTCAAACTGGATCGTCACACTGCTCTCCCATTCACTTCTCACCTTGGTCCACTTTCCTTTCCATAAGTGTCCCTCTCCTCTCCAAAACTACCACCAGTGCTATTCTACACTCTGAGAACTCCTCCTCCATCTCCATCCTGGTGTTTCATTACTATCCTCTCACTGCTTCTAGCATCCATTCAGGCACTATACAGGGCATCTGCCTGGCCATTACATTTGATGTTAGCCAAGGACAACTGAGAAACTATACCACTATTGGAAACCTAACATAAGGATAAGTCAGTGCATCCCATCTGAATAAGATATATAGTAGTGCCCATTGTGCCCTGACCCCCTCAGCACTGCCTCTTTTTCAAGGCATGGTGAGCCACCACATCTTGTTGTCCTCTTTAGTCATATAGCTGAGCTCTGACTTTCTTTCCCATTTCCAATCATTTTTGTCTTTTCACCAGCCTCAAATATCTTGCAAACATCACCAAATAGGACCCCAATCAATTTACCCCAAATCCCTCTATTAACCCATCTTTCAGTCTAGGTTGTCCTGGACCTTATCCACATATACATTTTTGGAGGCTCCCACCTAGTTCTAGTCATGGGTGGAGGGATAATTAGCAAATTGATCCTTTGTGGTGGTGGGGGAGGGAGGGTACTGCAGTACACACATACTGAAGAGTGCTGAGCTATGTGGTCACCATGATTTGAAATGCTGTTGGACTGTTGGGGCCCAGCCCAGAGAACTAAATGGTAAATTATGAGCCTTTTGGCTCAGGATTAATATCATGAATGGTTTGAACTATATATAAGTAAGTACTAAAGTGCTGCTTAAAAGTGTGTTTATGGAGTACCTGTGCTAAGACTTGCAGCAGTTTCAAAAAAGGTTAAATCAGTTCTGGAAGAACAAAGTCTATATATACCTGTAGTAATTTACATATTTGCAAATTACCAAAGGTATGTTTATTTCATGGTCAGTGTTTTCAAATATGCCCCTCATTTCCATGTATTCAGGGGAACAAGGTCTGATAGTAAAGAGGGAGGAGAAAGAGCTGCAGAGGGAAGAGGGCCACCTGAACCCCTATATTTCCCCTGATGTAGCAGTTGGAGGGGGACAAATTCAAAGCAAACCTCCAATAATTAGATTCCATACCTGGAAAATTGGAACAGATTCATAAGTACTCTATATATGGAATTTAATTACTGGCAGGAGGGCTCATTTTATAGTCAGTGTTTTCTTAGATTTGAGTAAATGCAATGTTTGTGGAGAGTGGAAAATCAGGTCCAGTGTGCTCATTTTTATCTTTTAAATATTTCTCTCTCATTTGGCAAGAGTAAAAGAAGGAAAGACTTATACATGGCAGAAGAGAACTCTCAGAAATAGGAAGAACTAAATTACGCTATTACAGAAACCCAGTGGATTAAATGTTTTAAGTTTATTGTGATGGCCAATATAATGTTGTCCTGACTCATGATATTAAGTTAAATATAACTCTTTCACAGGCAAAACACAGAGCAGTTAATATTAATTGCCCAAACACTCAAACACTGATCCTAGTTTGTTCTTGGAATTACACCAAAAGAAGTATGCTGTATTACATGCTGTCAGTGGTATTGTGGTTATGATTATATTTTGAAGAATTTCCAGAAAGATTAACTTGCTTTAGTTGTTTGTGAAAATTCAACTGCCACTTGAAAAGTAGCTAAGGCAAACACATAGGAGATATTATGAGTGTAGTTAACTAAGGAATCAAATGCAGCATTACAACTTAAGTAATTTATTTACATTTTTAGGCCATGCCTTTTTTGATAAGTAGCTCTTGTGCAGTGAAAGGGACTATTTGCATAAGTAAAGGCTAGTCATATGAAGATTTTGCAGATTTTAATATGATTACTTTCCTGTTTACTAAAATGTATGTGAAAGCAAAATTATAACTAAATAACAATGTATTGAATGGGGGGAGTAGGGTAGGGATCCAATTGTGTTACATCTGCTTTAAGTATTTTTATTATTGGTTTAAAGTACTGTAGTAAATTAGCAAATGAAGAAACAACCCAAGGTAAATAGGGATGTAACAAAAAAATAGACACCTAGAAATGAAACATAAAAGCAAATCTTTGCAGCAGGGAACAAGGTGAGATTCATCTCAGGTAAACAATCTAATTTAAGTAAGATAAAATTATTCCAAAACATATGTAATGGCCATACCTGAAAAGTAGTAATGCAAAAAATATAGTGATGATAACCAAATAATTTAAATATAAATTTGAATGAAATATGGTGCTCAGACCATTTTTCTAGAAGCTGTATAATCAGAGATGTTACATCAAGGAAGAAATTTACATCAATTCCCATTGCCAGCACCAGAGAGGCTGCACCTAACATGTTATTTTGCATTCAAATCTATTTTATAGATAAATATTAACAACATACATTAAATTAAAATAAGTTAAATTAAATTAAATTGAATTGTAGGTGCATAGAAATTGACTTGTAAATAAATTTCTAAGACCAAATGCAGTTTAATCACAGTGGGAACACCTACAGAAGATGCTTAATGTGCAGTAGACTAATGCTACTGTGCATTAGTGCATCACAGCAAAGCCATGCTAATGTGCTAATGCACAATGGAATTAGTCTACTGCACATCAAGTATTATGAGAAGACCATGTGTCATTGCTACTTCACAGTAGCACTGGCTACTGCACATGTAGTTAGTATCTCATATTAGAGGTACTAAACTTAATACACAGAGGCTACAGTGCATTAATGCACATGTAGACGCACCCCATGGCACCTATATTTATTTATTCAACTTCCTATAACTTAAGTACATTGCCCCCAAAAGATGGTCTAGTTTTACTAGGTTCAGGCATCTATAATTCTTATAACAGAAGAGGGAGAAGTAGGCACTTTCAGAGGGTGAAATCCTGGTAGTACTGAAAGATAGCCAATAGGAAATGTTAAGCACAGGCTTGGGCATGAACACTCAGGAATTTAGGTGCTTCATTTATATAATCTATTCACCACCTATTTTGATTTAGGACATAGAAAACCTAATTGTCCTTCTGAGGTAGGTATCTAATTGACCAGTATTGGTCCACATATTTTCTATAAGTGCCTAGTACTTAGAGCATTTTCCTTGAAAGTGGGCAATTTGGGCCCTGGGCTCAAATTCAAACCCACACCCACACACAATTGTTGCCTAACCTCCAATGTGTGGACTCATCAGACAAGGACATCCTTAATTCCTCCCCTTAAGGGTGGGTATATGGGCAGGAGTCATGGGGCCAAAGGAAGGACAAACAAGAGAGAAAGGGTGACTGTGTACCTTGGTGATGAAAGTACTACCTTGATGTTTTTGGGGTCCATGTTTCAAGACTTGTTATACTTGCATTTTATGTTATACAGTTTTTGGCTAAAGCCAGAGAAATAATCCTAGGAGTAGAAATTTTAATTCAGTTTTCCCATCTCTCAGCTAAGAGTCATAACCATGGGGTTATAGAAGTATGCTCCCTTTGCTTACACTCCTTCTAGTCCCATGATTCATGTATTTTTGGCTTTCCAGTAGTCCAAGTCCAACAGAAAGGTTGAAGATTTTTATTTTTAGTTTCTATTAGGGCACTGTCTTGGGAAGCACAGGGGTGGGCTTGAAGCCCCTCAAGCTGAGAAGGCTCTAAAGCTCAATTCTCTGGGAAAGTGTTCTAACACATCATCAGGTGAAAGGCGAGTATTGAGTGTTCACTAGATTCAATGAATAGAGGCAGACATAACCAAAAACAACTTTATTTTGTGGTACAATAACAATATCTTCTGACCCTCTTTCTATCCCTTTCTAACCCGTTACTCCCTACTGGAGGCACTCTCCCAATTTCCATATCTTTTAAATTAATGAGTGTCTTTACATTATAACTTTTATCTTTTCATCTTCCCTCCTAATAACTACAAAACTCAAGTAACACCAAAATCAATTAACAATGATCTACAGAAGAAAGGTTTTAAGCATTTTACTCTGGAGTGAGTCTTTACCATTCACATTCCTATTCCCTCTTTTCTGCAGTTCCTTTAGCAAATCTCCATGGCTGAAAAAAGAGGTCACTGAATGAAACACATCAGTTGTGCCATGATCTGTCATGGCATAATTGATCATTTCATTTGAAGAAATTCATTTTGCCCCTCGTCCCATCTGTTGATAGACAGAGGGGAACATGTCCTCCTGGGGCCCAGCCCCATGAACCCCACATATTCTTAGGCAGGATCAGACCTCTGAAACTAAGATTGTGTGCCTGGCTTTCTCTGCTTATCTAATAGGTCCCCAAAGATCCTAGAGACAGATGTGAGAAAGGTTAGGATTTCTTCCCCTTACCAGAGTCTCTGGGGACCCATCTGGGATCCTGGTGTGGGTCTCCAGAAATGAGAACTCCAACTTTCCAGCTCATATAAAGGTGCCCCAAATTATCTTGGGTGCACCTCTGTAAATGAGAAAAGAAAGACAGGTGCTTTGGGAGCTTGAGAAGTGGAGAAAATCCAGATCAGGCAGTGTGTACTCTCCCACTACAGATATTATAGATGTCCACCAAAACAAAGCAGTAAAATATATTGCTACTTTTTGTTGTACCACTGATTTGCCTCTGATATGGTACAACAGAGACAGGGCTAGCTATTTGCTCACCATGTGTCCTGGCAATAAAAAAAAAACAAAAACAAACCATGATGGCGCAAATAAGACATCAAAGAGGTTTCAATATGTGTCTTTTGGGAGATTTCACTTTCTTCTCAGACTGACAAAGTGTCCGATCACATTTCTGATTTGTTTTTGCCGAAAAGCTTTTCCTTCAAGTCTTTGATAGATTTGAGCCCCTATACTGGGATCTAATTGACTTGCATTTTTGGCAGCTATGCTTCTGCAAATAATACAAGTAACTACAGACAGCTGAGGTTGGTTGCCTCTTTCTTCATGGTAGTATTGGCTTTTGTGTCATTGGATATTTTCCCCATAATGACATAGTTGCTTCTTGTATTCTGGAACAATGGCTGTCTTCCTAAGAACATTCAACAAAGTTGAGCTGTGATATTTGTTCCTGAATAGCTAGTTATTTTGATGTTTGTTGGGCTCCCTTTTGGTCTTATTTTTAATTTTCTATATTCATTTTCTGGTAAAATATTAATTTGAGCTCTATTATCCAATTTAAATGAAACCATTGTTCTCTACACTTCCACGAGCAAAATTCAGTCTCTCATTAAATTTGGATGATCTGCAATAACAATATAAAATTCTTCAGTTATTCTTTCACCTATGTACATTTGAGGTTTTTATGTTTGGTATCTGCAGCACCTGGCAAATAGTTCCTCTTATTATGGTTAAAACTGTGCTTTCCATACTGATATATACTTTCTCCTGTTGTGTGGACATAAAAAAGAAATAAACAGGCAGGGAGGGATTCCTCCCCCACAGTATGCAAGAAGATTGGACACTTGACTTCACCATTTTTCTTTTCTCATGTGGCTGCTATATACCACCCAGACCTTTGCCTTAATGCCCCTCAGGTCTCTGCTACATTGCCTGTCATCAAAAGGACAGGTGGAGGTTGTAAAACTTCCATGACTAATTGTCCTTTTACTTACTTTCCTTTTTTGTGTCCTTGTAACAAATTACTTTCCAGAATTCACAGATTCATCGGAATCTGACAGGCCACACCTTGAGCACTTCTGCTGTAGTTTTAAACTTGCAACTTCTGGGCTGTCAGCTGTGCACCTTAGCATCCACACCACCTCATCATCTGCTCTTTTA
>JAGPOW010001296.1:111392106-111406580 GCA_030014935.1 Caiman crocodilus
TTAAACCAAGGGTTTTCAACTTTTTAAAAGTGTACTCCTTCTGGTGGTGGCAGCAGAGCTGGAGGGGGGAAGAGGCTTGTATGTTGCAGCTGCCCCCACCACCCACCACCTTCCACCACCACCATCCACTGCCTCACACCACTGCTGCATGCCACTTTCCCATGGCTGGTTGCACATGCACAGAGGTGGATTAAAGCGTACTGGGACCCTGAGCAAACATAAAATTGGAGGCCTCCTGCCTCACTGGGAGCTGGTCTGCAGGGGGAGGAGGGGTCCCTTCCCCTTCGGGTGCTGGTGGAGGAGGCAAGATGGCAGATGCCTGCCTCTTCTCCCTGCTCCCCACGCCCTGTTCCCACTATGGCCAAACATGCATGCACAGGCATGTACACAGATGGACATGCACTCTATTCTCACTCATTCTTTGCACCTAGACACACAAACACACTCACACATGTGCACACAGCCACAGATGGGTTTGCACTGTACCCACTCACTCTCTGAACATGGACACACAGACACAAACACACTCTCTCTTCAATGAACACAGATATACGTGCACACATGCATGCACACAAGCATGCACACATGCACACAAACATACACACACACAGATGCATGCACACACATACAGAGATGGACACACAGAGACGCACACACATGCATTCATGCCTGCACACACAAACATGTCCACTCACACAGAGATGCTGTGACAGCTGAAATTATGCCTGTGTGATAAAGGTTCTTGCTGAAGTCTCTATGAAGATTAGACCAAATGTTTTCCTGTATTTGTTTAGATATTAAGCTGTATGTTGTTGCTAAGAGCCTAATTAAAGTTTAAGATGTAGTAAGGCCTTGTATAAAGTAAGAACTAGTAAATTTAGCAAAGCCTTGAAGTAATAAGGCCCTGTGGCAAGTGAAAATTACCTTATCAAAGGAATGCAAGGCTTGTACTAGGATTGGTTAGTCTAAGGACAGTTGAAGTAAAAGGTATCTGAGTGGCTGTACATTATCAGAACCATTCAGAAGCTATAAATTAGCTAGAATATCTGGAAATCATTCAGAAAGAAGATACAGCTTTGTGAAATGGATTAGTTAGCTGATGTCTGGACCAGTGGGCCTGTGGAACTTGAGGAGCCCAAGAACTGCATTCCAGGGTCCTTCCTGGTACCTCTCAGACAGCACTGATCAGGGACACCTGACTTCGCTGAACTTTGTGGAAAGAAAAACTTGCTATGCATCAGACATCAAAGGGGAATGCTGATAATTTGCTGACATGAATTGTTTTTACCTGTCATTATTTGTCCTGTACAAAAAACTACACATAGCTGTGTTTTTGTTAAGTCAATAAGCCTATCTTACCTTTCTACCCCTGCCCATACTCTCAATTCCAAACTCTCTGCAGAAAGCTGGGACAGATGCATGCAGACACACAGACATATGCACACAGACACATGCACGCAGAGATACACACACACACATACACAGATACACATAGATACAAGCAGGTAGACATACAAAGACACACACGTACACATGCACATGCAGCTACACACTTTCTCCGCACAGGACTCCCCCCACCTACTCTTGATCATTATGAGGCAGCCCCTTCCCCTCCCCCACCACAAGCTGGCCCAAGCTATGTCTCACTCTTGCCTGGCCTGTTACACTGGTGTGCAGGCACTGCTGCCTGGCTGTATCTGTGTGGCTTCACACATTCACTGGGAAAAGCCAGGTCAAGCCGGGAGTGCCACACCTCTGTGGATGAGTGACAGCACTGGGAAGGGTGGCTACAGAGGGCTACGGTGAATTTTGGCAGGCCTTAGACCTCCAAGGCCCACCTCAGAACCACCGCTTGCCTGCAGAGGTGCTGCACAGTGCTCCCATACAGCCCAGCTCCATCCCCCCAATGCCCTCAAGCCCCATTGGGGAGGAGGCCCACTCCCAGCTGCAGGGAAACAAATTTGAAAGTGGGGTATTAAACTGAGTGCCATTGTTGTTTTCCTGCTGGGAGACTAAAACACACCAAGTTCAAAACTTTGCTTTTGCTTCCCTGAAAATGTGTGTCTGGGCCCCCAGATTGGTAGGGGCCCCTTGGCCTGTGCCCAGCTGCCCTGTGCATTTATCTACCTATGCACATGCAGCTCTGAAGGCTGTTGACTTGCTTTGCAGCCTGCCAATTGCATACCACCAATCAGCAGCCCGTGGAGCCACACTTGCAACTGGCTGTAGGAGGGTGGCATGGAGTGGTGGATGACTCATAGATTCATAGATGTTAGGGTCAGAAGGGATCACAATAGATTATCAAGTCTGACCCTCTGCATAGGCAGGAAAGTGTGCTGGGTTCAGATGACCCCAGCCAGATGCCTATCTTGTTACCCTGAGGGGTCAGGCCAATGTTCAGGATCTCAATATTTTTTTTTTTGTTATACAGGAGGGTGTGACACAATTGTACATATACAAACACACAAATCATTTAGGTGCATACACATGAACACTACCAGCTTAGGTACAAACACATCCAAACCAGCCTAGGCAGATGCATACCTATCACCAATTCAAGCACATACATTATACACCCCAAAAGTTAGACACAGATCACTGATTCCTATATCATGCACACAATGCCATGCACACACACACACACACACACAACCCACCTTCACATACACACAGGTGAGTTCCTAAGTTAGGTGTTGTGATAGGTATGTATGTATGTGCTTGGTGTACTTGGGATACAAGTACAGAAACTTTCTGCAGAAAGTTTAAGGTAAGAAAGCAGAAGTGTAGGGAGTGAAAGTTGCTGAGAGTGAGAGTCACCGGGACTAGAATTAGAACCCATAGACTAGAGGGGTTTGGGCTGAAGAACTGAGGCTCAGGAGTAACTTTAGGTAAATTGATCTTAATTGATTAAAAGACAATCCCCAAAGCTAGTGAACAGGGGAGAGATGCTGGAACAGAGGCTGGGACTGGAGCCAGACCTAGGGGGGAGCTGAAAAGGTAGGAGGGGAGAGGGAAAATGGGACTAAGGGAAAGAGTGGGTGTTAAAGAAGGGATGTGGGTGTGGGAAGCCAGAGGATGGATCTGGGGCAGCTAGAGAAGTTCCAGGGAACGGCAGTAGGTGCTGGGATTTGGAGAAAGGCTTCAGCTGCTGGAGAAAATTGCAGGGCAGCCACAAGGAGCTGGGAAGGTGCGGGGGGGTTGGAGGATGACTACAGAAGGTGTAGGGGAAGCCTGAAAATAGAGAGACGGACAGCAGATAATCACAGGAAAAGCAGCAGGAGAGACTGAAAGGTGGCAGGGGCAGCAGGAAAACAGAGATAGGCAGCAGAAAGTCACAGGGTAAGGGCAGTAGGAGCATGGGGAGCAGGGTGAAAGCAGAAAATCACAGGGAAAGCAGCAGGAGAGCCTGAAAGGTGGCAAGGGCCATGGGAAAGCAGAGAAAGACAGCAGAAAGTCACAAAGAAAAGACAGTACAAATTGAGAGGAGATAGGGAAAGTAGTGGAGAGGGGTGGCGGCTGGAGCTGAAGACAGAGAGAGAATGAGGCTGGAATGTAACATAAGGAAGGGACTGGGAATCAGTAAACCATGACCAAACTCGGGGTTGCAAATGGCAGTGGTTTTATTGAACGGGGGGAGATGATGACACAATGTCATCCAGGAACAAATTTACATGGGAGGGGTATGTGAGCCATACAGTTGCAACATGGGATGCCCAGGCAGAGGACAGAAGATAGAGGCTTGACATATAAAATGGAAACTTGACGTGACTTCGGTTCACTTACAAACACAGACCTGAACCATACAATATCCATATGAAATAATAAAAATCAATATAAAAGTGATAATAATACAATATACAACAGTAAGAATCAATACAAACCTAATAATAATAATACAATAGAAAACAGTGGATATCCAAAACCAAAAACTTGCTACCAAAATAAAAATGTTTAAAGCTTATCTTAAGTCTGAGCTCATTTATACTTATCTATAGGAACTAGAGAGGGAGACAAAAAAGTCATAAATAGTTGGGGAAGGGGAGGGAATGCATTTTAAAATAAATAAATAAAAGAAAAACTGGGGGTTTTGGTACAATCTAACCTCCTCTTGATGACCCCCAGGGTAGGGGAGAGCACCACCTTCCTTGGGAGCCCATTTCAGATTTTGGCCACTCTAACTATGAAGAAGTTCTTCCTAATGTCCAGTCTAAATGTGCAATCTGTTAGTTTATGGCTATCGTTTCTTGCAACCCCCAGGGGCGCCTTGGTGAGTAGAGCCTCACCAATTCCCTTTTGCACCCCCATGGTGAACTTATAGGCAGCCACAAGGTTGTCTCTCAACTTTCTCTTGTGGAGGCTGAAGAGGTCCAGGTGCCCTAGTCTCTCCTCATAGGGCTTGCCCTGCAAGCCTTTAACCATACAAGTGGTCCTTCCCTGGATATTCTCCAGGTTATCCACATTCCTCTTGAAGTGTGGCATGCAAAACTGGATGCAGTATTCCAACTGTGGTCTGACCAGCACCCGATAGAAGAGAAGTATCACCTCCTAATGGCAGCAGTGGCAGTGCTTCTGAGCTCCCCGCAACTTATCCAACCAGCTGGGTGGTGCCTGTTCAGCCCACAGAGGGATGCTACTGCCCTCACCCCACTGGCCCTCCTCCTGAGAGGCAGCAGTATGGGGTGGTGGGTGGAGGCGCTCCACCCCCACCCACCCGCATGTACCCTCTAGGACCTTTCCAAGTACCCCTACGGGTATTCATACCTCTGCTTGACAACCCCTGGTTTAAACTATAACTGTCCATTTACATCACTTACAGAAGCCATTGTCCTTCTGTATGGCTGTGTTGTTCTGCTTGCTTTCAGGTTCCAACTTCTTTTTCAATTTGGAGCTCTAATTCTTTCAATTTCTTTCTCATTCCCCACATTTTCTGCCACCATGTAGTGTTCACTGGGTTCAGTAAATACAGGCATACATGAATGCAAAGAAAAAAACCTAAAGTTAGGTACCTGTGAATGGTACAAAATGTCTGCAGAACCTTTGTCTATCTCTGTCCAGCTCCTGAGAGACTATCTCCCAACTCCTGTATCTTCTAAAGTGGGGAGTATAATTTTTATCATTATGGGTATCTATCACTTCTAAGATAAACTCAGTGCTATTTGTGTGAATTAGGTGTGCTTCCACTTAATATGTTATTCTTGGAAGTTGGTTCTGGGAAGGTACCTAATCTGCATCACAAGGGAGCAGAGGCAAGACATAGAGGCCTGTGTTCTGAAACTGGATTGCTTCTGAGTACACTCAGAAGCCTGAGTGTAACAACCAAGGAAAATAGAGGTGCTACCCTGAAAATATTAATTTACTGAGCTTTGTTGTTTATAAAGTGTGGCCCATCTGGATTGTTCTTTAGAGCTTAGGCATACAAATTCCACTTAAGTTCCATTTTGACAGCGGTAGAACCAATCAGATCTTGCCCTGAAGTTCCAGTCAGCTCTTTCTGTAAAAATGATGAGCAGAATTCAGGCAACTGAGGTTCACGGACAAGAGCCCAGCCTAAAAAACACATAACTGACAATTGTCAGGTATCCAGGTTGTAGCCATATTGGTCTAAAGGAGAAAGCAATCAGGGTTTATGGTAGAGGTGGTATATTTTATTAGACCAACAAGGTTTGCACAAAATATTCTTTAATTGCAAGTTTTTGGACACAAACACCCTTTATCAGGCATTAGAGAAAAAGTTGTAAAAGTTCTCCTGGGTAGAAATGAAAGTTAATATTTTCTTGGATTTCACAGAGGACACAGTAGGTGGAAAGCTCCTCCGGGCAGACCATTCTTAGTTAGTAAAGAGTCTCTCAGCTCTCCTGTGAGGCTCTGTTATGATGCAAATTACCTTGAACCAAGGCAGGAACAGTATCTCAGGTTTCAGGTGGCCAGAGTTGCTTTGTCCTTGGGGAAAATATGAAGATTTCATTTGAAAATTTGGCTAAAATTCAATATCTTCCATGTGTCAAATGGGCATTAAAGAGACATAGTGCGATCTCAGCCAGAAATGGAAAGTAGAGGATTCAGAATAGTTGGGGTTTATTATTAAAAAGTTAGAAAAAGGAAATTAAAGCTCAATAATAAAGGGAAAATGTCTTTACAGTGATGTATCTCTACAAAACAGTTTTCAAGAAGAATGTAGAAATCCAATACTTTTGAGTTAATTGCATACTAGTGTGAACAAAATACACAAAAGTATAATATAGAAAAGAATCTGAAATGGGCATAGGAAATAGAGAAGATGACCAAATAATATTTTAACTGTAATTTCTATCATTTGATGTTTTAAAATGCAGACTATAAATGGCATATTATCTCTACTTTTCATTTTGGGATTCAGAATCAGAACTTGGATACTCCAGTTTACACAAAAGAAAAATGGCTGCACGATTATACCATAATAAATAAAATAAATTAAAATTGGAGAGAAATAGCAAAGTAACATAAAACTGTTTGAGGTGAAGACTGTTAGTTAAAGTTTTGAATTTATGCCAGAAAAAGTTGGCTTTCACAAAAAATAAATGAACAGGCTAGTCACATACTGGTTGACATACTAAAAGCTGTGCAAGTTATTTTATGTAACCTTCTTTAAAGTATTGTTGATTGAGTTAAAATTGGATTTCTGCTCAGATTGATTATCTAATGTGATAGAAAAATATACAGTCCAGGAATGAATTTAGATTTCTGTGGAAAATTAATCTGTTATGTGGAGCTACCCACTGAGGCATTAAATATATTCTATATATAATTGTATCTCTAGATGACAACTGTGATATGACTGTCACTTTAACTGCTTTCCTGGGAGGACTTACGACAACCTTGTATACAAATGACAGATATTTCCTTTGAAAGCATTCAAATAGATTTGGAGAGGCTAATTGATTTTCACAATGTCCTTTTCATTAAAAACTGCTTGATTTGGGATTTCTGAACAAATATCTTTACTATGAAAGTCTATAGTACTTAGTTGTACAGATAGCAAGTCAAATTCATCCCTTGTGGTGCCCTATTATTAGGAAAATCAGAAATTTACCAAACTGGTAAGAATTTAGATACGTTAATAAGACAAGAGATAATGTGATTACATTTTTGGAGTGGAGGAAGGAGAAGGGGAGCAAAAAGAGATTTTTTAGTTTTATTTTCTTTGTTTTTAATGATACACAATTTTAACTTGCAAAAGCTTTTAAAAAGCCATATTATACTGGAAGCTTTGTTTTAAACCAGAACATTCTATTAACATTTTTTTAAAAAAAGGTTTGTTCTTTTTCTATTACCCATCTTGTAATTAGCACATTCCTTAACTAATGATAAATGGGTATTTTAATTCAAATCATGTATTAAAGTTATGAATTGTATGAAAAGTAATGGATATATGTTTTATTAAATAAAAACAAGTTGGAAAGATTTTTCATCAAAACTGGATTGCATTTTTCTCACAAATAAAATGTTCATGTACAGTTGTTCTTAATTTTTCTTTAAAAATTTGTAATTTTGTGACCAGATCTATTAAATTGAAAAAATAAATAGTATCTTCATTTAAAAAAGAAGGTATAAATATCATTTTAAATTGTGTTCCATTTATTACTTCATCAGTACCTTTAAAGGAAAATGTCTGAGTACTTTAAACTGTATCCAGAAAGAACTAGTCTGCCAAAAAGAGTGACTGACCTTTTACTAGTCACTATTTCACATAACTATGAACTCCTTTTTTTGTCACCTTAAAAAAGTAAGTTGTTTGATGCTATTTATATATTGGCTTTGTCTTGGTATTAAGTTTTAAAATGGTGAGGGATAAGGAAATACTAGACAGAACTGAGGCTTGTTGCTAAAAGGCAGACTAGTTTCTACTTTCTAATTCAAACCTGGAACACAACATATTAAGAGCCAGATCCAGAAAGGTTTTACATGAGGACTTAGGAGGAATTTATGTATGTAAATTGAAAATGGCTATTCTGTAATTTCCTGCTTAGGTGCTTAGTACTTCTCTCAGCTTTGACAGGGCTGAACAACTTGAAATCTTGCATATTGCAATTCACTGCTCTTCCCCTACGCATCTGTTTGGATATTTTATCTCGTTGCAAAACCTCCAAATACCTATTGTATGCCTAATAGTGTCCACTGAACAAAATGCAACAACAACCACTTCACCCCCCCCCCCGGCTTTTACAGCAGGGGTTCAAGCAGTGGGAAGACAAGTGGGAAAGGGGGCAGGCTGCCTGAGCCCAGCCTCTTGCCCCTCTACACCTTGCCCCCCTACCACATGCTTCTCCCATCATGAACCTTGCCCTCTGAACCTTTCCCCCTGAGGGATATTTGTATGTCCCACAACTTTTCCTCCCCCGCTGCTTGCTTCCTCAATTACCAAGATGCCCATGATGTCTGCTTCCTCTGCTTCCCAATGCTGCAATACCAGGTCTTTCTGCCTTGGATCGCTCACTGCTCCATGGCTTTATGATGGGTTTTGCTGATGCTTGGTTCTCCACTGATCCCCTTGCCACTATCTGGCTCCACACTGGGGTCTGCCCTGCTCCTTGGCTCTATGCTGAGCCAAGGAATTGTGAAGGAATTGGTGAGGAGTCAGGGAGCAGTGCAGAACACGGTGTTAACTGCTGGTACTGCATTTTTACTTGTTACTTGATTCTAAGACAAAGGCTTCTTTTGCCCAGGTTAAATGTGGGGCAGGGGTAGAGAGAGGAATACACTCTTGATATCTCTGTCTTTGAGTAGCGATTCTGCATTTCTTTTCTGAACAGTGGGAAACTTTAGTAGGAAGGGTTAAAAGCAACCCATCCCAGTATAGCCCTTAGGCTACAGCAGAACTTTTTTACCTCTCTGCTTTGTGTTTCCCTATTTGACTACAGTTAGCTGTTTTCTTCAGACCACATTATAAAATGGCAAACTCTCCCATGCCTTTTACAGATAAACCCGATGCCTATTGAAATGTTTGAGGATTCCACTACCATGAGCCTAAAACACAGCCATTCCAATACTCTGTGTTGCTATCTTTAAGTCTTGTCTTGTCTTTTCTTTTTTGTGGATCTGAGCCTAAATCACTATTTTCATGTAGGCAAACTTGTATATAGAAGTAAAAGTAGCATAGACTGAATGCAATAGTTTCTTAAAAACAGGGGGTGTTTCAGGCATGGACATTAAACTACTATGGTGAAGGAGATCATGTAAGAACTTAGACATGCATTTTTAGTGAAGTGAAATCGTCTATTAGAATCCAGAAGTCAGGCAAAAGACATTGCAGAAGGTGTTTGAGCTGTTTTGTAAAAGAAAGAGAACCCATTGTTATTGGCTGCGATCTCTAAGGTTTTCTTCTTCCTGTAAAGAACTTAAAGGAAAACATAAGATTTTCTTGCCCAAAATAAGTAAGAGTATAAGCTATATCTGCTCTAAGGTGAAAAAAAGATGAAAATGCCTTAACAGTAACTATACATTTTCCTGTTTTGACTACTACTTCTTTTAAATGTAATTAATTTCTTCGCACCATATTTCTCACTATATAACAATTTCTAAGAACCTTTGGGGCTACACAGTTTCTTATTACATATATGCCATAGTCTGATTTGTTGACCCGGAAATAGATTCTGACAAAAAAGTAACGTCTGAAAGACTAGTCTAACCAAAAGAAAATTCTCATAACATAAGAAAAACAACGTTTTAAAGAAAATTCAGTGACAAAATAAAGAAAAGATATAAGGGACTAAACATTACAGATAAAGCATATCTAGCAACTGATTAAAAATGCAGATTTATGTCAAGGCATAAAAATCTTTTAAATCTTTTAAAACAATTACTTCTTAAGATTTCTTAGTCCTAAATTTTAAAAAGCCTCTAACTGATGGCCAGCCTGTTAGGGGAGGGACCATCTTTCCTTGTTGGTGGTGGTGGCAGCAATCCCTTTTTTTTAGGGTGATTTCTACCATTGTAGATGGGTCTTGAGGTGACCTTGAGTACAATCCTTGAGCCACAGACACATGAAGAGAAGCTGCAGTTCTTTCCACAGAGGACAGTTGGCCATAGGCTAGGATTTCTCTCTTTTTTCTTCCTCCTTTCTCTCTTATCTGCTTCAGGGGCAAGACAATTTACCTTGAAGTGAGATACCACTTGGTTGAGGTTGCAATGCCATTGAAGTTGATCAAAAGCCAGCTCCTCCCAGCTTTTGATGTTAGTCAGAGTTTTTGTCAGAGTTTTCAATGTGTTCTTGTTCTATTTTCTCTGGCAACCAGAAAATCTCAGGTCATTACTAAGCTGAGAGTAGAGCACTTGTTATGGGAACTGAGAGTCAGGCATCTTTGCACAATGTCTAGTCCAGTAAAGTTTGTGCTTGAGGATCATCAACTAAATGCTAGTAACACTGGTTCAGCAAGGATGCTGATGCTTATGTGATGATCTTCCCATTTTATGTGGAGGATTTTCCAGATGCATCAGTGTAACAGAAAACCCTAGTCTTTTTAATAGAAAGCCCCTTTAAGGTCAGAATCTTCAGGGCACAGCCTGCTATTAGAGTAGGGGTTAAAGGGTAGTCCTGCAAGCCAGTCAGCTGATTGGGGCTGTCACATGACCAGGATAGAGTTCAGGTCAGAGCTATATAAGCTCTGGATTGAGCCAGCTGAGGCACAGCCAATCCAGGCTGTGGTGGTGTGTGGATTCCTGCATGCCCAGGAGGCTGAAAGAAAACAGCTTTGCCGGCTAGGACACAGGATACAGCAACGCAGAGAGAAAGAACCACAGGGTAAGCAGTCATGCTGTCTTTATTATTTTTTCTTCTTTGTTAGATCCCAGGGGCTTAGCATTAATGTGGGTTGGTTTGGGGACTGTAGGGGAGGTTTTCAGAGGTATGTGATAAAGCCTTGCCAGGGTCAGGCTCAAGGCCCAGCAATTACTAAGCCTGGAGCAGGCAGTGAGAGACAGGGCACTAGATGGATGCCACACAGGTGCCTAGGGCCTAGTGTAAGTGGGAGCTAGAGCCTCAAGGCCAGACCTGATACTTTGCTAGGCCATCTAACCTAGGCCCACTGTAAAGGAGTGGAGGTTGGGGGAGGTTGATGCCCCAACAGTAACAGCTGTGAGGCATGGGGCATGGTGTAGAAGTTGTATGGTGCCATGAAATTAGCCCTTAAGGCAGGAGGTCCTGACCTCCAGATCTAGGAAGCCCTGGGACAGCCTCCCCTTTGAAAACTAGAAGAAACATCAAGATGTGGCAGATAAGAGAAGGGGAGACTGTTCCCAGAAGTGAATTGAAATAAAGGGGATTCTGATGGGTGCCTCCAGGAGTTCTCGGGATAATGCCCTGTTACAATCAGTGATACCGCTCCAGGCTCTTGAGATGATAGCAGTAGGTTACTCATGTTTCACATCCATAAAGAGTGGGGATAATGACTGCATTGTAGATCTAGATCTTGGTGGCTTTCTATAGTTCACGATGAATAATGGCACAAGGTGTGCTGCTGCTTCTAGTTGTGTTGAGCCTTCCTGATACTGCAGATAGGTAGGACTGTGGGAAGCTGGGCCATACATGGCTTTTTGCTTGGGAAAAGCTATGAATGTCATGTTTGTCAGAATATTGCTGTATCTCCTTGTCTTTATCCTTCTATCACTGGTGTTTTTTGGCTTCCCGCATCCTCCTTTTATGTTTTGGCTTTGAAGAACTGGTATATCTTCTTTTTCTGGTGAAATGAAGTGCCATCTTGCCAAGCAGAATGAGCCCTTGTCTTCCATTTGAGAAGGGCTTGGATCTCGACCTGTTCATTGAGACCGATGCTTTGATATTGCCAGGTGGTGTAGTTAGTGGATTCAGCTATATGAATGGCCATTTTAAACCCCTTCCAGAGTTCCCCAAAGTTAACTTCATTTGTGGACAGAGCAGAATTTTTTGTAAAGATACTGTTGGATATCCATACAGACCTTTGGGCCTTGAAGAGATTTGGTGTTGAGTGTCCTTTACATTGCTTTCAGCTGTTTTCAGTTTTTCAGAGAGACAGATGTTCATAATAGATCTGATAAGACACTAATCTGTCCAGTAGTCATTGATTCCTTGCATGGCTTGTATGACTCGCACGTACCCATTAATCATGTGTTAACAATAACAACATAATTGAGGAGGTGCCAGTGCTTAGAGCAAGTGTGTCTCCATGTGTTCTAGTACTTGTTACTCTGAAGACGATGTTTGTGATAATAAGATCATGCTCTGTGCATTTGCTCAGGAGAAGGATGCCACTGGAGTTGGCTTTCCCTCCTTGTTCCTTTCCAGTGATCCTTCTCCAGATTTCCAAGTCATGTCCAACTGACATTGAAGTAATTGATGGAAATTATCTTGTTCTCCTTGCAAGGACAGAAAGTCAGATCAGAATGTGCTCAAAGTTGGAGTAGAACTCTTCTTTGACTTAATCATCAGCTTCAAGCATTGGGGCACATGCACTGATGACAGTGGTGTAATTGTTGTTGTTGGGCTTCAAATAAAGGGTCATAAAATTAAGAAATTCCTACAATACCGACTCTGTGAAGGGGTCAGTCCTGGGCTGGTTTCCCCTTCCAGCAGAAGGTGTAGACTCCACCCTGTACCCACAGCTGATCCTCATCTAGTCATTTTATATCACTTGGAGCTGCAATGTCAATTTTGTATCTCACTAGTTCCCTGGAGATGTTGAAAGTTCTTCTTTCTGGTCATTCATTATGTTGCTTATCCATCAAGGTGTGAACATGCCATGTTGTGATAATCATTGTCATCTTATGGTGTTTTTGACAGCACAGAGTGAACCCACTAGGCATGGTTATTCAGCCAAGAGCAGGTAAGAGCCTGGTTTTAGGGCTCCTTTTGCAGCCTCTTTCCCATGTGGGCTGAGCAGATGGGATCCTGAACAGAAATGCTCAGTCATGATAGCAGCTGCTGAACGGTACCCTGTCTCAACCCAGGTGCAAAGCAACCACCTGGATACTGCTGCCTGTGTGCTGATTCATGGCTGGAGACTCACAGATTCACTAGTCTGGTCTCCATCATGACTGGTCATTGTCACAGAGATTTTGGGGCTTGGTACAGGAGAGTAATGATTCCTATAGTAGAACTGCCAATGCACACAAACAGCAACAATATGATCTTGGCATGGTGTAGATCTGAATTCAGTGGCAAGGGAGAACCCTAGATGACAGGAGACCTTCATCTTGCTATAGCCTGCTTCTGTTTTTACAACTGACATCATCTTCTACCTGGTCTACTATTGAGGACTTGAGGGTTGGACTGTGGTTTGTCTAGAACTTCTCCTCAGGCCCGTTCGTGCTGGGTGACCCTGCTAGGAGTATAAAATTGAGCAACATAGCTCTGACGGTCATTGGGACACAAGCGTCCCCAAGGTCTCAGTCCATCAAGATACTTCTTTCCCAAGTAGACTTATAGCTCTTGCTGAATTTCTCACTTATATTTCAAGACTGAAGAGCAAACCGCAAAGTGAACCCATGTTTTGTACTCTATTGCTTAGCCAACATGTATAAAAATATTAAATAAGGTGGGGTTTTTTAAAGGCAAAACCATTCCTAATAGGTGGTACTCTGATTAATAGTCATAAGGTTATTTTTCTTCCCTATAAAAGCTTTTCTTAATCTAAAATTAGCCTTGCTTATTGCCAAACCACCAAAAGTACTGAAACTGAACTTGCAACCTTTACTCCAGTTTGTTCCATACATTTTACTTGAGTTTCCTAAAATGATTCCATGCTCTGTGACATTGTCTCACCTAACCATTTCCTTGGCCTGTTCCTCTCCCAGAGAAACTATAGTCAAGCAGATACAGATAACTCTATACAATCCTATTAGATGTGATAGTGACAACCTTTTTGTGATGCCTCTTGTGAGTAGCTGTAACGTGAAATGAAAATGTATTACCAAGGCAATCAGACGTTCAATTTTTCAAATGTCAATATATGATACTTTTCAATTTTGATACACTAACTACAGGACAAGCCAGACTAACCTCTCCTACCTACAAGGAGAAAGCTTGACTGTTTTTCAACTTAATGTTGAAGGCTATACCTCACATGAGCAGTCAGTGCTAGAATGCATCATCAGGGAATGAAACTACATGCAGTCCTTCTATAAGAAACACATATAGAGTAGCTGTGGAAGATTCATAGATGCTAGAGCCAGAAGGCACCTCAAGAGATCGTTGAGTCCAACCCCCTGCCTAGGCAGGAAAGAGAACTGGGGTCACTGATGAAGCTCTCAGGCTACAAACTTGCAGACTCTGTAGCCTGGAGGATCCATGGCCTTGCTACCTTCATTATAAATGACCTGCCATATGCTACCAAGAAAAATAACACCTTCCAGAGTGCAATAAAATTGTTAATCAATTAGCTCAAAATAAAGAGTGAGACCTTTGCAAGAGGGTATAAGGCAAGATGCTGTGTTTATTGATTAAGCGCTTTAGTACACACACACAC
>JAGPOW010001296.1:111406968-111432012 GCA_030014935.1 Caiman crocodilus
ACACACACACACTCATACCTCAATTTTTGTTCTTCACTGGTATATGTTACCAGTCTCATCAGTGCTTGAGTCAACTTAGCGGCCAGCTAAGTTGATCATGAGTGGGAGCTGAGCTGCTGTCAGCCCATCTTGTCGGGTAAACTGATGCTCCAGAAGGAGATACAGATCAAGACTCAAAATTGACATGTCTTGCCCATCTTTTATAGCCTTGTCAATTCATTCAGGCCTCTAGGCTTTTGCTGTGTTATTACTGTGTTCCTCTTTGAAGGTCATTTGATGTTGTTCTGTCACTATTCTGGGACAGATTCTTCTTGTTTTGGTCTTTTACCTGTCTGCATTCTTCAGCCATTCACCAACTGGTGTTTTCCTTTTCTACAAAAAGACTCTCACACATTCCATCACACACATGCAGCCTATAAAGAAGTGAAAGGTCGAGCACTTATGTCAAGCTACAGAGCAATACAAAATGGAGTTTCTTAAGGCAGTGCAAACCTCGTACACAAAAAAAGCATCAAGATAATACACAAGATTAAGGCAATAAGCAAAAATCTATCTCCATGTTATTTATCTAGCCTAAAGCTGCTATTCACACCATTTGTATAACAGAATGGAATGCTGTTCAGGTCAGTGACAAAGTCATCATTAACATATACAAGCTACCCTTTGTGTTGTCAGTCACATCTGTGCCTATTTGTGACCAGATGACCTTATATGCAGATGACTTCAACTGTCAGTATCACAGTACTATATACTCTAGTAATAGTAGAAATTGAGACAATCGTTCTCTCTGGGCAAGCCTGACTATAACCCTAATGTATGACCCAAAGGTGCCACATACCTTCTGCTCTGGTTGGTGGAACGTTCAGAAAAATCCTGATCTTGCCTGGTGGAAGGACAATGAGTAAAATATTGATAAGAAAAGGACCTGACAAATTTCCATCATCTCAGCACAGAACCTCATTTATTAGCTTTGACAATATGACTATTTCAGCTCTCAACATCCAGCCCAGCCCCAAGATGGCACTTTCAGAAGGTAGATTAGCATAAATATCAAAGGCTGACCAACAAGAGTGCAAACTAATTAGAGGTTCCATCAGAAACCAACAATGATCAAGGCGACAATACATTTTCAACTTGCCAAATTGAAATAGCCAAAATGTTTTTTATACCTAGAGGCTATAGAAACCATTATGGGTGCAGACAGAAGTGCAACTCCCCACTGTAACTCAGAATAATTTTTGCAAAGCATTCTGAGTTACAGCATTACTCTATGCCAAGCAGAAGTTCACAGTTGGTTCCAAGGTGGGAGAGGAATCTAGCTGCAGACAATATAAAATGGAGTTCCCATAGCAATGGCCAGAGCTCTCTGCCAGTTCTCACTGTTTTCAGAATGGGGGTGAGGGAAAGGCATCTGAAGAAGTTAATTCTTGGGGCTCCCCACCTGGTGGTGAAGGGTGGGGTGGGTAAATTGGAGCCTTCAACCTTGAGAGGGGGGTTCCAATACATATAGCCCATCCTCCAGGGGGGATGATCCCTCTGCCCCCCCGGGAATGAACTCCCTTTCCCTTCTCCCATTCTGAAAACAGCAACATGCTGAGAGCTCCACAGATGCAAGTTACAAAGGATGCAGCTCTCCAGGGGATGCAGCTCACCTGGGGCCTCACCAGAGGGGAATTGCTGCTGATGGTGCCACTGCAGATTGTGCTCCTGCTACCAGGCCACCTCCACCCAGCACACCTCTGTCCAGGCATCCCTGAGCTTTGCAAAAATTGTGCAGCAAACATGCTGCTACGATGACCTGGGGGAGGTTTCTCTTGGCTACCTTGAAGTGTACCATGAGGGATAACCCCTTTGCCCTTGAGGTGGCAAAGATTCAGCTGATAAGGTTGTGGGTTCACCTGAAGCACTGATTAAAATGGGCCTGTCAGGGGTCCTGATGCCCAGTGTAGGGCCTCATGAGCCATTGGAGTACCTGGTAGGCTCAGTCCCTAATGAGAGGGGGTGGGAAGACTATGATGGGCCAGTAGGATGACTGAGGCAGCCAGAAGCTCTCCCCAGTGGCCACAGGGGAACATGGCAGGACTGGAGGGAACTGGAACTAACTTTAGTACCACTTGTCTGCATGTGTAGACACCTGTTGGTCACATCTACAAACTGCTTTCTATGGCCAAATAGAGTGAAAATTCTCAACTTTGTCTGTACCCATAATGTCATGCTTGGAGGAGCACTGCAAACAGATCTTTAACATCATCAAGCAATGCAATGACCCTGAAACTGTAAAAAGAACTACAGAAGATCTGTCTACCACACTGAATAATATAGAGAAGGAGAAATGACTTACTACCATAGAAGGATTGGATGTAACCCGCACAAACAGGCAACATGGTTCACTGTTAATCACCTTATAGGCAAAGGCCTCAAAACAGCATTTCCCTGTCAAAAAACTCAATCATGAAAATACTGTGCAACAACAGCAAGCACAGTACCCGCAGCAAGCAACACACAGAAATCTTTAGACACCTGACTCCTGAACAGCTTAAATCATTTTATGTCAATATTAATTTAACTACCCTCATCTCTGACAACAAGTTGAACACAGCTATTAAAATGATGAAGACTGGCAAGGCTGCTGGACCAGATAAGGTATTTCCAGAGCTCATTACCAATTGTGGAACCGCAATGAAAAGATGACTTTAGAAATTCATATATAAATATCTAGAAAGTAACAGATTTCCAAAAACCTGGGCAAAAGATGATGGCGTTGCTATCTTGAAACCAAATAAACCACCAGAAGACCTAAAGAGCTTTTGTCCCACCTCATTACTTTGCATTACATATGAACTCGTGAAGCAAATCATCCTGAATAGAACAGGGAACATAATTTCTAGCTCTAAAAAGAAAAAGGTGCCTTTCGGAAAAAGTGGTGTACCACTGATCAAATGACATTACTTGTATCTGAAATGGAAAATGGTTTTGAAATCAGGCAGAAAACAGGTGTGGTCTTTATCTACCTTACACGGCCTATGGTAGTGGATATTTTAGTTCTTTTGTCTTCTTTAGTGACACTGAGCTTAACTGATTATGTAGATGTAGTTTCTAGGTTTCTCTGATAGAAAGACACTTCAGCTTTCTGGCTTGCTCTGAGCCTTCCCACACCCATGCAATGAGTGTGCCAGGTCTCTGTCAATATTTGGAAGGAAAAAGAAATACACAACATGGAAAATTCTTTAGGCCATTAATAAACACTTAATTTACAACCTCTTAGTAGTAATATCAACTTCAAAGACTGTAAATATATCCTGGTGCTAACATAACTCACTTACTGTCCCCAGTAGCCTATGTTCGTTACTACCTCACATTGCATTTTTATCTATTTCTCACAGTGTATTTTTATATTTCATTTGGCTCATCTTTACCATGGCATTTTGTATTTTAAATTCTGTCTTTTAAACCCTTAAGAAATGTACTCCCTGTTGTAACTTCATTCTGTCTAGACCATTGTTAAAAACTGCATTGAAATTGTAATTGTAAAGTGATAGAATCTGCTATTTTGGGCTGGTTGCCCAAGTAAATGTCAGTATATATGATGATCAATAGATAATTTAAATAATAAAGCAAGAACCTCTGGCTGTTAATTGATAATAGCCTAGCCACTTTATGCTAATTAAGCCAAGGACCTGATTCCTGGGACTGAGCACCTGCCCTATTGATTATTCCTGCAACCCATAACAATACAGCCATTGAGTCAATCAAGTCAAGAGTGGATACCCAAAACTACACCATGGGGTGGAACCCCCAGTGACTGTGACTGACAGATGTCATACACTACTCATGACCCACTTGGGACAGCAACCTCTGGACTGGGCAGCCAAGATGACACTGGGAGATCATACAAGTCTTCCAGAAAAGGATAAAAGGCAGCGAAGTGTGACCCTCAGTGGCACCCTCTTGTCCAGCACTTGACCTACCGATACAGAAGGACAAGCAGGTGACCCCCCTTCTGGAGAAGACATCACCTTGAAGGAAGCTGACCATTGACATCAGACTCCAGGGCCTTGGATAGATAGATATACTGACACCAATGCTTTCACAATCACAACAGCAGCTACTATACACTATACTACATAGGTTTAAATCACATGTGTTTGAATGAGTGAGCATGTATGTGTACTTAAGTGACCAATACCCCTCATAACTCAAAGTTTGCATTTACAGTTTTACTGGTAACTTCACATTCCTTACAATAAATTAGAATGTATTATGATCCTGTGAGTTGGTCCTTTGTAGCCAACAGACATAATTCTTTAATTCCTTTAAAGCTTCTCAATATACAGGTATTTACTTCCAGGACACTTCAACTATAACTGGATGCACCTGGGATATCCTAACATCCATTTAAAATTGCTACTGAGATGCAAAGTCCTTGACAACTGTGAATGCAGTAACAGACAACTTCCCTACTGTCTGAACAAAAAGATAATGGAAAAAGCTTCCCAGGGAAATTATGGAATCTCCTTCATCACAGGTTTTTCAGGAAGAAGCTGATATGACACATACTTGTCTAGGATGCTTTAGGAATAGTACAATCTTCAGTCAGGTTGATCAGCTGCTGCAGTCCTCCTGCTTTACCTGTGGCAGGTCAGCATATTAGGTCTATGTTGTGTCAGGGTTAACTGTGTAGCTTTACTAAGAGGGTTTAGTAGGACTTGTATAGGATAGTTTGGATAGGGATGATTCGACCACCAGCAGGGTTTGGACTAGAAGACATTTATAAGCCCTACTTCTCTATGATACTATGATTCATTTGTGCAGAGGTTGGACCAAACAACTTTCAGGTCCCTTCTAGCTCATGATTCTATGAAAGAGGGAAAGTCCAAATAAGACTGGGGTGTGAGATTAAAAGAAGGAATTAAAGAAGTATATCTGTTAAGGACAATTAATTTTCAGTATCAGTAGTTGAGATATGAGTGAAATAAATGCATTACCAATAAATACATGCCAGAGCAAAGGCTCTGATAGTAGGACTGAAGAGACTTGTACATTAATTCTGATCACATTTTAAATCAACTGGAGTTTTATTTGTATTGACTTCAAAGAGAGCTGCATCAGACCTTTACTCTTTTGAAGAAGTAAGAATAATTGTTCATGCTTTTAAAAAATTGGCAGTGGAGAAGGAATCAATTAGAATGTCATCAGGGAAAACATATGTGTTTACTCTGACAGAGAGTGAAACCTTAGCCCCAAAGAAGTCAATTGGAGTTATGCCTTAATTTCAGCATGGTCAAGCTGTCAACCAGACTATTTTGTCCTTTGTAACTTTTTCCTGTTTTCCAGTGCTTTTATCAACTCAGTGCTGTTGAGTATTACTAGCCTGACTATATGCTCAACTCCTTAGCATCATGATATTTGATTAACTTGATTAGAAGGCATCACTTATAGTTTTTGTGCAGTCCTTTTAAACATAGTGCTAGAAAATGGTCCAAATGATGTCCTGAGACAAATACCCACAATTCCCATCAACTTAATTGAAGATATATGTGGGTGCATGCAAGCATTCATGTAAAACAGTAGAAGTTTAGTAATTTAATTTGAGCAGTTGGAAATCCTCCTGGTAGAACACTGTACAAATGTTATAGGTGAGAGCACTGCAGGCAGCCTGGACTGCTGATGGGCGGTGCACATATTCGAGCATACTATTCAAGCTCCTCTGTATCTGAGTATGCTCTGCATTTTGAGATGACCAACTTTTGAGGTACATTGTTGCAGGCACTGACCTTCTCTTTCATCTTCTCTACATGTGTTTGAAGGTAAGTGTTCAGTCCAATGTAACCCCCAATTAAACAGGGTTCAGGTGATGTTTCATTTCAGCTTGCATCCTCTATGGCATAAGTGAAAGGCTTTGACCTGCATTTGATTGAGTTGGCTTGGAGCAGGTTCTTATTGTAATAATCTAACAGATTGCTCAGTGCATGTGTCATTCTTTTCTCTAAAGTGGCAAAGTCCTCTTATTGTGATGTGATGTATAAATCATCAGCATATATGAGCTCCTCATACTGCTCTGTATGGGTTGATCATCAGTATGAACTGCGCTAGGTACTAGTCATATGTCACATCCCAGATTTTGGAAAGCAGGTTTTGGTGTTTGACTTTGTTATATGCCAGTGATAGGTATACAAACACAGCAACTGTTATCATCCCTTTCTTGAAACAATCTTCTATGTGCTGAGTGATGTTTAGCATTGATCAGTGCAGGACTTGCCTTGTCTGAATCTGGCTTGTTGTATTAGATGTGGTTCAGTATGAGGTAAGAGTCTATTTTAAGAATAAGGCATTTGTAAAATTTATAAAGATGATACAGGAATGACACTGGCCTGAAGCTCTCTGAGCTGGAGTCATCCTTCCTTGGCTTTCATAATGCTATTACATGGGCTTGTCATCACCATTTAGGTATCCTAACAGGTGATAAGCAATTTTAACAAAGTCATTATATGTATAATTTGGTTGCAGAACTAAAGTGCTTGATCTGCTCCATGCCTATGTTGTTGAATCCAGCTGCTTTACTGTTCTTCAAGTGACTTATTTTAGCACCAAGTTCATACATTGCATCTAGTGTACTAGAATTATGTTCCTTCAAATCAGTTTGCCATCTAATCCACATTTTAGGCTGCTTATTCAGAGCTTTACCATTGAACAAAAACTGGTGAGCCACCTGGCTCGCTGTGATGTTGTGGTATTGCTGAACTTTCTTTGGGTTGTTACTCAGTTTATGGGTGGTTAACCATGCTTTCCAACAAGTATGGGTCATACCAATCAATTCTTTAATTCTTTCCATTTATGTTGCCCTTCTTCTTGGAGCTTGTTAGTCAGGGCTGACCCTGCCACAATAGTATCTTCTGAGAGAGAATCTCTTTTTTTGAAACATTTACTGGTATTTTTTTTTCTATTTGACTGCTAGCATGGGGTGAACCCTGGTGTATACTCAGTTCTGTATTCTCATGTATATACCTCCAGGAGGTTTTGTGGAGTGCATTCACAAAAAAAGGTCTTAGTTATCCAAGACTGATTTGATGTGCATCACTTCTAGTCAAGGTCTTCAGAAAATCCTCTCCAAATTGCTTTCTTAAAATTAAAGCAGCTATGTATTGGTACCATATTTGGAGTTACAACTACTATGACATTGATAGCTATTGGTCTGTGCTGTATGAAAGGAATGGGTTCCAACATGTCTTTTTTGCACCTAACTTCTATGTTACTGTCAACAAAAATGAAGTCTGGATTACAGCTTCAACTTCATTAAGAGTTAGTCAAGGAGCCAGGTAGCTTTGAGTCATGTATCAGGCTTAGGTGGCACGCTGTGGCCCACATCTCAACCAAGTTGCCATTCTCATTGTTTTTGTTGTAACCCCAATGTGGTGGTATGGCTATTAAAGTCATCAATGATCACACATGATTTTTCATGGTCTAGGTTTCCTGGGCTTGCAAAGGCAAAACACTTCTCCAGAGGCTTATACATGGATGTTATTGAGGTGTTATCCATTCACTGACAGTACTTTGAAAACACAGCAGACACACTCTGGGGAGTGTCATCATCAACAGCCTCCCCAGTTGTTAGTCTGTGAGACAGCAGCCCCAGGGTATGTCTGTTGTCTTCTCAAACTTTTAAATTTCTCCTCCAGCAGCCTGCAGTGGATCTTTACCCCTTTGGCACTAGCCAACAGATCCAGTTCCAGTGCTAGTCAGTTGAGTCTGGTTGGATCAGATGCTGCTGGGTTGGGGTTGGATGCTGGTGAGTTGGGTGCTCACATGCAGGGAGGAGGTGGACTCCAATTTCAGCTGACACCACATTTAGGTATGAAGGGCAAGGTATAGCAGCTGTGGTGAGAGGGGAACATTTGCCCGTGGTGCTGTGGGGGCTGCCAGTGCCTTGGCTGTCTTGGAGGTGTGGACTGCTATTGCAGGAAGTCCCACTACTGCAGTCAGAGTTCAGGGCTCTCAAATGCTGCAAGGGTGAGTTTGTCCCCACAGGGCACTTCAAAGGCTGAACCTGCAGCCCCTTGCATGAGGCTGCAAACCAAGGCTTTTCATGTACTGCTCAAGAAAGTTCACCCTTCCATGCTTTAAACCGGGCTCCTACGGCACCTACTTGGTAAGATAATATCATCAACATTATCATCATCAGCATTCCACCATTAATTTCCTCTTCAAAATATAAATAGAATAAGCTTGTCTTTTCTGACTTGTAAAGGCAGCATTTTACCCAGGGCCAGCATTGATCCTAAGAAATGTAATATTTTTGTCAATATTTTAAATTCAATTTTCTATTTTTTTCTGTATGATCTGGGGCTGTGGGAGATGGAACAGAATTCTGTTTCTGAACACAAACTGCAAAGGAAAGATTTGACATAAATTTAAGATTTATATCTGGGAGAAAAACAACACTTTGTTATGCAGTGTACACAGGGAGTATTTTGTTTGATATACTGTTATTTATCCATGTGACTCTAATTAACATCAAGCTGTTACTCATCTTCCTTCATAAGGTAAACTGTCCTTGCAATCCTTTCAAGGATAATTTTCAGGTTGCAAGTTTTTGCGTGATATTCAAATTATATATATATATATATATATATGTTAGCAATAGAAATGAGAATAACTTGCTTAATAATTTGATAAATCTGTAAGTATAACCATAAAACCTGTTATCTCCATGAATCTGAGCAGACTCTGAATCAAGAGGCTGTGAATGTATTACAAAGTGCTCTAAGTTCTCTCCTATCAAACCTGACTTCATCAGCATCATAAAAAATAATAAAAAAGTTTAATTGCCTAAGTCCTGCTTAACTCTTTTAGGCATCTATCTGTATGCCAAGCTATGCTCCTCAAAACACCAAGTCAGCTACCACCTCACCCTGAAAGTACCTAAATTCCCCAGACACCTTAGTTTTCAACATTCAAATATTCCTTGTACCTAAGGACTTGCTTCTGGGCAGTCAAATACTCATCTCACCTCTGTCACCACTGAACCGCTGTATGTCTAATTTAAGCCTAAATCCATCAGGATCCACAAATTAGGCATCTACCTATATCACATGAGGGTTAGGTCAGCAATCCTGCTCTGAACCTGCCTAGGAAATCAAGCTTTTCACAGGCCTTTTCTTTTAAAACACACCTGTAGGCTGTGCCATTATTTTGTCACAGTTTAGTCATTAGGAAGTTCAGCCAGGATATGAGGAGCCTGTGTCTGTAATCAGTTCCCTTTTCTGTCTGCAGGAATTCATGTTTGAAAGAATGGAATGCACGAACAACGCAGGCTGGGCAGGATATGGCAACTACTTGCAGGTGACAGTGGGCGCATGGTGGCGGTGTCAGTGGTGGGGGGAGGGGGCTGGCAAGTGCCAACCGGTGGTCAGTGACCACCCACAGACACTGGCAGTGTTGGTCAGTGACCACCCATTGACGATCCACAACTACCTGCAGACACCACCGGCAGCAAGGGGTGGGTGGAGAGTGACGACTTCCCCCAGGCACCGCAGGTAGCATCAGTGATGCACTTTTCAGGGGGTGCGCGTGCACCCATGTGCAGCCCCTACACGTTGCCATTACAAGCATCTCAGTTTTTGAGTGAAAGGAATTCGGACTTACCTTCAAGAAGGTCTCTGAGCTGAGAAAATCCCGAGTAGAGGAAGGTGATTAAACTCTGTACAGGGATGAGATTTACCATACTCTTTTTCTTCAGCATCTTCTCTTGGCAAATACAGATAGCTCCTGACCTAGCATGTTGATTTATGGTGACTGCTGTGTGTTAACTCAGTCGGTGCATCTACGTGTGAATTTATATCACATTGCATTTACTGTGCAGTAGGCAGAAATAGGCCAGCATCTACATGCTACAAGCATTAAAGAGCATTAACAATGTGTGTGGTCTGACTTGGGACTAAAGTTAGTCCACGCACACAGTGTTACTGTATGGTAAGGCATTTACATGTGTGTAACTATATGGTAATTAATTGGGATTAAATTAGATGCCTGCATCATATAGGTATCAAATTTACACCCAAGCCAGCACAAGTCACCATAATTACTATACAGTACAGTTTGGCACATATAGATGCACATCTGTACTGTGTAGTAATTTAGCTTACTGCACATGTAGCTGTGCCCATTGTGTTGTTTTGTGTATCCCGTTCTGAGATCCTGACTTTCCCTATCCATTGTCTATGGAGTCTAAGACCTACTTCAGGGCTGTGGATTCCACTACAAGAGCTGCTGCTAAGTCAAGCTGGGTCTAACACTTATAAAACATTATGGCCCTAATAAAAAATATTTAGCTGTCCAAACTGAATCAATTATTTCCTCTTTTAAAGAATCACTAGGGTCTCTGTTTTGTCAGAAAGTACTCCCTCTACTTGATGATATAGTTTAGATTAAGAGAACACCTCTATTGCCTTGGAGTATCAACATAAAATTACTTTGGGGGATTTTATCTTCTCTGATCTTCACATATTTGTATTGTTACTTAAAGATCTTATTTTGGTTTTCAAACCAATTAACCAAAGTTGTAAATAGTGACTTTCTTTTAGATTTAATGACAATGTAAATAAATTGTGGTGATTAAAATCTGTGAATTTACAATTAGATTGTAACTAGAAATTATTTTAAAAGTCTGTCTCCGAAGTTGTACTTCATACATTTTGATGCTACAAATCCAGTTTTATCTTCTCAAACCTTCAGTGATCTAGGAAGCTCTATATTTTAATTAATAACCTTATCCTATACATGCTTAACTTTGGTATCCTTTTTGTAATTCTAGAATAATTCTTATTGTGTCCTCAGGACTTGGTGTAGATTGTCCAAACATACTACTTCTTCTTCATTGATTTTGAAAGCCTTCAAGATTCTGGACACCCAACTAATATCAAATGACATGATTTCATTGTTCTCTCATAAATACTGTGCAGCACATGGAAGAAAAGTTAATTTAATAGCTTAGCTCTTTTCTTATTCCTTTTTACTCCATTTCTTATTCCATCTTGAAATTTTTCAAACTTCATCCTTCAGTAATCTCTTATTTTGCAGTGTTCAAAATCTTTTTAGAAAAGGGGTTAGCATCTCTTAATACATATATCTATTTCAATTTTCTCTTTCCCCTCTAATATCCCTTTTATCTGTTTTACTATTTTTCATCATTCTTCTCAGCTATCTATTTCATTTCTCTCTGCATTTTTAATATCCTTTTTGTCTTTTTTAGCATTTCTATATCTTCTTCTCAAGGTCTGTAATTCACAATTTTCTTTTTCATGTGATAGCTCTCAAAGGTGGATCTAGCTATTAATTTTGTTGAATGTTTATTTCCATTAAATTGATATTTAGATGACATTAACTTATTCCGTATACACATCTACTATAATTTCTTTCACACATTTAAATTTTCTTGCTAATTTGCCAACTGGCTTATTATATTCCATTCTCTTATTCCTAATTCAGCCATTCAAACTTGTCCTACTTGAAGTCAAACTTTCATTATGATACTTATTGATGCCTTACTGTAAGTGATCTGGTGAACATGAATCCAGTGACCACAATACAACTAGTAGTTCAACTATTTTCAGTTCATCTGTTTCATTAAGTATTAGAAAGGCAACCTGTTTCACTTTTTCATTTCTTTTCTGATCTCTGGTGCACATTGTCTTAAAAAAGAGGTTTACTGTATCTATCATTTGTTTCCATTTTATTCTTTTCTGTCTCGATAAATGACTAAAGTTCTAAATCACTGATATCCAAAATTGTATTATCTCTATAAACCATCAGTTTTTATTTCATAGTATCAAATATTCCTTTTATATTTTATAGCATTCTATTCAAAATTCATCTGCATTTGCCACTTTGAAATGTTTCTTCTTTCTATAATACTTTTAATACTATTTCCCCAATTATTCTACACATTTTAGAATGTTACTTGTTCTATAATGGACTGAAATATATATTTTGTCATTACTGTGTCAAAGCTTTATGTGTTATGAACTCCTTTTCTTGTTATATTTCCATAGTTAGTGTTTGAATTAAGCCACCATACTGCCACATAATATCATTTTGCAGTCCTAGTGTTCCAGTCTGAAATCTAAGTACACTTGAATCTTAAGGGAACTAAATAATTGCTTCTGTATTTGCATTATTTTTCCTTAGCCCTGCTTTCAGCAACCAGAAGCAATTTCTTCCTTTCCCTGCTGAGGTATTAAAGAAAAAATATACATGAAGTAGGAGGCAGATGTCTAATTGTTTAAGACTAAGGAGGAGCTACGATGGCACATAATATTACACATGCGCATGTCTCTACTTTCCAATCCTTTTGGCGAGCGTAACATAAATGAGCCCTGTACCCTTCTCAATTGCCAGTTTGATTACTTAGCCCTGCCCAATCTGCTATTCTACTTTCAAGTCCCAGGCAAATGCTCTATATCTGATCTGCTACTCTGTTTTCTGCCTCCTTCCCTTTACTCTCTGTCTGATTTTGCTCCTATGTGCCCTGTGCTCCTGCCCTATATCAAATTGGGTGAATGTACTGTAAAATGGATGGAAAACTGGCTGAAGCATCAAATTCAAAGGGTAGTAGTTAGTGATTCAATGTCTAGTTGGCAGCTGGTATCAAGTGGGTTGGTCCTGGGACAGGTTTTGTTTAATATCTTCATCAATGATATGGAAAATGGGATGGAGTGCACCCTCAGCAGATTTCTGGATAGCACCAGCCTCATAGATATGATGGAGGATATGGCTAGGATTGAGAGAGACCTAGACAAATTTGAGAATTAGACCAAAAGAAATACCAAGTTCAAAAAGGACAAATGCAAAGTCCTGCATTTAGGATGAAAAAATCCCATATACCGGTACAGGCTGGGGACTGATTGGCTAAGCAGCAGCTCTGCAAAAAGGGATCTAGGGTTTACTGTGGACAATAAGCTGAATATAAACCAACAGTGTGCCTTTGTTGTCAAGAAGGCTAAGAGAATACTGGGCTGTGTTACTAAAAGCATTGCCAGAAGATCAGGGGAAGTGATTATTCCCCTTTATTTGGAACTAGTGAGATCACATCTGGAGTACTGCATTCAGTTTTGGGCTCCTTGTTACAGAAGGGTTGTGGACAAATTGGTGGAAGTCCAGATAAGGGCAACAAAAAATAATTAGGGGACTGAGGTATATGACTTCCGGGAACTGGGCTTATTTAGCCTGAAGAAGAGAGAGAATTGAATAGCAGCTTTCAATTATCTGAAGAGTGGTTACAAAGAGGATGGAGCTAGACTGTTCTCAGTGGTGGCAGATGACAGAGCAAGGAGCAATGGTCTCAAGCTGCAGCAAGGGAAGTTTAGGTTAGATATTATGAAGAATTTTCTCACTAGGGGAGTTGTAGAGCACTGGGATGGGATACACAAAATGATTGTGGAATCTCCATCCTTGGAGATTTCTACGACTCACCTAGACAAAGCCTTGGCTGGGAAGATCTAATTGGGGCTGGTCCTACTTTGAGCAGGGGGTTTGAATAGATGACATCCTGAAGTCCCTTCCAACCATATTTTTCTATGATTCTATATTCTACCAGCCCCTTCCCTTATCTGCTGTGCTACACACAGAGGCTGCTAGTACCACTTGTTGCATCTGTGCTTCAGTTTGGCCACTCTGCCCTACAGGATCAGTACCAAAGTTAGTACAACTGCTGAAGGAATTTAATAAGTACTCATGCACTTTTTATTATGTTATTTTCCTTTTTTATCCAGTGAGTAAGCTTCAGAGTAACAGAGCAAATTCTCCAACTACAGTAATACTTAGCACTTTTAAACTAGAAATTCCAATGCTAAAAGACTAAGAGGAATAGGACTGTCGTATTCCTTAGTGGGGAATCAGAATGCTAACTCTAATTCATTTCCATTAATTACACTGATGTTTAACCATAACCCCACTTATATTTGCTTTATGTTGCTTTGTTTGGAATTTTTAAATTATTTTATTATGAAAATGATAATATAGTATTAACCATACTTTATTTATAACATGTCATATCCTGGAAAATGCTTATTTCTCAGATTGTGCAGCTCACCCTGACATTATAGCTAGTAGATTTTGCTTTAGTAATGAAATGCAATGTTGAGGGATAGTGGGGAAGGAGGTTGTCCTAGAGTTATACTTTGTTGAGTAGGGAGTTGTTTTAGAGGTTCTGAACTACCCTCACTTCAACCTCATGGAGATCCAGAAACACAAGAGTCAGGTCCTTACATACCTAGGGAAATCTTTGTTTTCTTGTAGATAGTCTGCACTCTGTACAATAAATCTTTAATCTGAAACATACCCAAACTAGCTAGAAATGATTCCATGCTTCCCCATTAGGCAAAGTGATATAAATAAAGCCTTACAGCTTCCTGGCTCAATGACAGCAACAGAAACAAGCTGATATTATGCACGTGAGTGAGGGAGCTATGTGCCAAAGCTGAACATGAGGGCCATTTTTTTTTCTGGGCTGAAGACAAGTGGTAGAGGAGAGGTGCCCTTGGACTATCAGAAAGTCTAATTAAATGAGAAAGTGGGATTTCTCATGGCTGTGCTTTGTGATGAGACTTCATAATATTAACCCTCAGTGGGCATGTTTACATGAGATGCTTAATTGCTCAGTAGCATGGTTTAAAGAGCAGTAAGCATGTGCACATGTAGACACAGAGCAGTAAGCATGTGTCTACATGTGCACATGCTTACTACACAGTAAACCTTGCTAATCATGAGTATATTACCTACCTGCAAATGCAAGTGGAAAATTTACTTTCAATTAGTAACAGTGTAGTAGCACTCATGTAGACACCTGACCAGCAAATCTGTCCCTGATCAATCATCCACCAAGGAGTGAGAGACTGCTCCCTGCCCCATCAAGTTGCCTGCTGCTGGGACAGGCTAAACCACCAAAGCCTGGGTGGGGACTATGCCCCTCTGCCTCAGCAGCAGGGAGTTCAAAGCTCCCAGCTCTGCGATCATGATCAGGGAGCAGGGGTTGAAAGATCCTTATCAAACAGCCCCTTCTCCACCATTTCAGCTGAGAAGCTAGAGCTGGGAGGTAAGGATCTCCCAGCACTGACCCCATGACGTGGAGCTGGCAGCAGCAGCTCTCTGCTGGCAGGGCCTGGGGAGTCTGTTCCCTGCCCAGCTCCATGAGCACAGGGCTGGGTGAGAAACAAGCTGGGGAGTTTGTTCCTTGCTTAGTTCCACACTCACAAAACTAAAAGGGGGAGCAAGATCTGCAGCCTTTTTTCCATCCAGCTCCACACTTGTGAATCTGAGTAGGGAACAAGCTCCCTAGCTTGTTCCTAAACTTGCTCCCAAGACTGTTCTCCACCCAGCACTATGTTTGCAGAGCTGAGAGGGGAACAAGTTCCCCAGCCTTTCCCCCATCCAGCTCCACGCTCATGGAACTGAGTGGGGAACAGGCTCTCTGAATCGAGGGAGCTTCTCTAGCTCTAGCTAGTAACTAGGGAGCTGGGAACTGTCCTTAAGCTGATTAAGGCATGGGGCTTGGGAAGAGCTGCAGAGGTAGGATGGGTCACAACCCCCTGCCCCCATCTGCTGGTGGGGAATCTAGAATTTAGCTAGCTACTGTCTCCCCCACTGGTGGATTGGGGCAGGGGATGGGACCTGCCCCTCCCCTGTAGCTCTTTCCAAGACCCCTGCCCCTGATTTGGGTGGCTATCCTAGCCTTTTGTAGATGGGTATCTCCTTGTGGTTCAGGCTGTTCCTATAGGCATCCTACTTCAGTTTGCCTTTCAGGTATTCTAGCAATTGACTTTAACCCGGAGAGTTCATAATTAGATCTCTCAGAGCCAATATAGGAATATGGCTGTGGGCAGGACCTGGAGGTATTGTTGATTCATAGATAGGGTCACTATTAGCCATACTGATAGGCTAATAGTGACCCTTAGCAGAAGGCTTACAAAATGCATGGCAAAAAATATCTGATTAAAATTTGCATCTCCACTATGAGAGAGAAGTTTATTATTCTCATGTCCTAGACAGGAAAACTGAGACAGAGAATGACATTCCTAAGGCCATGAAGGGTGCTTGTTTCAGACCAAAAATGTGGTTTCAGGGAGAAGCTGTTGCTACCTTGGTTATGAGATTTTTCTGAGTCTTAAAATAAGTAGCAAAGAAGGTAGCAGAAACTGGGAGGAAACTTGGATTAGAACACATTAGGAAGATACATTTTCCTCTGGAGAGCATATTGTGATCCAAACACTGCAGTGTTGTGGTTTCCCTTTTTATTTTCAAATAAAAAAGATTCATGTAACACTGCAATAATCTGTAATAATGCTCCCAACAATGCAATAGCCCAGGTGTATTTAATATTTGAACATTACTGTAGTACTTTTAATAAGAAATTTGCAAGAAAATCCTGAGACTCGTTTTCATTTATGCTACTTAATTATCATAATACATTTCATTAAAATTCTAGCAACAGTATTTGTAAAAGTGTTTTTCTCCCTATGCACCATCTTACTTGCCAAGATCAGAAGATGAGCTCCTTTGGCTCAAGTCAATAAAACTACTCTGGCCCCTTCTATACATGAAACTAAAGAACAATGGGATCTCACACACAATTTACACAGTCATACCTCCAGCCATTCTACACATGCATGGCAGGAGGCACTATTGTGCATTAAAGATAGTCATGCCCTACTGCTGGTCAGGGGAGGTCTGATCCTGGGCTCCCCCTGCACTGACAAACTCTCATAGATGGGAGCCCCATGCACCTTAGTTGAGGGGCTCCAAGTCACAAGGACACCCCATGCGCCCCCAGGGCTAGAGGAGCTCCGCTGCAGTGATCTCCCTTCCCCAGGAATGTGGAAAACCCTGGGGATGGAGAACTGCTTCAGGGTGACTCCCCACAACCCCAGGGGTATAAGAAACCCCCAGAGCCACCACAGTCCTCTGGCCCTGGGGGTTACACACACCCCTTAGCCCTAGGGGTCATGGGAGCTGTGATCCCCAAAGCTAGGGTGGTGAAGAGTATAGTTCCCAAAATCTTTAGGGCTCAGGGGTGTGGGAAACCCCAGGATCCTGGGGATCATGGCTGCTGGGATCCTTAGGGCTAGTGGGGTTACCATGAGTATGGTGCACCCCTACAGCTGGGAGTCCCATCAGCTGACAGGACTCCCAACCACAGGAGAGTCTTTACTACATGTGAAAATTAAATCTTGATAGCAACCAGCTATAAAATTAGCATATGTTTTTGAGGTCTAACTTTTTGGCTGGTTGGAGCTTTTTATTGTGCAATACCTATTTTGCATGCATAGCTGGTCTTCAGGTAATTGTGCAATTAACCAGTTAATTGTGCAGTACCTGTAATGTGCATAAGGGCCTCAGACACAATGTTATGCACCTACCTAAATGCTTTTCTAGGTCAAAGGTGGAAGGCACAGCATCTCATAGGGTCAAGGCAGTACTCCTAGTCTGGAAGAATGAGCCTGGAAATTGGTTTGAGGTATTTTCTGTAGAAAGATCTCAATTTTGGATTTGCTCCACTTCTTTCTGTTGTTGGTATTGAGTGCAAATGTGACCTTAAGAGACATGTGAAAAAGGACATCTTTTTTCCTCGGGTTGCAAAAGGGTAGATCTGTGCTTAGAGTTTGTTGGGGGATGAGCTATCTGCACTGAAATAATCTCACAGTATTTAGATTTTTTTTCTTAAGAATTTGTTGTGGGCACATTTTTAAAATGAGTGTGGGATTTTTTTGTTTGTGTTTTGTTTTTTGTTAACTCATCTCTGAGTCTTCCACTCAGTTGACAAACTCCCAGTAGACTTTCAAGTCTAGAATTCTATGTAAGTAAATTTTCTTAACAGACTTACTAAAGAATAGGCGCTCTCTACACTATATTTTCCATTGCCTACTTAAAGGAAAACAAAACTTAGAATGCCTGAAAAAGGAAGGAATAATCACTGCTAAATGATGAGAGCCATTAAAGAGCCAAAGCAAAAGGACTGTTTACAATCAAGTGTTTACATAATGGCTAGAAAATAAACTGTATATAGTGTAATATAGGTTGCAATTAATTTCATACCCTTCAGCTCCTTACACTGGACAAGACCCTGCAAAATTCAATTCAAGGTAATTAATGAGTAAACAATAATTGCAAGTACCAATGATTCCACACAAAAGACAAAATGGAATAATGTCAGTATCTTTATAAAATAATTCTTCTGAATTCTCAGAACCCTAGTTACTATTATAGCAGTAATGCCTGTGCCACTTTACTGAAAAATCAAACCCTTGTTTTTTGGGGGGTTCTTTTTCATAGCCATTTACAACTAAAATACAAGGCCCATTGCCAGACAGACTTATGAAATGAAAGTAGGATTTAAGTAGAATTTAGGAGCTTCAGTCTAAAAATGTGATCCTGAGAAATCCTATTCAAGTACTGCCTAACCCTGCAAGCATGTATTATTTGTAAGTATCTCACTTGTTGGCATTGAATTTTCCTGAGTACTTAAAATTCTGATTCTGCAAATACCCAGAAACATCTCGATCTTCATAGTGCTGAGGTACTTGCTAATTCACATCTAAACAAACTTCCCTTTACTTATTTCCCTGAGGGGAACCATATGGTAGGCATTCTCTGACAACACCCATCGCATGCTATTAAGCTTTACAGAAAATGAAGTGGTAGTCACAACCTTCCTTTAAAGGGAGGGAGAGTTCTTGCCCATCACTTTCATCCATTGATTCAGTGTTTATATCACTCTTCAGGACATGTGAAATCCAAAGTTTCTTTCCCACTCCGCTTTAGAACAGTCAAATTCCTACCTCCCTGGAGGGTTTACTAACTGCCAGCTTATAGGGTGTTCTGGATGAGAGAGAGTATTTCTCAGTTCTTGCGACTGAAAACTACATGTAGAATGACAGATTCAAGAGACAGTCTAGGATTGTGGATCTTGAGTGGACACAGGCATCTCACCAAAGTGCTGACTTAGTTGTCTAGGGACAGGACATGAGACATTAACACCCCTGGATATCTGCTTGCAGTATTACCAATTAGCTAGCCTGAACAGATGCTCTACTTAGTATGCTGATGTTTTGAATTCCTTAGGTGCTTAAGACTCCACTTGCAATGCATAAAGTGGGGCCAGGTATAGATGTGGCACCTTTTCTGGTTTAAGTATTGAGAAACTGGTCTATACCAATAACAGAATAGAAGTTCAGAGCACATAGATTGGGTAAAAATGCTGTTTCCTGATCTAAGTTGTAGTATCAGACTTAGTTGATCAATTCACTAGTGTAAACTAGAACATCAATACCAGATCTGCACACAAATCAAGTTAAGTCACTATATGCCTGCATCCCAGGTACCTTTGCAGGCTCCTGCTAGCTCTTCCTCATGAGATGCCACCCAACACTTGGCTTCTCAAGTCCTCCTCTCAGCTCTCACAGAGCCAAGTCAGTACTGTGGCTGACTGCTGAGAGGGCAGCAGGAGGGGAAGTGCTCAGCCACAGTACCAACTGTTTATGGGTGGTTCTTTATTTATAATCATGTTGTGTTTTATTTTAATTTATGGAACAGGCACCCAGAATACTGAATCATCAGCATGTATAGAAGAATTTATTAAATGTTAAATGTTAAATTTATTAAATGTATTTCAAAATTACACAATAGAGCATTACAATCAGATGTTTATATTCAATTTTGGTGATGATTTATGCTTTCTTTAAATATCCCACACACATACTATTGAAACAACACAGTGATCTTATACATTAAAAAAACCTCAAATAAGAAAAAAAAAAGATGGGAAGGAGTTCTGATTAAATCCACATCTTTGGGAGTAAAGCCTGCAATTAAGATATACACGATAGGTTTGGGTAAGAAGATATATTTTTCCTATCGTAACTGCTCTGTTCAGTTTTTTTGTGTTTATTTGATTGTTTGCTTCTTGCTTGTTTGTATTTTCACCACACCACTTGACAACAGTATTTGGAGATTTTCACTAATATTGAGAACATTAGTATGTGAGTCAAGAGGCCTCTCAATTGTTCTTTTACCCTTACTTTCACTTCAGATCAAAAGAAACAAAACCTCTACATTAAGTAACTGAAATACTTTAATCTGTAATTAATTTGGAAAGAAGGCATGACAAATTAATTGATTTCAGGGCAACAAAATGAATGAACTATCTAGTCATTGTGAATAGTAGATGCCCACTAAAAAATCTAAGTGCCTTAACTAATTAGCCGCATTAACTCTATCAAATGCCTTTGGCTTCTAAAGACAAAACACAAAGTTTGTTCTTGGAACCAAATACGTTTTAATTGTAACGGATTGTACACTAGGCACCTTCTGGAAATGAAGTCTGTTTGATTAAAGTTAGCCAGACCCAAGAGCAGTTTATAAAACCTGATAACAGATTCTAACACAATTTTAATGCCAATTTTGCTTCAGGAGTTCAGTATTCTTGAGCTGAAAAACCAGTTGGGAGGGGTGGCTGTTGTTTTTAGAAGAACTTTAAATGTGACTACACAGGATGATTCAGTACATCAGACTTTCCAAAATGAAGCATTAAGCATTTCATGAAGGCAGACTAATCATGTTTATTAACCTCTGCTCCCAAACCATGAGGGGTAGTTGTCTTCTCAGATTTAGGACTAAGAATAAGTTTATTAATCTATTACAAAGACAAAGATTAATTACACTTTTCTGCTGAATCTTGTTGGGAGGCAGCAAAAATTGACTTTATCTAGAAATTTATCAATATATTGTAAATGGTTTGTCCTCCCTACAATAAGTCTATGCCAATAGGCAAAAAAGTCTTAGTTTTGCTTGTCTGTGTTCAAAATGTTTTCATTAATTAAAGCTATTAAAACATTGCCTTGAGCAAAACCAAATGCTGGATATTTGATAGAACTGGAGGCAAGTATGTTTAGTTTTTTAGGATTTCTCACAAGTGAACAAAATTAAATATAATTTTCCAAACTTTTGAACTAGTACTAACATATATCCAATTCACTATGAATACCACAGGATATTCACTTAGTTACTCTTTTCTTTCTTTTTTTTGTTTTTTTGTTTTTTTCTGATGACAATGCTTATAGTACTTGATTTGGTGATGGGGTAAATCAGGAAAATGTTGAAATCACAGCTAACACATACATGTTTAGGTTATTTGAGACCATGGAATGCTGTGAATAAATTCCAAGCATCAGGCACTAATAAGTGAATAGGTAATACATAGTAGTATGTTGAAATGTTTATATTAACAAAACACAAGTTAAGTGTACATTGGTAGGAAATGATAAGTTACTTTAGAAACCAGAACTGTATGAGCAACACAAAGAAAAAATAAAAATACAGGGAATCATTGGGAACAAATTAGAGACGACCTTTCCTTAGGAGAGTTGCTGTTCTCCCAGGAAAAATCATGCATACAGATGTTCAGGCTATTTTATCTCGGAGTAAAAATGGTCACTCCAGGTGAATATAACTTGGGAACAGCAAGGATTAAAACACTCCCAGGAATCCCAGGAGAGTTTCTCCTGGGAAAATGAATGTCTGTACATGCTGTGTCTCCTCTAAGAAGAGAACGTGGTCCTCCAGGATCTCCCTCCCCTCTACCCCCCACACCAAGGGAGACAGTGTGTGGCTTACTCAACTTAGCTGCTGCAGCCAGGAGTGGAATACAGTCCCTTCACAATCCACGCATTCTGCTTCAGGGAAACTGACTGTCCCTGGTCAGCCTATCCCAGCTGTTTTGTGCACTGCTGCCATCTGTTGCCAGACAGACTAAGGAAGTCTGTAGAGCACACTGAGCTGTGTGCTCTTCCCCTCAGCCCCTCTGGCTCTCTGCTTTTTAGGGCCTTTGCTTTTGAAGGTCTGCACATATAGCTCTGGGTAAGTTTCTTTATGAGAACAAACCTAGGAGAATTCTCCCAAAGTATATGAATGTGTGAACACTGACTTGTATGATATAATAAATAATACTACATTTTATTGTGCTAAAGACATAGGATTAAAAAAGGTTAAATATTATTATGGCTGTGGGGTCATCGGGGTAGGTGTACCGGCCTGGATACTACCCTGACCGGGATTATCCTATAGATGTTACCTGTTGTTGTTCTCATCTGCCACAACTTGATGGAAGTTTAACTCATGTAACAGGAGGCAGTTCATCGTTATTACACGTAATCCTCCTGCAGGTAGGATTTATCATTTGTAATAGTCACCATCTAAAATGGGATTCGTCCTTTTAAGGGCAGGCCAGACTTTTCAATTCTGTTGCCCTTTGTGTTTAAACAGGGATTGCTGACTGAGAACTCCACCATCCTACACTCCCTTCACATCTACCAGTGTAATAAAAATATACAATACAGTAACACCTTTGTTAATGTAGTAGATGCATTTCATTATGTCACTCTGTTACCAGAGGTAGAAATAACATACAAGTCACTTGGATGTGTTCCAGGACTTGAGAGGTGGGGAGAACAGTAGGAAAATATCATTAAATACTCACAAAAATAAGTGAAAAATACTCACAAAGATACCCAGTTGCCAGGGCTATGGACCTAGGTCTGCGGCTCCCTACCCTCGCTCCTCCCTGCAGCCTGCTGTGGGCTCAGGTGGGGCAGTTCCCTGCCACTATATGCACTACTAAGGGGCAGGGGAGGACTCGCACCTCCCAAATCTATATGCAGGGCAAGCACAGGCTGTGGGCTTGGGCTTCTGCCCTGCTTCCCTCCCCTGGGGTCTCCACAGCCTGGCAGGCATGATCCAGCGAAGCAGGGAGCAGTGGGGCCATATGGGGATCTCCACATGCTGCAAGCTCCATGCTGCCCTGGAGATGCCTCTCCTGTGTGTGCCACTGCTTTGAGGGGCACAACCCTGCATTGCTGCTCTCACTGTAACCCCACATGCAGGAGGCACATTGCCAAAGCATTGTGGAGCTCACAGAAGTGAGCAGCTTCTCTGAGTGGCTCGGGTGCTCCCTGCCGTGTCAGGCAAGGTTCCCTCTAAGGTGCATGCATGCACAGCTGTGCACAACTAAAAGTGCAGCTGTGCACAGCCTTTTCAAAGCCATGCACCAGGAGAGGCTGGAGCCAGAGCCTGGTGCAGGCTCCGCTGGCTCTGAGGAAGTGTTCCACTGCCTTGCATCAGGGCTGGGAGTGGAGCACTTCCCCGGAGCCAGCAGAGCTCACGCCAACTACCCGCCCCAGCCTCCATCCCTGCCTCGCCTCACCGTGGGGAGGAGCCACTGCCTGCCCTGAGTGAGGTTTCACCAGCTCCGGGACACTGCGGGATGCACCCCTGGAGGCCATGCAGAGAAGCAGAGCAGTGTCCCAAAGCCAGTGGACCCTCCATCAGGGCAGGCAGCGCCTCCTCCCAGAGGTGAGGAAAGGCAGTGATGGAGGCTGGGAGGGAAGCTGGCACGGGCTCTGCTAGCTCCGGAGAAGTGCTCTGCTCCCCAGCCCTGATGCGAGGGAACAAAGCACTTCCCCAGAGCTAGCGGAGCCCATACCAGGCTCTGGCTCCTGACCCTGGCTTCTGGCTCCAACCTTCAGCCCCTGGGTACCTGGCCCCAGCCTCCAGCCACTGGCTCCCGGCTCCACCTTCTTTCCCCAGACTCCAGCCACTGGTCCTTGACCTCAGCTCCTGGACTCTGACTCCCAGCTCCAGCCCCTGCCCTCTGGCCCCCAGCTTCTGGCCTCTAGCCCTGGCCCCAGACTCCAGCCACCATCCCCTGGCTCCAACCCTGGGCCCCCAGCTCCAAACCCTGGCCTCTGGCCCCCAGCTCCTGGCTCCAGACCCTTGCCCCTGGCTCCCAGCTCCAGCCTCTAGCCCCCAACCTCAGCTCTAGCCTCTCACCCCAGATCCAGCTCCTGGCCTCTGGCCTCCAGCCCTCAGTCCCCTTTGGTAAGTGTCCCACACCGGCCCAAGGCTGGTGCACTCATGGACCAAGGCAGTGTGCTCACAGCTACTCCTTAGAGGGAACATTGATGCCAGGTGGTGCTCACCAGTCTGCAGAGTTCCCAGGGGAGAGAAGCAGGGTGGTGGGACAGTGGATCTACGTGGAGAAGCTGCTCCCTGCTGCAAGCTCCGTGCTACTCTGGTGATGCGCCTGCTCCTCACTGCTACGGTGGTATTACAGAAAACAATTATATAACCCTACTTGGAATGTTGTTCTATTTAGCCCCACTATCTCAAAAAAAGAATAAAGCTAAAATATGAGTAAAACTGGATTAGTTTTGTTTAAAAAGAGGAAAAAATAATTAGGAAATCCATTCAACAGAATATAGATATATAGAGTAATGAATGATTCAGAGAAAGTACTTTAGGCACAGGGCACAGCTGAGGCTGAGGGAGGGACTTTAGGCACTTCTGTTCACTCATTTTCTTAACAGCAGCAAATGCATATTCAATGAAAAAGAAAGACACGAAATTCAAAACTGATAAAAAGAAAATATGGTACATGGTAACACAATATTCAGTTAGTCTTAAGATGTCAGCCTTTCCAAAATGAAATATAAAGTATTTTTGGAAGACAGACAACAGCATAGTATAGTCTCATTGAGGAGTCATGGGTTTCCATTTAAAATTAATATCTACAGACTGAAAATGTTTAAGGTAGAAGAGAAAAAAATCCTGATGAACTCCAATAAATAAATTCTTTTACTAGAGTGCATAAGACAACTCCTATGCCATTTGATAGACACTTGGGAAAAATGTCCCTGAAAGCACATTAGTGCCTTGTATGTCATTATTTGAAATATATGGTACAGGCCTTTGACAGAGATCAATGATTTTTACCAACACTATGTCTCAAAGGCTTCAATATTTACTGTTGGTAACATTTATTCTCATAATTTACATACATATGTCACTATGGAAAAAATAAAGCTTTTTGCCAGTCAAACCTTATCATAGTATCATAGTATCATGGTACCTAGGGTCAGAAGGGGCCTAGAGCAGGCCATCTAGTCTGACCCCCTGCCAATGGCAGGAAATGAGTGCCAGGGTCACAGGACCCCAGCCAAGTAC
>JAGPOW010001296.1:111432112-111447005 GCA_030014935.1 Caiman crocodilus
TACTCCTCTTTGGAGGCTGCTCCCTCCTTCCAAAGATAGTATGCCTCCCTCTTTGCCCTCAGGGCCCCCCGAATATCCCTATTAAGCCATGGGGGCTTCTGGGCACCTTTACCCCTCTTGTATTGGGTAGGAACGGTTGCCCCTTGGGCACGGAGGATCGTCTCCTTAAGGAGCGCCCACCCTTCATACACTGCAAGTTCGTACACTTCTTCATACACTGCAAGTTGCCACAGCTTTTTCCAAACTCTTTTTAACAGAGGACATGGGTGTATCAAAAGCCAGCCATCCTTTGTCTTCTTCCTGCTTCTTTAGACCAATTCCTTTAGTTGCCTATATATTTCTATTAATTTACTGCTCCTACAACTTGACTATTAATTGTAATGCTTACATGCCTCCTATTTTTGTCAATTTAATATGCATTCATTTATCTTTTCTGCCACATATAAGGATAGTTCATGATCTTCACAGACTATTTTTATTGATTTCACCTTTCACTACATTGCATAAGTAGTTGTACTGAAGTGCATATCTTTGGCTTAACTAAGGTCAGTTCAAATATGCCTCACAATGACAATCCATCTCCTTCCACTTTATCAAATCCTCATTGGTTGTTTTGTATAATTAATTCTGCAAATATATAAAAAAGGACTGTGAAAAAAGTTTGTCCCTTTTCTATAACCTGCAGGACAGAAAAAACTCTAGCAGTTGCTTGCTGCTGTTTGCCCTATGGTTTGTTGTTGACAGTACAAATTGAGATGAGTTCAATTAAATTACTGGGAATTCCCAAATCTGTCAGCAGCATCCAAAGGTTTCTATACTGGACAGTATTGAACACTTTTGAGTGGTTAATGGAAAACATAGTGAGTGATTGTACTTACTGGGTGGTTCAGTGATGCGATGGATGTTCAACATTTGATTAGATGTACTTCAGCCCTCTCTGAAACTATTTTGTTGTGGTAGTTCTGCTTCTGTTGTTCACTTCCTGTGAGTCTGGGTTTTATAATCAAGAACATGTTATGTTTAGTGCATTAAGAGTGAGATTAGGCATTAAAATTTGACCATGTTAAGAGGACTTAAAACTTAAATGATCACAAATTAAAGCTCATTAACAAGTGCTAAGTGCCCCCTAGGCATTATGCCACTTCAGGAGAGGATTATCTTTCAAGCTATGCTTTCACCTGAGACAAAACCACCGATTTGCAGTCCTACAGCATACCTGGAGGAACTGCTTCCAGATTGATTAGCTATCATCCAAGATTCTATGGCCTTGGACTGATATCTGGAACAGGTAGGCAGCAGGTGAGTGGGGAGGGAGTTAGTGGGGAGGGAGGAAAAGAGTTAAAGGTAGAGAGGGTGGGGGCAAGGAGACCTAGGGCAGCGGAACATGGGGAAAAGAATACAGCAGACAGGAGGGGAGGGGGAAAGAGGGAGAGAGAAGTGGCTGAGTGGGGAGCTGCTAGGCTTCTACCTCTTCTGTCCCCTAAATTGCCTCTCCAATCCCTGAACTGCCTCTATGCCTCCTCATCATTACTGCAGTCATCTTCCCCATTTTCTCTCTTTCCCCATCATTCTCTACCCCAGATTGTTATCCTACTGCCCTGATTAGAGGTGGAGGCACCAATGAAGGGTCTCCCCCTCCCTGCCTAGTCTGAGGCTAGCTGCAGAGTGCTGCTCCTGCATGGCCAGATCCAACCTATGCAGGGGGTTGGACTTGATGATGTATTGAGGTCCCTTCCAACCCTAACATCTATGAATCTATGAATAAACCTCTGCTGGGCCCTGCAACTGACAAAGGTATCAGGGAGAAAGGGCATAGCATAGCCTTCAAGGAGCCCAAGAACAGGCAGGGATGGGGAACCATTGTTGCTCTATGACTCATCAAGGCAACAGGGTGGAGATTCAGGAGAGGAAGAACCAACTCGGGGGCAAGGGGAAATCCAGGAGCAGAGGGGCTGATCATGCAATGGGGGAGTCATCTGGAAGCCAGTAGGGGACAATGGATTGATGATTCCTGGAGTATAGGGGGCAATCCAAGCAACATGGGGTGCTCATTTCCCCCTTCCTTCCTCACCTATAGGAACCTACCAAAATCATTCTTTTGGGATTTTTATGAAAATTGTGGGTTTTGGGCAGGCCCTGAGAAAAAAGCCTGGGTTCCATGAAAATGAACGGGGTCCATGATTTTGGTAGACTCCCTGAAAAACAACAAAAACAAAAAAAATGAAAATAAAATACTGGTTCCCTATAAGGAGCCAGCAGTCCTCATGGTGACTGCAGCCAGAAATGTGGTAGGGGGCTGCTGCCGCAGAAAGATGGCTGCCACACCTGCCTTTCACCGCTGATTGGTTGTAAGGGCTCTGTGTTGTAGAACCCTGCCACTCACCATGAATTAGCATTCAGGGGTGGGGCTACATGACAGACAGCTCTCATGGCCAATCAGCAGTGAAGAGCAGGCTCATATGTTGGATAGCCCTCATGGGTAATCAGCAGCAAAGGGTGGGGCCACTGGGGACCCTCAACCAATCAGAGGGTGGGGAGGGGCATTGCTGTGCTTCATACATGAAAATGGGTTCCAGCCAAGGCATCTGACCACAAAATCAGCCAGGAGCTACGTCAAGTTTTGTAGACCCCCTAGTCATCTATCCTTCAATGAATGGGGAAGGCATGGAACAAACATGCAGCTTGTAGACACACCCCTGATTACCAACCGTCTAGTGATAAGCCTGAGCAGTGCACATTAAAGAGAGTATTAATATAGATATATGTGTAGTGATGTTTCGTTTCAATCATGGAAAAATGTTAACCTTAACACGTACTAACTTTCCTTACAATTAAACCTGCTAACTGTAACTTGTAAATTCATCCTAAAATAATATGTTTCATTAGCTTTAAGTGCAACAAGAACAGCATCGGCCAGAGCAAGGAGCCTATAAATCTAATCAAATTCAGATTGACATATGCTTTTCTTTAGACAAGTGTTCAACTATTTTTCTATTTGCTGTTCTTCGGTTCCACTAGTCTCTTTATAGCCCCATGCCTCCTAAACATTTTATTCCACCTACCAAAGGGATGTTCATTATATTCATGAATCTTACCATCTTAAAGTATCTATAAAATAATGTAAGAATTTTCCATCTTTATCTATCTATATATATTGTAATTTGTATATCCACCTCAGGAGCAAGAGGTAGGTTTATTTTGTTGTGGTTGATATTATTAATAAATTTAAAAAATGAGACCATGTCAGTATATGGGACTGTGGTGTCATGTGATGGGTAAGCAAATGGAGTGAGATCGCTGTTTGCTCTGTTAATAACAAGGTTAGTGGTCAGTCCCTCATTATTTCTCAGTAACTTTTCTCATCAGCAGCCCAGGTTTTCATTGACAGCTACAGATGTGGCAGTAATTTTTTACAACATAAGAGATATAATCTAGTCAATCCTTGTTTTAGAAAAGATTGTGCCTATTTAAGTGGTTGTTTTGTTTTTTATAACTCACTGAAGCAGCATAATTTCACTGTAAACAAGAGTAATTTACAATTATATTATCATGTAGTGCTGATTAAGGAATTAACTAATGAATTATTATAAAATCAAGCTACTATAATAAGTACAACAAAATTATATGACTATTTTTTATTACTTACAGTTACATATGTGATCCATCAGAATTTTTTTAATGTTAATTTGAAAGCCAAAGTCTTGGCTGGACTAATCTTTCAGTAGTTTCTCATGCTCTGTTTTGCTTTATGATTTAGTTTGTGTAAATAGCTTTCTGAAAAAAAATAGCTTTCTGATATTTGAAAGCTGCATATGAATGTTAGTTTCAGACATAGCTGACTGGCTATTTCACCGTACTATGTTGGATGTTCTGATGTTCTTTTTGCCTGTTCCTCTTTTCCTCTTCTGCCTGTTGATGAGCTGTTTCAAAGTGTTGATGTCCCTCCCAAAGAGTCTTCCTCCATTTTGGTTGATCCTGAGCAAGGGTCTCCAAAGTGTTGATGTTGATCTCTTCATGTTTGCCTTCAGGATGTCTTTGAAGAGCTTTCTTTGCCTTCCACTACTTCACTGACCTTCTTACAGGTGAAAAAAAAAACTCTTTGGAAAGTGGGAGTCAGGCATGCAAACAACAAGACCTGTTTTGGATGATCATGGCCTCAATGCTGTTGGAATTTACTTTGGCTAAGATGCTGATATTTTTACATCTATCCTCCCAGCTAATCTGAAGGATCTTGTGAATGCACCATTGGTAGTATTTTTCCATACTCTTGAGATGTCTTCTGTATTTGGTCCAAGTTTCTGAGCCATACAGCTGAGTTGGGATGACAGTGGATCAGTAAACTAAGAGCTTTGTTTCAGAAGGATGTCATGATTTAAGAAGACTCTCTTACTCAGCCATCCAAAGGCTGCACTCGCACATTACAAGTGGTGTTGTATTTCTGTGTCTATGTTTTTGATGAAAGATGGCTTCCATGAAAGGCAAAGTGCTCCACATTTTTCAGCAATTCTCTGTTGATTTGAGTGGGGGTGGGGGGTGAGGAGTGGCTGTTTCTTCATTTGGAGCAGGTTGGTAAAGGACTTGAATGTTCCCGATGTTTAGACTTAAGCCAATACTCTTGTAGACCTCCATAAAAATGATATGGTAATGTTAGAGTGATATTGTAGCCTTGATGGTAAAGAAATTGTGTGAAAGACTTGGATTTCTTTAGGTGATATATTTGTTGAACAACTACATAGTTGGAATAGAGTTCCAATTGTTCAGTTGGTCCAGTAAAAGATACCAACCAAAGAAATCCTTTCCTCTTCAATGGAAATAATAATGACCACTAACAGAGAAGAAATAGAGCTATGGCGTGATGTACCAAGGTGTGTTAAGTTCACGTTGGGCTGGACCTAATTTTTTAAAAGTGCTTGGATTGGACCATTTGCTTCTATTCTGTCTACCCTTCCACTTCTTTCCTTTCCAATAAGCTCTCCTGGATAAGGTACCTGTCTACATCCTTAGATCCCTTGCATATTTTAAGAGCTCCCCAAAATAAACTACTATAAATTAGAGCAGAATCACATATTCTTCTGAAAATTAAATTTTAGTGAATATTCCTGGGGGTTAACTTGAATCCCTCCACCCAGCCCCATTATTTTGGAATAGTTTGCTCAGCATTTCATTTTCAGTTAAAATCAATTTTGTAGCATAGTATAACATAACTGTATGTCCAAGAAACATGCTTGCTGGTTACCAAAATAAAACATTATCCTGTATCCACTGAAATTAATTAAAATATTGCTATCAGTTTAAATGAGACCAAGATCTGAGTCCTGTATTCTTGTGAAGACTTTTTTTTTTTTTAACCAAAACTGGCCAAGATAATCCACACTTGTAATGATTGAAAGTGTCTGCAGTTGGAGATGTTGTTGTAGTCTATGTGAAATAAATTTCTGGATTCAGTCTATATTAGAGAAATGTGTACATGACATCCTATCTAAATTGGCACTGAGTTACAGCAAGGAGCATAAGAGGTTAAATGGAAATGTAAACTGCATTTCTTTCTCACTCAGAGTCAGTTTCCTTGGGATACTTTGTTGCATGTATAAAACATTGTCTCAAATATTTTTTTAAAACCACAGAATTATGAAGGAGAAAATGAAATTCAATTGACTTATTGCAGTACCCCACCACAAAAAGCCAAACCAAACCAAACTCAAAACCTACCTTCCAAAGCCTATGTAGAAATAAGCCTGACATAACCTATGGATGAATTACCAAGCCATGGTACAGGACATCCATATTTGTGTGGGAGAGCTGGGTGGGAAAATGGCTCTCTCAAAGCATATCTTTTAGCACATTCCAAGAAAAAAAGAATTTCACTCGGCACATCTACATGAGACACTTTATTGCATGGGAAAACAGTTTACTATGCAGTAAGCATGCATGTCTATATGTGCACACTAACTGCAAAGTAAACTTCTCTATTCACAAGTAAATTTTTACTTGCGAGTTGTTACCGTGCAGTAACACATGCTGACCAGGAGCAAATTGGCTCCCAGTCAACCCTGAGACGAGGGGGGCAGCCTCAGCTTAACCCTGGAGCTGTGGGGCTGGGACCCTCCCTTGCCCCAGGGTTGGGCCAGCTCTATGCCAGGGCCAGGCCCAAGTTCTTAAGGGCCTGAAGCATACTGGAGCCCTGGGGCACATGCAGGCAGCCTGTGGCCACATCTGGGCACTGTGTCCGCCCAGAGAGGCCACAGTACAGCTGAGATAGCCTGCCTGCACCCTGGCACTGCTCTCTTGCACTGAAGTGCCACACAGCTGCCAGGGCCACACTGTCTAGCCCTGCAAGGTTCTTTGGGCACCTGCCAGGGCTGGCACCACCCAGGCCCAGGTGCACCCAGCCTGTGACTAGTGGAACAAGTTTCACCTAGCTGCAGTCAACACAATGTGACCTGAGCAGACCCTGCAGCTGCTGCCTGTCACTGGCTCACTGTATGGCTGCCAGTCCCACACTGTGCCCCTGTGCTGAGTGCTGCAGGCAGCTGCCCAGGCCTGACAGCACCAGGACAGCCATGTGGAGGGCCAGTGAGTCATTTTGGGAACCAAGCTGGTGTTCTCCCTAATACCACACACTACCAGCTGGTCGCAGGAATGGACTACAAACCTTATGGTGCTCGGGGGGGGGGGGTGAGGCTGAGGTGCTCAGCCATTTTGCACAAGGCAGGCATTCCAAAACCTACATTTATGAGGGGCTGCCAGGTCATATGTGGGAGCATGGGCATGACAGATCAGTGCACAAGCGTCACATAAGGTCAAGGCCTTGTGGGCACAGTGAGTCAACATTAGTGACCACAACCATCGGTCAGGGACTACCGACAACTCCATGCCATTTATTCAGCAACTGGATACTATTCTTGTACCACAGGACCCTGGCTTCAGCCACGCTGTGTACTCCAGCATGGGTGACCTACCCAAACCTCTGCTATGGTCTGGCATCTGCAGTGCTGCTTCACTGGGGGAGAGTCCCTTGGGATGCCAGCAGCCCATCACACTGAGCTTCCCATCCCCAACATAGTCTAGCAGCTTTGGGAGCCTGGGCCAGTGCCTGCCCTGCCAGCTCCATGGTCTCAGCCCTGCTCATGAGGCCAAGTTGGTCAAGTCACCAGCAGCTCCAGCTCCTTGGAGGAGGAGGTCCCCGCCTGGGCACTGGATACCACACCCTTCTGGTTCAGGACACTGATGGAAGCAATGCACCATAGCCACCAGCAGAGATCAACCTGAGCCATCAGGCACACCAACCTCCCCACACGGTGGGGAGGGACCACTGTACCCTTGCCCCTAGACCTTCCCTGGGCCCCGCCCATGCTCCCCTGGCCCTCAGGTCCCCCACCCCATGCACACACAAACACAGAACTCAGAGGTGGTATCCAGCACAAAATGTTATTGAGCAGCCTATGTCCTCACAGCAAGGAGGGCATGGACCTCTCACGTGCTGAGAAATGCCAGCAGCAGCAGCAGCAGCAGCAGCAGCAGCAGCATAGCATAATGGGTGAGCATCCCTCCCTTTGGTACAAACAAACAGTTCATCATAGTCCACATAGGACACTCACAATGGGGGCACAATTGGGGTGCAGCACTGGCACGGGGGGGATGACTCCAGGGTGACTCCCCAGAGAGTCCCCTTGTGGAGAGAGTAGGAGCACCAACATCTCTGTGTCCTGATCATATAGGCGCCCTGTGGCCCCTGAGTCCAGACACCATGGGCGTGGCACACAGGAGACAAACTAGCTTGGCAAGAAGAGAAGGGGTGAAAGGGGGTCTGGAGCTGCAGCAGCAGGTGCTGCCAGGAGCCAGGCTTCTCCCAGCCTGGGAACAGGGCAGGGGAGGCAGCTGTACCAAACCAGTACCCAGCATCCTGCCAACCCCTGAGGATCAAGCGGGAACAAGAAGCTTGAATGGCAGCCACTTGGGCCTGGGCCTGTTCAGCCAGCTTACCATGGTCAGTGGGTACCCATGCACACATGACCCCCACAACATGAAGCCAGGCAGCGTATCTCAAAAATGTTGCAAACTCTCAAAAAAACTTTTTTTTTTCTCATGGCTCTGTAGGTCCTGCAGCTGCACATGGATGAGAAACAGCAATTGGCAGGTGCAAGGGCAGCTCATGGGTCACCACTGCCCTTTCCTATGGCTCTACAGATGCACTGGCAAACCAGAAGAGGGCACAGGATAGGACCCTTCTGCTGGAGTGGCTGGTAACATCATTGCAGTGGCTGGCAGACTCATGGGCATGGTGGGCTAAGGATGTCACCTGGCAGAAGGCATGGGGGGTGAAGGATGTGGCTCATTAGGAAACACAGGACCAGGAATTTGAATCATAGAAAATAAAGTTTGGAAGGGACCTCAGGATGTCATCTAGTTCAACCCCCTGCTCAAGGCAGGACCATCTCAAACTAGATCATCCTTGCCAAACCTTTGTCTAGGTGGGTCTTAAAAACCTCCAAGGCTGGAGATTCCACCATCTCTCTGGGTAATCTGTCTGTGACACAGTCTTCAACAATGACCTGGGAGATGTTAGTCTCAGTGAACATGAGGCATGTGGAAAGGAAGTGCCAACATCCCAGCCAAAGGCACCAGCTGAGCACTCACTTCATGAGGGCACAGATCTGGCCCAGGCACTGGTTGAATTGGGCCTGGTGGAAATGTGGTTGTCCAGCATAGGGCAGCATGAGCCAGGAGAAGAGAAGGTAGGCTGGGTCCCCTGTGAGGAGGATTGGGACCATAACTATTCCTAGCTGGAGACTCAGCACCCCTAGCATGAAGTGCCTTCTCTTCACCAGGGTTGGTAAGGCAGAGTTCCAAAACACACAGGCATTATGGGCACTGCCTGTCCAGTCAGCATGCACATTTGTGAAGGTGACACAGTGGTTGACAACGGCTAGGAGCATGATGGAATGAAAGCCCCACAAGCTGTAGTGTAGTGGTCACCATGGGATGACAAGGTGATGAGGATGTGGGTCCTGCCTAGGGCCCCGATGCACTGGGGGAATCCCAGAGCACAGACCCCCTGCCACTACCACCACCACTACCACCACCAAGGGTCATGCATGTGGAGCACAACATGTTCCTGAATGTTCTGGAGGTGGTCACAAACCTCTAGGATGGCATCCCAAGAAGTAGCTTTGCCCGTGTAGAAAAGGTGGCTGATGTAGTAGAAGCTGGCTTGAGCAGAGTGATGAGAAGGTGATGAGGGGAGGGAGTGCTTGAGGGAAGTGTCTTCCCACTCCAGGTGCAGGTGGAGCTGCTCCAGGACTTCATGGAATGCCCAGGTCATCCAGAATGCCTCCAGCTACTGCTCATTGTCCTAGACGGTCTGGACATTGTGCATCCACTAGGCCTGGCTTACCAGGAGGGCCCAGAGGTGGCAAAGCTGGAAGCCCAGGAGAGGATGGATGGTCCTGGTAGTGATGTCCAGGAGCACATTGGCAGCATCCCTGCTGTGGTCCAGCCAGGAAGCAAGGGTCTGGACAGCAGCTTCATGGCAGTGGTGGGACTGGGACAGTGCAGTGAGGCCAGCCAGGTGGTCACTGTGCATGAAGGAGCCAGTAGGATGCAGACTGCTCTGGGCCAGATGGCAGTCACCACAAGAAGTCAAGAAGGCCAGCACTGTGACAAGCAGGAAACTGGGCTGCTAGACATCACTGCCAAGGGTAGGGACTGGAGCAGTCATGGCATGGAAAGAAAGGAGCTCCAGCAAGAGAATTATCGCCTGCTATCCCTGCATTGTGCATGCAGCTCCTGTCCAAAATTGCAGCTGGTCAGGAAGCAGGGAGTGGGGCTGCCTTTTAAAGGTGGCTGCCAGCTGCTGCCAGAGCCTCCAGCTCCTCCTGGTGTTGAAAAGGACCTGTTGTAGGGCTACAGGAACTGAGGGCAGTTTGCTACTAGGGGCAACAAATCTACTTCCGCTTTTCTGCATGTGCAGATGCATGCTGGGAGTGTTTACACTCAAGGGCCATGTCCAGACAAGTGCGGTCATGTGATAAGTGGTGAACATATGTGGCACCACATACCGTATGTTCAGTTGTTTTCCATGATGCAAGGGAGCAGTGTGGAGAGGTTTTTTTGACCCCTGGATGTTAAGGGTTCAAAAAAAAACCTGCAGGTATAAACCACAGAGCAATGTACACATGGGCAGCATGTTCCACTCAAAAGTGGAGCTGGACCAACCAGAGCCATGCTGTGGCTGCCAACCAGGCTACATGCAGCAGAATCACTGCTGCTGGAGGTCCAGAAGGCCCCAAGAGCCCCAGGTAAGGCTGCTGAGGTCAGCCCAGTGCTGACCCCAGCCTCCTCTACTGCTGCCAGGGTAACTTGCCACTCACCAGAGCACACATGGCACAGGCATTCCCCAGGGGCAACTAGCCATGGTGCAAGTGCACTGCTCCTAGTTGTCCCTGGGGAACCAAATGTCCACACCATGTGTGGAGGCAGCCAAGTAGTTTACACAAGAATAAACTGCTCCCAGAGCAAATGCTTATGTATATGTGCCCAATAACTACCATATTTAGAGTCAATCCATTTAAATCACCTTATTTCATTGCAGATCATCATAAAAAATAACCTTTATACATGTGAGTGTGTTAAACTGAAAAAAGACAATCTTGGTAACTTATACTGTCATTTTCTAGGCAGGACATACCTCTACAGAATAATATCTTTATTCTATTTTCTCAGTCATGTAAATGTGTCAACAAACAAGAATACAAACAAATAAATAAATAAAAATTCCAGGAACTTCTAGCACACTCTTTTATTTAGCTACTCAGTAGATTACCACAAAGTGTTCACAATCTGCAGCACATACAAAATTTAATCTGAATTCATATGTCACATTCCATCCATTGTATTTAGATGTTTTCTGGCAGATTTAGTTTCCAAAATACTGTGAGCTCACTGAGAAAGTGTTGAGATGCTGCATAACTGGGGAAGCAGCTATACTAAAAATGTTACTTTTCACTAAGTCCCAAAAATGTACCTCAAAGATAAAGATGACCATAAACCTAATCAGATTAATGTCAGGGAAAGAAAATATCTGGTTTTTGTATATACATCCAATTCCAGGTGGTATATGTGAGATTTGTTTTTACAAGAGTTGCAGTAAAAGTAAAGATTTTTTTTCACTTATACTGAATGTGGAAATGCCTGTTATCATTTGTCAAATACTATGCCTGATTCTCTTAACCTATAGAGGTTTGTATAGTCAATGCCAAACAGACATACAGTGGACCCATTTTGATTCTGCCACACCTCATCTACTCTTTGCACTTTTTTTCTGGCAAAAAACATGTATAGAAGATACACAGCTGTGAAGAGTTAGGCCCACATACCCTAAACTTTAACACACTGGTGTTTCAGTTTGCTTCCAAGGAAAACAATACTGGGCCAGAAAGGAACCATTTTTTTCACTATGTCTGTAGGATAGGAGAGTATTATTTTTCAACACTTCAAAGATTTACTTGCTTTTCCCCACTTATTTATTTTACCATCAACATCTTGAAATTTTAGCATATGTGCCAGAGGTTTTCAACCTTTTTTAGACCAAGTAGCCCCAGCAGCTGGACACCTAGTGGAAGGGGCAGGGGGCTGTACGGCTAGAAGCCAGGGGGGGGATAGTGCATGGCCAGATGCCAAGTGGTTGAATGTGGACAGAGCTTAACTGCCTCCCAGGGGCAGGGCTGGGGTGGGCAGGGAAGCTCACTGGTCTGGGTTAGAGGCAGTGGCATCCCTGTGTGGTCAGGGAAGCTCACCAGTCTGGTGTGTGGTGGTGGTGATTGTCATGTGCAAGCTTCCCCACCTTGCCCACTGCCCTTGTTCCACCCCATCTGTGCTCCTGGGAGTTGGCAGCACTTTGACCCTGCCCACTCATGCGTATTCCCTAGGACTGGTCCAAGTACCCCCAGAGGACCCCTGGTGGACAACCCCTGATATATGTAATAGGTGCTGCATTTGTCGCATTCAGATACCAGAGGCATATTTCCTATATGCTTGTGCGAAATGGCTAGTATTTGCTTTGGATTTGGAATTGGCCTATTCAGTGGACAGTGATATGATTTCGTGATTTGAATCACTGCCCTGAATCAATTCAGCCAAATCTGACTCAGAGTTTTGGTCTCCACCATAATGGCCAAATCTCTAAATTGAACAGGCCCATCCCCACACTCACTGGCTACTGCCAGGTGAGAGGGGGGCAATCCCTGCTGCCCAGTACTGCCCCACACTGTGTGGGGGGCTCTGCCATAAGCCTCCATCCCATTCCTACTCTCCCAGCCCCATCAATGGCTGCCCAGCCCCGGTGTCCCAGCTGTTTGAAAAAAAAAGCCCCACATTCACCAGTTGCTGCCAGGCATGGGGGAAATACCTGCTATCCCCTACTTCCCTACACTGTATGGGGGGGGGGCTCTGCCATTTGCTTGTAGAGGCCCTGATGGCTGCTTCAGCTTCTGGGGAGTGTTGAGCTTGTTTGTTTGTTTTAAGCACAGAGATACTTGGGCCAGGCATTGATGGGGCAGCCATTGATGGGGCTGGGAGAGTGAGTAGACCATGGGAACTCATGGCAGAGCCCCCACCCCATGCAGCACAGGGCTGTGGGAGGCAGTGGGGATTGCCCCTCCCAACCTGGCAGCAGCTGGTGAGTGCGGGACTTTTTTTTTTTAAGTGCCAGAACGTTGGGGCTGAGTGGGGCAGCCATTGACAGGGCTGGGAGAATGGGCAGGGGTCAGAGGGAGCTCAGGGGGACCAAAGGAGCGGGCAGGTGATGGGGCTTGGTGGGGGTCCTCCCATGGTTTCCTCTTCCCTCTGTTGACACTGGATTTGGATGCAGCACCTATACCTTTGTTTCAAGTGAGCACAGCCCTCAGACTAACCACAACACTTGCCAGTCCTTAATAGGCAAATTTGTTGATACAGAGTAAGAACAAAAAAGCAACAATACAAACAATCGAACAATTTTATATTTACCAATACTAGGGCTGTCATCAGAGTCAAGGTACATCTGGTTAGGATGCAGACTCTTGCTGCCCATCTTGACCCCTTATAATGCATATATCTATACCTATAAGCCAATTCCCAAAATACAGGACTTTAAATACTGTTTCTAAGCCAACACCTTCTCCAGCGCATTCCCCACCCTGCCTCCTACTTACCAGCATGTAGTCCAGATCCAGCTCCCTGCAGTGACAAGCAAGGACTGCCTGAATCACCGAATCTCCTCTGAATCTTTTTCTGAATTGATTCAGAGGCTTTGGATCGATTTGGACCTTTTTATTGGTCTCCTGATTTGAATTGAATTTGGAGATTTGGCCACCAAATCAGGCCGAACCTCCTCCAAATCAAATCAGCAACTGAAGCTTCACACAGCCCTAATTTTGTAATGTTTCAAACTCTCCTGCTATTGGGGAGAATGCATAGTTTGTAACAAACAACAGAAATGTGAATATAATCTGCCTTTCCAATTGAGGTGACATGTTCATAGAGAGATTTATGAAGTGGACGGTCATAAATGTGACTTCTGTTGTATATACTTTCAAATACAGTGTTACAAATTCCCTAAAATTTAGCCTTGTTTAGAGTAGTCTATTGTAACTGGGAGTCTTGTCACATAGATACCTGATCCTAAGGAACATGTCTATGTTTGTAGGACTCTTACAGCATTTATTTAGTCAGATTACATACAGGTGTCTGTCAAGAGGAAGATTTATTGAATTTTTAACTGTCATGTAGTAAGATATATTGAACTTTCTATTTTTATATCTTCTTCTTCCAAGGTCAATTCTGTTTTATTTTAGTCAGTCACTGAAGGTTGGCAATGTCTTTCACTTGTCAGCACCCAGCTGATATTCATAATCCAAACAATTCTTTGCCTGTCAAAAGAATAAAAGAAACAAGTCACCTCTGATAACAAATGGGACTCGTCACTCAGCATTGGCAAGAAATTACCCCTTGCAAAATAGAACATCCACTGAGATTAAAAGCAGTATAAAAATAGATTTACTGTGTAATATAATAAACATGGGTTTTGACTGAGGGTTATGTTAACCTACTATTTAGCATTATTTCCTGAAAGAAAAATATATTTCCTTAAATTTCAGTAACATAAGTATTTATTAAAGTGGAGATTTGGGGCTAGGCTTTTACAACAAAAGAGGTTACTGTTTCACTGAAACAAAATAGGGTACATATATTTCACAAACACTATCATAAGTATTTTGCAGCCACTTTGAACAAGTCTAAATGCCTATACAGTGCACAGAGTAGAATCAAGTTCCTATGCCACAGTTGATGTTCCAGTCCTGTTCTTGGTGACCAATTGAAAAAATCTGGATTAATTCTTGTGAAGTTAATAGAGTTACTACAATCAACTCAGATGTTAACAACATGCAGACTTTTTCTCATTTGATACAAATCAAGGGGCTTAAAGTTCCATTTAACATTTTAGTAGAACAATTCTCCTCTTTTATTCTAAATGGAACCAAGTTGCCATTAAAACTTCCACAATTATTACAACATATATTAGGATCCATTTCCATCACTTTTTAAGTAAACTAAATAGTACTTTGTTAGCTATGTAACACCCACATACGTTTGGGTTGTGTATGGCAAGGTGCGTGCTTTTGGTTGTGTATTGTGTTTTGCGCGTGTGTTTGTTTTATGTGGGCAAGGTAGCCTCTGTTGTTCTGGTCATGTGCTCTCCACATGGAAACCTGGAGCCTTGTATCTGGGCAAAATATGTAAAATCCTCTGGCCTGATTGACCAGGGGGAGCAAAGACTTTTCAGGCAGATTTGTTAAGTGAAAGACTGGAGTGTGGCACTCCCTGGCTGGACAAAGACTGGGTGATGTCATGCTCA
>JAGPOW010001296.1:111447105-111487863 GCA_030014935.1 Caiman crocodilus
CTCATGCAGAGGGCTATAAGGTGAGCTAGGCTGGCTTGGGGAAGAGTAGAAGCTCCTAGGGGCTGCTGAAAAGTGAATTCTCCTCCAAGGGAGAAGGAATTTGCAGATAGCAAAAAGGGAAATTCAGCCTCAGTGGGAGCAGGTTGTCACTCTACCACTTCTCCAGGAGCAACTGAGCCCCTTGTAATGCAGAAAGATCAAAGATCTCAAGCAGTTCCAAGTGGCACAGAGAAGCCAAGGAGCAGCTCATAGGACTTTCCAATGTGGACCCTCCCCTCCAGCTCATTGCTGAAGAACAGGTATAGGGTTACAGGCCCCTGGAACTACCTACTGGAGAGCTCCAAGTCCCAGAGTGCCTCCTTCAAGAGGGTGCCACCTAAAGACTTTGCTTTGTACTTAATAGTGTTTAAAAAATATATCTTTTGCTTTGTTTTTATTCTCTACACTACTTTTATTTATACTACTTATGAGGAAAGGGTTTTGTTTGTAGCGTACACCTCAGCAAATTTAGTGGAGGCTTGAGCCACTGGTATAATTTATGAGGTACCCTGAAATGTGAACCTGGCCCTTCTTGCTTCCAAACAGTGCCCAGCAGAAGGGTTACAGGCATGAGGATTAAACAGAAGAATGAGAGTTAGGAGTTCAGAAATTATTCATACTCGTTTTGTTACTTTGGCATTATAGCTGTGAAAGTTATACTTTGTTTTACCAAGGGCTTCACCTATCTCTGTTTCAGTTTTACTATGTTGTAAATATTTGGGGAGACATATTTATTGCTTGTAGTATGTGGTTTCATCTTATTTTTAATCCCTGAATGGAAGCAGTGGTTAGGAAACTTGGTGCAGTAGTGGGGGTGGGGGAACACCTGCATGGCCCGCCTAGTGTGCTGACACACCATGTGGCTCTGGTAGTGAGGTGTCCAGGGCATGTATGTGGACCCCAGGGATTTAGAAGTCAGACATCCCTGGTCTATTGAATAGTGCACTGACCTAGGAGTCAAGAGAGCTAGTTTCTGTTCCTAGATCTGCTGAATAATTCATCTTGAACAATTCATTATCCATTTTGCTTCAGTTTTCCCACTTTTAAAATAAAACAACGTTTCGGATTCTTCTATACAAGAGGGAATGGTGAGAGATTTGGGGTACTTGCCCAAGACGCATTAAAAAATCTAACTTTCAGAAGGGTCTTTTTAAGACTGTCTCACAGTTAGATTTCTACCAGAGGCCTTAAGTTGGGTATCTGAAACTGCTAGCCTTTTTTAAAAGCATAACTTCACATCGTTTACTACAAGAATGATTACATAAACCAAGTAAAAAAAAATTCAAATATTAGTCCTGCAACTAGTGTGGGGCAACCTGGACAGTTGTCCTGGGTGCCAACTTATAGGGGGTGAGAAGGGGGCAAAAATTAAGAGGTGCCATGGCAGCCTTGTGACCGCATCAGTAGCATGGTCGCAGCAAGGAGTTGACACTGCTCCCATGCATCCCACTGCCCTGGGAACCCAACAGCTTTGTTATGCCTGATGAAGAAAACCAATCTAATTAAAAAAAATGCATCTATCTATTTGAGATATTGCTAACAAAGCAATCATTATAGTGGTAAAAAGTGAAGACATCATAATGCAGCTATACTGATAACAAGAACTTACAAATACACAAAAAATATATAATTGCATTGACACAGACAAAGCAGTATTCTGCAATAGGTATCAGTTCATTTATGCAAACCAAATCTAGAAACAATTCTAAAATGTAGAAATAGGTCAGCAGGTAAGTACTGTGACTCATATAATCATCTATAGTGTGTGGGAGTGTGGGAGAAATAATATTATATTATTTAATGGCAATTTCCTTTCTGTGTCTGTAATTTTTAGTTTTCCAAAAGTTTAGTTTAGATGCAAACTAAGATTTAAACTCTTATCTAGTGCTGTGATTGCAGGGCAAAAATTGGAGAAGGCATCTCTAATATTAAAGATGCCATCCTCCAAACCAGATATTACGCATGACTCATTTCTCCCCATCTTTGCTTAATAAAAAGATGGCTATAGAAATACTCTTTTTCAAAGGAAAAAATGATATTAACCTTCAGCTTTTTATTCCCCATCTCATACAGTATGCTTCTATATCCAGAAAAGTTGAGTTTTTGGAGGATGCTGCTCTGTTTGCAATCTGTTCTACACGCTACTCAATTCAGTGACAATTTAAGATCATTTTCCCAGTGACCAGTTTCAGACAGCCTTAAAGAAGCTATTGTGCAAGCCACTATATTAAAAATCAGGAAAAAAATCATCATACTGCAGAAAATTACTTGTGCTATCAGACTAATATAATTATGTAAATGGATTGTAATCTATTTAGAATTCAATGGAGAAACATGAATAAGGGTCTGCTATGTGTTGTTTATACTCCCAGCTCTTCTACACATGAATCTGCAGCCCATGCAGTTTTATCACTATTGGTACATATCTCCCATTACATACTGTGAAGCATGCTGTGAATTTCACTTTTTAAATGTATATTTATATGACATCCCAATGTATACACAAATAAAACACATTCATTGACTAGTAAGGTAATTCACATATTGAAACAATGTCAGGTGAGGAACATTAGCAAAAACTTAATTATGTGCTTAGTAAAAAACATGTCTTGAGTCTGTTCCTGTAGAAAAATGTTTGTGTAAATAAATCAGCCATGTATGGCAAGATGAACGTCAATAGTTTCTTGATATGTTGGAGCAAACTTTTTCTATAATTGTAGTCACCTTTGCTGTAGTCAACCTGTAAAGAGGAAAAGTCAAGCTCAATAAATATGAATTTTACTTTCCCTGTGGGCATGTGTAGCATTTGACCATGTAGACAACCACTTAGACTCTTTGTTATGTGTTGGACAGTGCTGTGCACAATAGTTCTTAGGCATTGCTTCAATAAAAATTACAGGAGTAGGTATTGTAAGTCATAGCTTTATCAGTTCTCTGTTGAAATACTGTACTCTGTTGAAATACTCTATCAGTTCTTGCTGAAATACTGCTTTTACTCAAAATGATATAGGAGTGAGTGAAATAAATTATATTGCAACTATAATGTGCTGTGTCTGGCCATAAGTTCCCTAATTAATTCTGGAAGCACAAATAGCTCAATATGTCCATGCTAACCTTCCATCTAGAGTTGGGATTTATCAACAAAGAAATCTAGGAAAAACAATAAAGTTCAGCTTACATCTTCATTCCACCTTTGAGTGCTTCTGGGATTTTTCTCTCACTTCTGCCTAGTCTACATCCTAGATCTCATCACTCCCCTGGGTAGCCATTCCCCACCATCTCAGCTGGGATGGGTATGCCTCAGAGAATTAACTGAAATTCTTACAGGATTAATGTTTGGTAAGAGGCACATCTCCCAGCCCATTAATAGTTTTAAAAATACCAAGCACAGCATAGTGCACAGGCAAGTGGAAAAGCACTGAAAACATGCACCTGGGTCCATTATTTCTACACCCAGTATTACACTGAGAACCAGCAGTGCACAGTCCAAGACAAAGGAGTCTGGAGGCATATTAGTCAAGTGAGTAAATCATGCATTTGCTATAAAAGCTACCTTGAACCTGGCCTAAAGCAATAACTGGTGGGGGAGGGCACACTACCTAGCTATTCATTTCTGTTTGAAGTTCAGTGGTGTTAGTATTAACCTATGAAATAATAAGTGACTTGGGACCCTCAGACCAACCAATGCCTTCAACATAAGAAAGGGACTTGCTTGTAATTATAGACAATTTAACAGAGAGCTCTGCTCACTGCAGCCACAGCAAAAACAAATGAGAAACAGGATAATGAATATAGAGAATATAAATATACCTTGATGCAATTCAGTGATGCAGTGTCATTTGGAATGATGTGTACAGTACAGAAAACCTCATCCCAAAAAGAAGATTGTAGAACAGGAGGAAGCTCAAAAAAGCAGTGAGAATGAACAAAGGCATAATTTACTTTAAAAAGGAGATGGATAACAGGACATGATAAAAGTGTGCAATATACTAAATGGTATGTTGCACACCAGGAGAGACCAGCAGATTTTGTGGGTCTTGTAACTAAAGAGTAGGGTAATATTCAGAACTAAAAGAGTGAAAATTCAAAATTGATACTAAGAAATATTTTTTCATATAATGTGAATTATGCTGTGGAACCTATGTTAGAGGAACCAAAAACTTAGGGATATATAAAAAGGGTATGTACGTGGATAGCAATATCCAGTTATCACAAATAATTATGAAATAAAAAGTGAATTATTATACAAAAAGCTTCACTCTCTCATTACGAGGAATCAGGATAAAACATAAAGAGGGTTAGATAAGCAAACTGTCCCGTATCAACCTTCTAATATTTTCCTCTTAAGCATATGCTAACCACTGGCAAAAGGATCAGATACTAGGCTAAAAAGACTTCAGGACTGAGCTAGTATGTGAGACCCTATATTTCTCTCTTATTAAAATATATACTACACCTTCAGACCACATGAGATACAGCTCTTGGTTTTAAACAATATGTTATTTTTTCTTGACTGATATTGAAAAAATAATTTAAAAAAATCATTCCCTCCTCAGTCTGCCGGAGGCCACATATAACAGTCAACCATTTGGACATATGATGACATTATCCTTTTCTCCTGAGCATCTGGAAGAATGGACTAAGAGTTTGGGAAATTCTAAAATAGCTATCTGAGAAGAGATAAAAGTACTTGTGAGAATTTTTTTTATATTCATAATAATAGAAAAATGAGGCTGCAAGGGTTCCTTGGGATGTTATCTACTCTAAGTCCCATGTCAGAACAAAGGGCCTTGTTAAGTCTTATACTGTAAGCCAAACAAATGTTAATCAGCTTAGTGTTCTTTGGCTTAGTGGAGCAGTCACACCATAAGGCAAAATAACTATCTCTGGCTGCCCTTCACCTGCACAGGTGTGGCTTGCCACAAGAGGCTTGTTAGGCAGGGGCAGGACTAGGAGCTAGGGGCAGGACCAGCTCCTTGGTCCCACTAGGTAGGACAAGTGCTGCATCCTCAGAGCACCTAGCAGCTACAGGGACTCCCACCACCACCCAGATCAGTTTGCTGCTTGAGTTCTGATAAGCCAAATCCTTTTTTTTTCTGGAGCCCCTGTCAGGGATGCTGGCCAGCTGGGCCACTTGAGCTCCAAAAATGATCAGGCTTTTCAGAGCTCAGGCAGCATTCAGCCAGCCTGCAGTAGCACAGGAACTCAAGAGAAAACAAAAAAGGATCAGGTCCCCAGGGTCCAGATACATGCCCTGGTGGGACTGGGTGGCTGGAGTAAGGTGGAGTTTGGCTTCAATGTGGCAGCCTGAGACTGGTTCCCACTGACCCCATGCTTTACCAGGTTGTGCAGGGTCTGGCCATCAGCTCTCCCCACCTGGCTCAGCCAGCAGTGGGTGCAGTTGGCAGGTGCCTAACACCCCTGAAACCCCCTTAGCAGTAGGCAGCTCTGGACATGGAGAGAAGGGCTCAGTGCTGCCCATCTAAGCTGGGGCTGCATGGAACAGGTAGGGAGGCTATGTCATTCACAGTTGCCTCCTAAGCCTGTCAGGGGTGGGAAGTCCTGTCCCTTTTCTGCCCCCAGGGGGCTGGTGTTCAGGGGCTTCAGGCACCTGCCAATCACAGCCACTCCTGAGAGAGCCAGGTGGGGAGAGCCTGCAGCCAGACCCTGTGCAAACTGGTGGAGTGCAGAGTCAACAGAAACCAGCCTTGAGCTGCTGGGCTGCAGCTGTCAACATCCACCCAGCTCCAGCTGGCCAGGCAATGGGCAGGTCACAGGTTCAACAGCAGATCCAGCAGAAGGAGTGATCACCAGCCCGCTGCCCCTTACTGGCACCATGAATGGAGTGTTGCCCAGGCATTCAGAACAGTGAGGCAGTCCAGGAGGCACCAGAGCCTCCAGGCACTTCAAGACTGTGGTGCTGCCCTTGTGGCTCTGCCCTGACTCAGGAGGAACCACTGCATCCTGGGATGCTGTAGGAATTCAACTTGGGTGGCAGAGCTGTAGAGAGTGGCTATACCTTAATGGAATAGGAGCAAAATTAGGTGGACTAGAAATAATCATGTTTTGGAGTGGCATAACTATAAGCTGAATTATGAGCCACTTAAAAGGTTTCAACATGCATCCAAACCAAGGGTTAAGAGCTCCAGAAGCCAATTAAAATTACCGTAACAAGGCCGAGAGTCATCCCTGTCTAAACCATTCAGACAAGAGTGTTTTTCTAACCTGCTTTTCAAAACTTCAAAGGAGAAAGATTCCACAACCTCTACGGGACTTAATTACCCATAGTCCTCTGCATTTGTTTAGTTGCTATGGAGTTAGATCAAAAGGAATTGCTGAAGGGACCAAGAAGGAATGGCAAAACACAGATTCGCTGACGAAAAGGAAACATGGAATTTGTTAATTGAAGAGTGCCTCCTATTTGGCTTCACCCAACCTCAATCTCAGATCAGAAAAAGATACAAAATTGTTCCAAGAACACGGGGATTGAAGGCTATAAGCAAATTAATTGAGCCTGCCCAAGAGGTATCAGTGAGAGCTACCACAGATGCAATGAGGCAACAGAGACTAAGAGTCATGATCTGAAGACAGCTGACTGGAAATTAGTCCCCAAGAGAACAAGTGGTGCCTAGGGTAAGTCATGTGTACTTAGCAGTATTGGGACCGCCTTTAGGGCTGTGTGAAATTTTGCCAGCTGTTCCATTTCAATGCTGTTTCCACTTGTTTAGAGCTTGAAGCAGTGAAATGAAAACAAAACAAAGGGCTTTGAAATGGCCTCAAAATGAAATGAGGGCAGTCGAAATGCTTCAAGTTTTGAAGGTGAAGCTGGGCTTGCCTGCAGGGAAACAGAAAGTAAGGAGAGGGAGGGAAAAGAGAGGGGAAGGATACAGTAAGGGTGCTCGCTGGAAAAGAAGCTCCTGCAGGAGAGGAGAGAAAGGCTCTGCCACAGTTTGGCTGCCTGAGATGCTTCTGGTGCTACTATGATAGTGCTCACTAAGTTATTATTTTACGTGCTGTCATTTAAAGTGGTGGACCAGGCTGAGGCTGTAGAGGAGGCCTCATTGGCGCACACTAACATGTTGTGTAGAGGCCCCAACGTCAGTGAGAGTGTGCCTTAACACACACACACTGTCACCCATGTCACGAGTTTTGCTTGTCAGCAGCTTGAGGTGGAGTTTTCCAGAAAGCCCGCACCTATTTCCTTGAAACCTGGCATGCTTCATGGCCTCAGCAGGGACTATCATGCCTGCAGTTTTCACCCTGCTGTGTCTTCGCACGTACAAAGGACACAAGTTTTGCTTTTAAGACTTCAAGGTGCAGTTTTCCAGAAACCCCTGTACGTATCTCCTTGGAGCCTGGCAGACTACAGGCTCTCCAAAGGGTCATCCTTGCTGTTTTCATCCAAATCTCCCAAAAAAATTACAAAGTAGACAGTTTCTTGCCTCCCCATTCTACTCTGTGGGCAAAACTTCGAAACAACGTCAAAACAGCGAAACAGTTTCAACAAAACACAACGGAATAGTGCTTTCATACTGAAACAAAACGCAAAACAATACACTGTCCTGTCAGAATGGCAAAATGGAAGTCAAAATGAATTAGTGCTATTTTGCACAGCCCTATTGCCTATGCTATTTCCCTGAACGGTGCATACATTTTGGCCAAATTAACCAAAATTTGCATTGAAGGAACTGCTGCTTCATTGCCTATTATTAATGTGCTATTATGGAATTCTGAAGATGAGTTCTTGCACATATCATGAGCTTGCAAATGTATAATGGTTACAGTTGTGGCATTGCTAACAATGGAAACCGAGTAAGAAAACAGTCGGATTGTGTAATCCCCACTCAAAAAAACAAAACTCAGACTATGGGCTAGGCACTTGAATGGTTTGAATTTAGAGGACCTGAAAGTGATTTAGAAAAGGACAGCCTATCACAGGGTCATTGCAGAAATATTTTTTCATCATAATATTTTTAAAGAATGTACTTTTTTGTGAAAGGTTATGGAAGAGGGGATGTATGAAAGAACTACAAAAGAGGAAGGGGAGGGGAACCAATCATTATTAATTTAGTTGATGATACCTGATGATAAATAGGCTACACAGCCTCTATATCCAAGGAACACAGAACAGCTCACCATTACAATGATAGAGGTATAGATATTTGCAAACAGACATGTAAAACAGCTTCATGAGTACAAAAATAATCATAGTGATGGATATAAGACAATACCAATATATATTGCTGTGACATAGGATGTCTACATCCTCCTTCATCCAAGATAGCACATAATAAGACATAGATTAATGTTGTCTTTTGAATGTCTGCAGGTAAAAGAGTACTTGGCAACTGGTTTTGTCATTCTTCTCTTTCTGGAGATTCCAAAAAGATGCGAGAAAAATGGATGGTGAGAGGAGGAAACAGCACAGAAGTGGGTTTGTGATCACACAGCACCCGTGATCCCCTCCTACTCTCTTTCATCTGTCACTGCTGTGCAGTTGTTTGACTAGATCTGCTTTTATAGATGATGTACCCTGTAGAGAGGAATTATGAGTATTCCCTCTGAGCTCTCATAGACTTGTGGTGTATCTCCCCTTTGAATGTTTCTGTATCTAGATTCTATCTTCATCCTGAGGAATGAATTGCCCCCATTGTTTGGCCTGCTAATTCACTCATGTAGTGTGTCTTCAAACCATCTGTGGCTGCTTTAACATATGTTTCTTTTCCACTCTTGCTCACATATGCTCTTGGGGGAAACAAATGGTACAAAGCTCTCAGTTGAGTTGACACTCCCTTTGTGACTAATGCTTCACAGACCATTCTGTGCTATTTACCAATAAAACAGGTTCTGGGGTAGGCCACCTTGTGTTGTGACATACTTAGTAATTCTTACAGCTTTATGATACTGTGAACAAGTTTTAATTAGAGATAAAGTTTCCTCTCAATACATCCAGTGTAATTATATATCTTTTTTTTTTTTCCCATCCCTGTATTGGTATATGCAATGCAGCTATAACATGCCGTTATCCCTGCTATGTTAGATTTACTCTCCAGTTGTTAGTCCTTAATGTCTAACAGAATTGGTATGAACTTCATGTAAAGCATTACTGTTATCTTTCAACCATATACTATGCCTAAGGTCTTATGCATCAAAACATATTTAAATTATTATAAATGTTATTCTTTGTTATTAAATTGCTAGATTGCCTCAGCAACAGATGAAAAATTATCTCTGTAGTGTGTGAAGACTAGACTTAAGTTGTGCCCATTAGATTCACATACAAAGAAGATTTCTTTATCCCATATGAAAGGAATCTGGCTGGCTTTGTATCATTGTCTGTACTACTCTAGGATCTCTAGAAGAGATCTCTCGATCAGTCTGGGGTCTCAGATAAAGAAAAGAGTGCCAGGGGATGACCAGTCTTCCTTCTCCTGGTACCTGGCACATTGAGTTTATAATGCAAAAAAAGGACTCTCTAAGGACCTTGTTACATATTACTTTTAGGCTGCTCCTGGAGCTCTTAACCCCTGGATTGTCCATGCATTAATACCAGAATATATTCTTAAACACACTTTAGGCAGTTTAAAATTATGCCATTCCGGGCCAGGTCTATCTCTGATCCATGTTACTCAGCTCGTTTTGCATGAATGTGTGGCTGCTCCCCACAAATGAGTCTCCCAAGTTGAAGTTCTTCAGCATCCCAAGATGCAGTGTCCCCTCCCCCATCCTTCTGTTCTGTGTGGACAAATTTACCCGTGAACTCTACTGCCCAGGGGGCAATTCTGGCACCAAGCCAACACGTCCTCCCACCCCCAGGGGTACAACACCATGCAAACAGCCTGCAGAGCACATGCTAGGTCACAGGGCATGGAAGGGTCCAGGGATGGGGTCTAGGAGGTGGGGGAGGGGTAACAAGGGAGGCAGGGGGCCAAATCAGGTTTTATATGAGCTAGGGCTTCCTTCCCAGGACAGAGGCAGTAGCTCCCCCAGACGTGCCATTCTTCACTGCTTCCACCTCCAGCCACCCTAACCAGGACCCTCCACACACCAATCCTAAATACCAATTATTAAAACATGAGACCTTATTTAATTTACTTCGTCTTTATTTATTTATTTGCTTCTTTTTATTTTATTTTATCCTTCAGTGGTTGACGTCCTTCATTTCAACATCCTTCACCCACCCCCATTTGCTTTCCATTTCCCATTTCATTATCTTTACCCACCCCATTAACTTTCTACCTCCCAGTTTCATGCTCCTGGTCTCCACAACCCATCTCTCATACACCCCACCTAGAGCAGGGATAGAAGTCTGTCCTGGCTCACTACACCTATAGTGGCAAGTCACAGCAGGAGCTTCTAGTCAGGCACCTACTCATCAGCCCTCTAGTGGCAAGTCACAGTTTTATAGGTGGGGGACAGTGTGAAGGTTTTTAGCCTTAAAGTGTGACTACTTAAAACTTCAGCTAGCACTAACTGATCAACATTTGAAAAGCTCAAAATGCAACCTGTAACAAGACTCTAAGACTATATTATCTTTTCTACTGAGCAATCGATTTATAGGCTGTCTAGGGCAGACATGGTAAGAAAAATCTTGAGTGATAGCACAGCACCAATAGAGCTTCATCCCTGAGGAGAAGTGGCACTGACTTCCTAGGGGATTAATGATATTTTCACATAGAAGGTAGGGCAGATTTGCACCATCTAGACTAAGTAAGTCAGAGATGCATAAACTTTCATAAACTCAACTTACTTCAGATGCATAAGTCATGCAGTCTGTTTCATGACAAATGATATACATTTAGAAGATTTACATTAAGTGATTTTCCCTTAAACTCTGTCCTGCAAGTCAGTTTTGGCCTGTGGAGGCATATAGTACCTCACACAAGTAGCTTGTACGTGCTTTTCACATGCAATGTCTTCCACTCTTGCTTTTACTCGGTTAACCTCGGGTAACTCAAGAGGCACCTTGATGTAAATTACAGCAGATTTGGTTTGCTGACATTAGCAGAATCTTGTGGAAACAAAAAATCATTAAAAACTTTTTAATATATATTTTTTTAATCCAGGCATTCAAAGTAGATGAGTTCCTTGGGCAAGTCTAATATATGAAACTGACACTTACACTTTCAATATGCATCACGGAGAATGAATGAGGGAAGAGAAAGCTGAGAAAGAAGATGTCCTTAAAATAAACCCAGAGAACAGAGATTTGAAAAAGTTTGATATTTTCTTTTTCTTTTCTGTTTTCTTTTTTCTTTCCTTCATTTTTAATTTAGTTAATCTGAACCCTGTGAAACTAGTCATTCCAGAATACTGTTTGAATTTTTTTAATGAGCTTTCTGACATCAGGTAAGACTTTCTCAAGTCTTTCATTCCTTCTATGATAAAAGAAGGTACCACTCTCATCTAGATGAATGTTGTTAAGGTATTTACACTAAGCTCTGCTGAACCACTCCTTCACAGAGTGAGATAAATGCAGCATAAATATAAATTGGCCCAGGCCTATTGAATTAACTTGAATTATTCTCACTTTAGTCTGAGATTAATGTATTAACTTATTTTGAAGCAGAATGGGTGACTTACACTGAGCAGTTGGAAATAAAAGCATTCTTCCCTTATCATAGGTGACGCATGGGGGAGTTACAGGGGTTACATGTTAGCTTGGATTGCTCTATCCATTGCAGGCTGGCTCAAAATGGAATGAACCATAATGCGGTCTGTTTTTTTCTCCCTATTGAAGCAAAGTGAGCTCTTTGGGGGCACAGAAGAAATGGTTCAGACATAGATCTAAGTAGAAGGGTTCACATAGTATGCATGTGTGCAGGTAGAGTCCTTGTATGTTATGTTATTTGTGCACTGTATACAATCTGCCCTTGATGGAAATCTGCCAAAAACATATACAAAAGGATACCCAGCAGGTGTCAAGATGCACGTTCTAGTAATGAACATAGTCTTATCAAAGCCATTGTCTGAAGTCCTAGGCTTATTTGGTGAGTCGGCTCAAGGATAACATTCTTAGCTTTATAACTCAGCTGTCTGTTCTGGAGTCAGAATTGTAGCTTTGGCTGCTAGTGCTACACATAAAGAAATGTTTAAGCCAATATTTGAGGCCTTACTTAGTTTGTATCTATCTAGCTTGTAGATTGACCATAACACTATACAAATAATCAGATGGAAGTTATGCTATTGACTCCAATGGCAGCAGGATTGGATCCATCATGATTTACAGTTGAATTTGGTTTGCTAAAGTTATTTCTACTGTTGTTGTTCTTTGATGTCTAAGTTTTCTTTTTTTTTTTTTTGTATTTAGCCCATTAGTAGTGTTAGACTCTGTAAATCAATTTGTGCTTTGATCTGTCTTCCCTGCTGCACTTCTTTGGAGATTGTGTTGTCTAACAAGGAATACAATACAACATGTTAGCCCTGGTTATTTGGTGTCAGACAAGTTAATTTATTTAAATCTCCAATGAAAAGATCCATCAAACAGCATTACGTAGATTGATCAACCAACGTATAGAGTAGAGCTGAGCAGGACTTTTTCCGTTAAACATTTTTGTTGGAAAATTATCAGTCAAAATTACAACGTTTTAAAAGAACTTTCCAGTTTCAAGGTAACTTTTGTCAAGAAAGATGCCTCAGTACCAGACTAGAATTACTGATTAAAATGAAGCAAGAGCCTAAAGAGAATTCAGAATGCCCCAATGCATTCTGAGAATGCAGGAAATGCAGATTCAAGTTCCTCTTCTGTATGATCTGACTCTCACTCCCAGTGTGAATGGCCGGAAAAAAAGTTTATTGAGTTTCTCTCACCTTTTTTTTCCAACTCTATTAAGCTTTTGGAAGGATTGGTTTCACCTTGATATAGAAAATTATTGTACTTCCCAAATGTTGCAGGCAGAATTTCAGTTTAAATATTACATCCTGATTTGCTCTTCTTAATCAAGGATGATTAGTATGCTGCTAGGGCTAGGGCTTTAAAAGAAGAAGAAAAAAAATTATTTTGATTAACATAAGGTAGCCATAGTGTTGTTAAATCTACTATAAATGACACCAAACTGTTAGTAACAGAAGTACTGTTTTGCTAAAAGTATATGTTAGCAGTCTATGTCTCATTCAGATAAACAATCTGTTCCCTGCAAAGCAAAAGAAATACACTTAAACCTGAAAGGCCATCAAGAAATAAAAGACTGACACCAGTTAGGATGACTGTAACAGCTAATACAGGAGCAAGAGCAAGAAATTTGCCCCATTATGTATTTTGTCAGGCCTTCATTTTGAAACTAGGGCCTGCTGCTTTTTCCAGTAGTTGGATGGGGCCTGCAGTGTCTCCAGCAGTGTCCAAGACTGCCTACTCCCTGATATCTAAGTGTCTGGCTTTTATCACCAGATCTTCCACAAGATCAGGCAGAGGAACAAAACTTTTGGGGCAACAGGGCTCTTCCTTACATATGACTGCACTTTTGGTAGCCTCTTCTGCTTTCCAACCTGGTTTCCTGACTTAGCTCGCTTGTGGACCTCATTATTGTACATGAATACAGCAACTTTAATCCCTAAATGACCACCCAGATCTGGTTGTTCTCCTTCTGGTATTGGACTGTATAACTTATCAGAATGGAAATGTAAAGAAGTGTGTAGGCAACACCTTCATCTCAATTATTTTTTTCCTTTTTGTCCTTCCGTCTGTGATTCTCTGCTTTCTTTTCTCATCCATTCTCCATCTTTATTTTCATCCTTTAAATGTCTGATATAACTGACTTCAGAAAAAAACAAGTCTGATACAAAGAGACCCATCTAATATCAACTATGGCTCTTCTCTTGGAATGAAACTGGTAATGAAATGGCAAAATATCAGTGGCGTAACTAGGAGTGGGCAAGCAGGGCATGGGTGCCAGAATGGGGCAGGAAGGAGATGGAATGGAGGTAGTAGGTATCCAGGCTGCAGCTGTGGGAAACAGGGAGTAGAGCAGGGGTCCTCCAATCAGGGTCTCACACATACGCACATCATTCTGAAAGTGACACTGCTGCTGTAGGGAGAAGTGTCGGAGCAGCCGGCAGTGAGTAGCCTGGGGGTTAACACTGTAAAAACCCTCTTGAACAGATGCTTTTCCTGCTGTTAAATTCAGCATTTCACATCACTGCTCAGGACAAGAATCAGTGGTGGCTATGCAGGGGACATGAGAGGATATGCACTTAGCAGCTGCTACATTAACCCCATGGCTGCTGATTGCACTGGTACCTCTCCCTGCTGTTCTAGAGTATAAATCCTAATAGATATGCTTCAGTAGAGTATGACATGCTGAGCATGTCTACTCATGCATTTACTCCAGCCTAGTAAGTGTTTTTGAGTAGGTGTCTACACATGTTACGAGGTAACATTCTGTTACCTTTTCTCTACATGGGAATGGACTTCCTTTCTGCTTCAAGGATTGTGTCCTTAAGGAACAACTAGTTTTCATGCATATCTTTCACCTTCAGTCCCTGCTCCCACAGCACTTCCCATACTAGTGACCTGACCTTGTTGAAATTTGCATTTTTGAAATCCAAGACTTCAAGCCTGATGTCAGATTTGTCTGCCTTAAGCCAAACAGTGAACATGATGGTTTCATGGTCACTGTCTCCCAGACTTCCCTCTATATTTAAATCAGTCGCCAGGTCATCTCCTTTGGCCATGACCAAGTCTAGCAGAGCATCACCTCTGGTTGGCCCATGCACCTCCCGAGTCAGGAAGAGTTCCTTCATACTGGTCAGGAAGGATCACAACAAATCCACCTTGGCCAAGTGTTCCTCCCAGGAGATGTCTGTATAATTAAATTCACCCATGACAACTATGTCACATGCATTTGCAGCCTCAGTCAGTTCTTGAGTGAACTCCTTCCCTCCCTCCAACTTAACCCAGAAGGTTTTGAGCTGTTCATTTTTTAAGCCAATGTCAGCCTCCAAGAAGGATAACTGCTCTTTCACATAGAGAGAAACGCCACCACCTTTCATCCCCACGTAGTCTCTTCTATGCAGGTTGTAGCCCTCTATATCTACACTGCAGCCATGTGAGGAGTCCCATCAGGTCTCCATAATCCCTACTAGATTATAATGCCCACAGGAGAGTAGGAGAGCTATCTCTTCCTGCTTGTTCCCCATTCTTATGATATTCCCTCATGAATGCAGCATCATGGAGGTTCTGCAGGAGCAATGTTCATTAGAATTGGAAGCCATGACAATGGCATATTTTTTTTTTAACATTCCTGGTATAATCTGCATAGCTGCATTTAACTGTGTATCAACACTCTTTGTGTGCATGCTTTTGTTCCAGACTGCAGAACAATATTCTGCTGCAGAGAAAACAAGTGCTAGAGTGGTCATTTAAAGCATGGTTGCATTAGCTCCCCATGTTGTTCAAGCCACTTTATGCACAAGGTTAACTCATGCTTTCATTTTTTTAGCAACATTTAGAACATAGATGTTCACAAAAGATGGAAACTTCTCATGCTTAACCTCTTCTCCACAGAAAATGATGGTGAGTTTCTTGTTGTTGTGGGCATTGTTTAGATTATTTGATGCAACTACGGTTTTCCTCAGGTTTGGGCAGAGTCTCCAACATATGAAATATTCTTCAAGTAACTAGAGGTCTTCACAAAGATCTGTCCGGAATTCAGTCTGGGTTCTTTTCTGACTAGTAAACACTAGGTCATCAGCACAGCCAAATTTCCAGCTGGTGTTGACAGGAAGTTCACTTATGCATACATTAAAAAGTTCTGCAAGTACTGATCCTTGTGGGAGACCATTATTTAGTAGACAGGTTCTGCTGAAAATATTTCCTAGATGGACATGATATCACTGGTTAGACAGGAGTGGTGATAAAAGGCAGAGGGTTTCTGGCACCTGATTACCTTTGATACCTTCAGCAGGAGGCCATCTCACCATACAGTATCACATGTTTCTGACAAATGGAAGAAGGCAGTTCCTGTGGTCTCTTTGCGCTGGTACCCAGCTTCAGTATATGTAATGAGCACAAGAACTTGGTCACAAATGTTGCGTCCAGGGCAAAAGCCAGTCTGTTCAACTGATATAAACTTCTTGAAGATGTAAGACATGTGAGTTAGTAACTTTTTTTGAGAAGTTTATATATTGCAGAAATCATAGATATAAGGTGAAAGTTTTTTGGGTCCATGGTTGATTTTCCAGGGTTTGAAATAGCAATGGCCTTTGCTTGCCACCGTATCTTGGGAATTTTGCTTGTGGCAATTAAATCAGTGAAGAGTCTGTCTAGCCAAAGGCATCTTTTTTGACCAAGATGTTTCAAGAACTCAAGGTAGATCCCATTTAATCCTGCAGCCTTCCATGATCAGATAGTTCTTAGCGCTTCAATGACCTCTTCTTTAGTGAATGGAGACCACAAGGCTGTTTTTGGTGTACATTCTGTCACTGATTGATAGAGTTGAGCCCTTACTCACTGTCTAGTCCTGTGATCCATAGGGGCCTTTCCATCCAGCTTCATTTTTGAAATGATGACATTTAAAGATATATTGATGGTCTTATTTATTGGTGGTGGTGTCACTCCTGCACATCTCAGGCAGCTCTGAGCTTTATGACTTGAGTGCGTAAAGTCATTTAGCAAGTTCAAGAGAGCTTTTCCAACTTTGTTCACTTTCACGTGGAGTAAATTCCACCTGGTAGCCCCTGGGGATGTGTGATTGGGCTGCTTTGAGCACAAGCTTGGTAAAGTGATCACAATTTTTTGGTTTCAGTGGAATCTGAAAAACAGTGCGCCCAATATCTTCAGTAAAAGGTTCCCGCTTAGGCTTTCTGAAGTTACATCATGGCATGGAACTAGTTATTATTGTTGAATTTTAGCCCCTATATGTATCAGGACTGGCCTATGCTGGTTGTTCAGAAAATTGTTTAATACTGTTCTTGAAGCACACAAAGGTTCACTTGAGCTGTCACATATGACAAAGCATAGATCAGGGTTTGAATCCTTTCTCCATTGTGCACAGTGGAAGGTGTTTAAGCCTTTAACATCAAACAGAAGGAGCACAATTTCTGTCATTGCCCAGTCAATGACCTGTTCTCCACAGTTTTTGTCAGCTGTGGAACCCCAAACTGTGTGTTGGCTGTTAAAATCACCAACAAATCCCCCTGGGTGGTTAACAGTAGTCAGCACACTTGGAATCCATTAGGCATTTGGAGGTTTATATATATTTATTACAGATACATTCTGGATTTTAATGCTGATAGTTATAAGTGTATTGTTTTCCAGATTTGTTGTGGTGACATCTTTAAGGCTGTATTTCACATATGTTGTGAATTTACGTTTGGGATGGCGGTGGCTTGTAACTAGCAGAAATCCCAGGCTCTTCATTTTTGAGGCTCTTTCATTGTTAATTGTGTGGGTTTCTTTAAGCAATAGCACATTGATCTTATGGAGTTTCAGGAGTCATCCCAAGAAATCACACTTGGGCCTTTATAGGTCCTCCACATTTAAATGATACAAATGTACCTGCTAAGTTGAAAACTCACTCCCACTCTTTATACCCACAATTCTAGTGTGGTTGATTTTCTGTTTTAAAGTGCTATATAATCATTGATATAATCACTGTTGTTTTGATCCTCATTTTAAATAGGGGCGCTAGCCTGAACTTTTCTAATCTGAAAAATAGGCCATATTTTACACTATACTTACATTTTTTTTTTTTTAATAATATAAAGGGACTTTATGCCTTTATAAACATATCAGCAGCCTTGGGCAACCTTAGATTGCATCCTGGGAGGGTATCAGATCATTTGTTTTTTGTTTTTTAAAGTATTTTCTCTCTATGCTGATACAGAAAATACTAATGAGGGGCATTTATAGACATTCTCCAAGAGTGGGGGCTGGAGGAGGCAGCTTTAATTAGCGCAGTTCTGAGAGCCACTCTAATTAAAACACCCAGAACATCATGTGTATCTGTGTCCCCCCCTGCTGAAAAATGGTGGTGAAGGCACTTTACAATGCCCCCAGTTTACGGTGGCTTCTATTGCCATTTTTCAGTGCAGAAATGCTGATAAATGTGATTCTGGAGCCTGCTGGAGCACAGTAATTATCATGCTTCAGGGGACTCAGTAAATAGAATCTGCTCCAACACTTTGCAATTACAGCATGTCAGAGCAGCCTTTCTGCACGTGTATGGGCACCCTCAATTTTTTTCCTCCCTAATACCTAACCTATTTTTAGGGCTAGTTCTAAAACAAACATTTTGTTTCATGAAATATCCCTATGTTTTGTGATTTATTTTCATTTTGAATTACAATGAAACCTTTAAATTCTTCACAAAAAGGACCCGCACTCCCCACAAAGCAACCTGGTTGTTACAAGCACAGTTAGAAGAAAATGAACATGAATCCAAGTTCTGTTTGTTTCAGAGCCAAATTTACAGACTGGGTTTTCCAGTTCCCATATCAGTTTCATGAGTGTTCCACCACATGTGTTGTGTAACTGATTGCATTATTCATTTAAATTCTATGGTGCCTTCAGGACACTATGGCCCACATCTTGCTCGACCTCTGATTTGATTGTCTAAAACATCTTTGCACATCCAACAGCAATTGCATTACCTCATGCTTGAGTCCCCCAAAATTTGTTCTTTTTCTACTTTCTAGACTCTCAGAGCTCTCACATTCTGGCAATGGATAACTCGGCTGTGTATAGACAGCCAAAAAGCTTAATCAATTCAATCTTCACAGGTTAGTCTAAGCTGGTAAGGGAGGTAAAAAGCATCCTGAGATTCTGGGGGCATTGGCAATGCACAGGGGGTGCACATGGGTGCACATGCACCCCCTGCGATTGGCAGTGCACCCCCTGCAATTGGCTGCCACTGATGCTGCTGGCAGCACCTGCGGGTAGTCACTGCTCGCTACCTCTCCACCTCCCCACCAGTGAAATCTGTGGGTGGTCACTGATCACTGGTCAGCACTTGCCACCCCCTTCCCCCTGACACCACTGTGACCACCTGCGAGCTCCCTATTCACTGATGCCATGGCCCCACCACCACCAGCTGCAGGAAGTTGCTGTGCCTTCCCAGCCTTTTGATGCCTTTTTTTATGGGTGGGGGACTGTGACTTAACTAGAATCTGGAGGGGATCTAGGACGGAAGTTCAATAAACTGATTTAACCTAAATCAGCTAAATTTGATACTATATCCATCCAGATTTATCTTAAACCAGTTTTGGATGTCTTGAAAATGCACTCAACTGCTTTTGTATTACAGATTTGAACTGGTTTTTGATCACTTCTCCTGGTTTATGTGTAATTTCTGTCCCTAGCCTAAATGTGCTCTAATGTGCTTTCTCAAGCTGCTCTGCTGAAGCTGCTTCCCTTTGTATAATTACTATTAGTCATTGGGCTAGGCAGGAGAAGACTAGTTTCATAGCCCAGTGATTAGAGCATTCATCTGGGAAGTGGGAGAGTCAAGTTGAAGTCTCTGTTTTCAGTTGGTTATTCTGTGGCACTAGTGGGTCTCGCTCTTGTTTTAACAGATGTTTTATCCTGGAGCTAACCTACATATAGCCAGGGAAGGAGACAATGCCAAAACCAGAGCTCAGAAATTCCATATTTCTATTCCTTTTTGTTGAAGCAGAAGGACTTTTTTCCCATCAAATTACATTATTTATAGTGCCATCTTAAATAACATTTATGTTTGACAAAGACCAGATACTTTCATATGGACTCAGTCTCAAGAAACTGTTATGAAAGGTAGACTGTCTTAGAAGAAGCAGAGATACCCTGAGTAATGTATACAATAGGTGTGTCCAGACAAGCATGCACATGCATTTCCCTGGGAAAACTAGCCATGGCACACATTTTTGCTGTTGTTCCTTGTCCCCAGAGAATGCCCCTGTACATGCTCTTTCATGCAGGGAAAATTGTCCCATGTGGGATAAGGCGGGGCTGAGGCCAGAACCTGGTCTGCCCCAGCAGTCTCACCTGGGGTTCTGGGGGCCTCCTGGGGCTGCAGTGGTGGCAAGCCAGGTGCACAGAACCTAGCCAGCAGCTGGAGTGTGGCTCTGGTAGACCAGACTCCAATATCAGGCAGCACATGCTGCTTCCACATTAGCACCATTTCTTTTTTTGGCATTTTTTTTTTTGATCCTGGGATTTTGGGGTAACTAATTTGGTAATAGACTCATCCAGTGTAGGGGTTATCATATGTGCAGCACAGAGAACCAAATCACATGCACAGGGTGCATTTTGCAGTGCCTCGAAAGCCTTTTAAGTGTTGCAAAGTGTGCTGAAATCCATTCAGATTTAAAGATGGGATAGCCATAACCGGCTTTGTAATAATAGCTATAGTTATGACTGATCTCATGACTGGGAATGGATAGATAGGAAAGCTTTTTTTATGATGTTCCTGTATCCATTTTGGATCTATCTACTTGTGGATAGAACTATAGTTTGACCCTAAAATTACAGTTCAATTTTGCTCAGAATAACAGCATGGCCATTTTATTTAAATACAATCTACAGGGAATATTTTGTCAGCCTTATAGATAACGCACATTTTAGTTATTTTTTCCATGGTAATTTGAATCAAATCTGCAAGATCCCATCTAGGAAAAATAATTCAGAACCTCAACTTGGTCTCTCATGTCCTAGTTTCTTTTAGATTGTCTTGTTTTAAAAGAAAATTTTACAAAGGTTGTCATTAAATTTGTGCACTATTAGGCTTAATGTAATTTGCCCAGGAGCTTAAAATAAAATGGGAGATAGTAAAATCTATTCTGTTACTTTTTTATTTTAATATTTCATGCTTCTTTTAAAGTACAGTTCAAACATGATATTGAAGTGAGAAAGAACAAGTCACTACTTCTCTTCTCACACAGATGTGAGGAACCTGCACATTATAGTTGTCCTTGTGGCATAGTATGAAAGATGCAATAATATTAATGCTGAGAGCAAAAGCTGTGTGGGAGCTGAATACTTCAGGAGTTGGTCAGGTCTGATGTGAAATGATCATCATGAGCTGCTTTGCTATTCTAAGAGTTAATCATAATTCATATTTTGTTAACAGTTCCTGAGCCATAGATCCATCATCTCTAACACAATGACTGTTTGTTTTACTTTCTCAATTTAAAAGATACTTTTAATGTACAAGTTTCAGCTTTGTCTTTCCATGACTAGTTCCCTGACTAAATTGCATAACTTCTCTGAAAAATGTGCATTTCTTGCAGTATCGATGAACAAGTTGTAAAGTCACCTAGAATCAAAGACTTTGCACATTATCACACTGTTTCTCAACAGTACAAGGTAGTAGTGCAAGTAACCCTTTGCTGTACGGTACAGGTATTTGCTGTACAGTTCAGGTCTTCCCACAATCCCTCTAGAATCAATTTTGCAAGGACTCAAAGTTCACATAGTTGAGATGAATGAAAAGAATTCATTGTCACTGAGCTCTGCCTATCATTGTATCGGGGAAGAAAAGGAATACTAATGTATGCTGTGGCAAGCCTGCTGGTTTAGATTTGCTCAGATATTTTAATGTATGCCAGCTGTTTACCTGATATCAACAACACACTTTTTATGGTAGAAACTGATGTGTTATTCTCAAAAGACCAAGGACTTAAACTTATAAAATGATAAAGTTTGTTTATTTAGAGAGCCTTCTTAGCCTACTCATCTGCTGCTCCCTCCTGCAATCCCTGGGCCAATGTTACACTTTATACACAACACTTTTAAAGGTATCCACATAAGTGAGGTCAACTGAAATCTAAACAGGTGAGATGTATTGGTGTCATTATAAGACAGATGTGCTTTGACTTACTTCCTCATTAGGCCCAAAACTCTTCTTATTGTTAGCATTTCTTGTAGTGAGTAGCCCCTTTCTCTCCTGGTTTCTTCCTTAAGAGATTTTCCTGGTGGCCAACTGTTCCCCACAATTATATCCACAAGGATTTAGGTATTTGGGCGTGGGTGTTCATTTGTCAATCTAGCCAAAGACAATGTCTATGCTCAAACTAGTGCTTTTACACTTTCCATTCAACAGGTAGGGGACCAAAACCTTGTGCCAAAGCTACTTTTCCTGTTTCTTGGGCTTGACCTTAGAAACTATGGACCTAAGCAAAGCTGCATACTGCAAGAACCTAAAGCGATGCCTCAGTCCAACGTGTATTGGAAATATGGGGAGCAGATGCTGCTGCTGCAGAATATGGGTGTTGATCATACACGGGATCTAGGGTTATTTGTGGGAAAAGCAGAGGGCATGCTGGGTTAAACTGAAACTCTAAGGAGGCTGTGTGAACTGAACACACTAGTAAAATACATAGATTCATAGAAGTTAGGGGCTGGAAGGGACCTCATGAGATTATCAAGTCCAGCCCCCCTGCTCTTAGGTAGGAAAGACTGCTGCAGTCAGATGACCCAAGCAATGTGTGCAGTTGGTCATCTTTAAAGATCTCCAGGGTAGGTGACTGTACCACCTCTGGGGGGAGTCTGGTCCAGACTCTGGACCTGATTTTTCCAGGGATTGAGATCAGGCTGATTGGCCTATAATTCCTGGCTCCTCTTTCCTTCCTTTCTGCTTCAAAGATAGGCACCACATTGGCCCTCTTCCAGTCTTCTGGGAGTTCTCCCAAGTGCCATGAGTTCTCAAATAGTTTTGCGATTGGTTGTGTGATGACATCAACCAGTTTGTTCAGCACTGTCAGGTATAGTCCATCAGGTTCTGCTGGCTTGTCGATACCCAGCCTCTCTAGATATTCTAGAGATCTAAATATTCACTCGCAAGATCTTCACTGAAACCTTGAAAGCCTATCTCTAACTGAGGCTCAGCTAGGTCTACAGCTAGGTCTAAATCCTTATCTTGGGCCCATATTACTGTAACACCATTCTCTAGAGAGATGGATCCAGGTCTGTACTCCCTTTGGTGTTTCAACTGGAAACTAGGATTAATTTTTCTTGCCATTAGACAGTAATGACAAGTATTACTTTAACACTTAACACACAATCCTACTGGTTCATCTGAAAAAAAGTAAATGTTTCAAGTAATTGTTGTAAATAAGTTATTTCATTATAATTGGCAATCGCTTTATGTCACATACACAGACTGACTATAATTTTGAGATCCTAATAAGAGAACAACATGATAAAGTAATTTTCCTTCAGATGTTATATTTGCATTTATCTAGGTATGTTAGCATAGCTTTCAATAAAAATGTCATCTGTGCCACTTATTCCTTTTATATTAGTGCTGGCCTGAGAGCTGGGGCAGAGGGGGAATTTCAATATAAATAAGTGTTGACAATTTCGTATTTCAGTGAAAAGCCAATATCTGGAATGTTTGGAAAGGATACATGTGCTTATATCTTTATTCTGGTAGCAAATATTTTGCTTTTATTTTCTTCTTGGAATGTTTGCCTATATGAAATAGTAATATGAAGTACTTATAACTGCAACAAGGAAGAAGTGCTGTCCACTGAAACTCAGGAGACCTAGGATATGTGTCCCACTCTGCTCCTGCCTAGGAGCATGATAAGCAACTTCTTTCTCTTTTCTGTGCCTCAGTTTCCCCCGTTTAAAATAGTTTCCTTTATACAGCACTTTATGTATCTTATATAAAAACTAAGTCATATTAACAATATATTTTCCTTCATAAATCAGAAGCCAAATCCTGCTCACTTCAATCAGGTTGGTTCACTACTCATACAATTACTTGTTTGAGTAGGATGATCAAAATTCAGTTTCAGAAAATAACTAACAATTGTTGCTGCTTTGTTACCATTGGTGCTGTAAATACATAAAATTATCCTTGTAGTCAATTTCCATCTCCAGTATCACTCTCATAGGTATCATATACCAAATTTTTAAATTCAGGTGTTTATCATTATGGACCAAGAAGAGGCACCTAAAAGAGAGGCCTGATTTCAGATTGCACTGCTTGATTTCACTACACCTCCTGGCACTTTTGAAAGCCTGAATATGGATTTATGAGCATAAACATGAAAGTTAACATGTGGAATGCACAGGATATTACTGAGGTCAATAGTATAAATAGGTTAAAAAAGGAATTAGATAAATGTATGGACAATAGGTCCATAATAGAGTATTAATTAAATAGCTAGGGATTTAATCTACTGCTGGCAACTGGGAAGCTATGGCATGGCATCACTGTACTCTGTATGCCCTATTTCTGTGTGCCCTATTCTTCATCTAAAGCATCCACTAAAGTAGCCACAGGATACTTAGATAAATGGCCTGACCCAGAGCATGAGTTTCACAGCCCTTAACATGAAAGCTTATATTTTCATCTCTTCCATGGGGGAAAACATAATGATTCAGTTCAAATTTTATTATGTAGGGGTCATACAGCTATAGACAAAGAGTGCCTTCCTTTTTATAAGAAAAAAATGCTTATGCATGATATCTTTACACAGCTAGATTCTAGAGGATGGGTCATAGAGGACAGAAGAATAGGGCCAGGGGGGTAGCTGGCTTTGCTGATGTTAACTTCCTCTAAAACTATGATATCTCTTATCATATCTCTCCTGAGGAGAGGTCTTAGGCCAGGTGTCAGTGTTTGGCCAGTTGTTTTCTGAGGTACTCAAGAGCTTGGGAGTGTTCCCAGTGAGCTCCCTGCCTGCTCTCATTCTTGGGGTTCAGGCTGCTTGAGTCAGGGTGCTCAGAGGCAGTTGCCTACAACCAGCCTCCAGGAGATTGGGTGCAACACAAAAAGAAGCACACCCTGTGCCAATTCTTATTTCTCTCTGTTTAGATTACATTTTTTGTCTTGGCTTTTTGCCAAGTCCAGACATCTGCAGATCATTCCTTGCCAACTTCAGTTCCCCCCTACCAAGTTCATGCATCTCCAGTATTTTGGCTCACTTCATCTTTCATCAGATCACCCCGAGATCAGTGAACACTACTACTCCCAAGGTCCTTTGCAGAGCCTTAGCTTAACTATAGCTTAGTATAACTAAGGCCTTGGATGACCAAAACTCCTAAATTAGTGAACTCACATCTTCTAAGAGAGTTATATTGCCACAAGATGTTGGAAAGCTGGGGAATTTGCATGAGTCTGCTGATCTTCCATGTGCATATATCAACATTCCTGATGTCTCAAGATCTGTGGAAGTTTCTCTGAATATTTTAGAACATTTGGATGGGAGGAGGATGCATGCTTGAGCCACATGGAGGCAGTAGTAAGGATAACCCCTACATTGGGTGATTTTATTGCAACTTTATAAGCTGAAGTATAATGCCTGCAGGGTACTCTGTGAGATTTTCTGCAGGTTATCATAAATTAATCCTACCTTAAAATAGGTGAGTGCTTAAGAACATATTGATGTTCTGAATAAGTTATCTGACTTATTCACAGATGACTTCACCTTTTGAGTTAAGCTTGTTATGTTAGGGTAAACGCTGGAATCTGTCTAATAGTTTGGGGATTTTTTTTATTTTGTATTTTACTTATGAAAAACTATTTATTGAAACCTTTACATATGATTTTTCAATTTCATATGGTACAGCCAGTCTACATATAAGCATCAGAAAAAAAAAAAACATTTGGAAGAGGGTAAGCTATTGTCTGCTTTCCTTCTATTTTTAAAAGGCTCTGTCAGGTGGTACATCTGCAGAGGACAGCACATAATGCACAGAATGATTTAATGAATCACCAGTTTGAAATCTTTCCATTTTAATGGGTGTGTATGCTGCCATATGTACTGATGAGAACAAATGCCCACGCTGTCTACAGTTCCAAGCCCCCCAGATCATTCATTTTAATTCTTGCCAGCTGTTTACATACGTACACACACATACATACACACACACACTGAATTGATAATTTTATTTCTCATTTAAAACTCCATTATGCCTTACCCACAATGAGAATTGTTAACATTTTACCAGTTTCTGCCAATCTCAATCATGCTGAGTTGCTTCTTTTCACTTTGATTTCCACAACGAAGACCGAACTGGAAAGTTACATGCCTTGGGAGGCAGTGGTGCACAGGACTGCTGGAGCAGGGGTGGGGGGTAGTGGCTTTCTCCCCTCTAATTCAGCACCCAGGACAAGTGTCCCAGTTGGCTTCCCATAGATACAATACTACTACTCAACATCACGTAAGTAAATCCTTCAGAATCTGTTCTTCAGTCAAAAAAACCATTTATGTAGTAGAATATTACATAGCATAATGATGACAGAGTCCAACATCAGATGTCACCCATATCTTTAGAGGCAGATTCAGCCATCTTTACTCAGAATGATTTCAGTGGGAATGGCTACCTGTTGAGTACTGTAAAGAAGGAAGTCAGAGTCTGGCTATATGGATCTATGGGCAGATTCTGTTTTCAATCATTTGCATATAAATCCATAATAATTTTGTTGAAGATAAGGGGATTATGGGGTTACTAAAACCAGCATATTTTCTATCAGTCAAGAAGAGACGTTTGTGCAGTTGACGGCCTTTTTATTATTTTTACTTTTCCAGATACAGTGAAAATGGAAAAAAAAAAATGTTTCGGTAACAAGACAATATTTTTGATGTTTAGAAAATCGAATATTTTACAAGTTTTCGTGGATAAATACTAAAAGTATTTGTAACAGGTTAAAATAGAGTATATCAAGTACAGGTTTCCCTTGCTTTATGCGGTACATGTGTCCCTGCAAAACTGCACAACTCAAATTCACATAAAAAGAACCCAGTTTATAAGTAACAAATAGGGATAAGTTTCTGTCCCAGGAGTACAATCATGGGGGAGCAAGGATCCCCACCCATGGGGGAACCCTGGAAAGTGGTAACCCAACCACAAAGGAACCCTCCTCCGAAAAAGATTTACTCACCAATTTCAGGCTGTTGAGCACAAGTAGAACCATGCTGAAGAGAAACACGTGTGGTTTATTAGCCGGGGTTATCTGCAGCTGGAGCTGGCACAGACGGGTGATGTTAGGGAAGAATGCTGCCCGGTGGAAATAAAATCCGGCACCAAGGAGGAGCAAGGGGGGATGCGAGGAGCAGGGGAGGCTGCAGGGATTCCCAGTGCTAGTCACACCCAGTACTGCAGGAACAAGGAGACCTGGCACTGAGGCAGGTGTCGGTGGCAGCAGAGGCTCCGAAAGCTCCCCGCATTGGCTGCAGGTGGCACTGGTATGTAAGATATGAGACAGCTCGGGGAGGAGTCACAGAGAATCCCAGCTAGGGCTAGAATGCAAAGCTGTGCCAAGAAACGCTAGGCACAGGCTAGAGCTAGGAGGGTGGAAGGGCTGATTAAGCCCAATGACCCTTCCCTTCTTCAGTCTTTTTTTTTCTTAAGTTCCCTCTTATTCAAGAGGTTCCTTCTTTTCTCTCTTGATGTTTTCTTTTGCCTCAGTGTAGGTTCTTATTGATTTGCTTTGTTGTTTGTTGTCCATTACAGTTCAGCAGTGAGACTCGTGCAGTATCTAAAGGTAACGGTGGCATACTGAGCCAGACAGGGATCATCAAGCTGCTACAGAGACATCCTCAAGAGTTCAGCATCCAGCAGCCCATCAGAAGAAAGTAAAGAAACCGACCATGAAAGGTGGCACAAAGATCAGGAATTGACATCGACAGAAGGCAAGCCTCATAGAGATCCAGAGGCTGGCATATGGATGGGGTGTAGAGGAGGTGGAGCCCCATGTATGTCCGCCAGGAGACATGACAGTTCCTGAGGGACTCTCATCAGGAAGCCCCACCACTGAAAGTCCATCCAAAGTTGTGGCAGATGAGTTTTAGGGTTTTCCTCGAGGTGATTGAGGGCATCTCCAGAAGTCTCACGAGGCTCCATCGCGTCTGACAACAGGCACATGTGCCAAGGCAGCATGAAAGCAGATATTCGGGGTGAGACAGGCACAGTTCCCATGGCAGCAAGGGAGGGAGGGAGTGAGGCTGGAACTAAAGAAAGGAATGGGGGGAGGGGCATTGTGAAACCCAGTGGCTTCAGGCAGGTGGCGTTTGCTGCTCCCAAAGCTGCAGCAGGGAGCAAAGTGCAGGGAACTGTCAGTTAGTGTGGAGCAGAGGGTTGCAGCTTTTGCTGCTATGTACACCCCAGGAGGGCTTCAGGATCTGGGGCTATGCTGGGCTCTTCCCTGGGGATGTGTCCCTGGATCTGCATACAGTGTGAGAGCAGGCTGCTGCTGTGGGCTAGGGCCGGGCTCTTACTGGTACTCGAAGCAGGCAGTGGTGGTGCTGGGAGCAGGGCTACAGCCACTCCAAAATTTGCCATTGGCCCCCCCCACCACAACATATGTTCCCAGCACTGCTGCTGCCTGCCCCAAGCGCTAGGAAGAGCTGAGTGCCACCACCAGCCCCAGCCCGCAGTGGCACCCTGCTCTTGTCCCATGTGCAGATCTAGGGACACGTGTTCCTCCAGCCCCCAGCTCGCAGCCTTTTCTAGGTGTGTGTAGCAGCAAGAGTCACACCACTCTTTCCCATGCCCTGAACCTGCTGACAGTTTCCTCCACTTTGTTCCCTGCTGCATCCCTCCTTCCAACCCTTCCTCTACAGACTTACTTGCATATAACAAATTTTGGGTGTAAAAAAAGTCATCACATAAGAGCAAATTCACGTATATAGAACCCAAATAAATGGAGGGATGTTTCTTACACCCATAGAGATCAAAATCATGAATACATTTACCTCAGATATGTGATAAAATTACAAATAATTATACGTGCCAGCACGTTTGGTCATTAAAATCAAAATAAATTTGGAAGACTAGTTATAACATTAAAAATTATCATAATTAGAAGCTAATATTTCAATTGCTGCTGGTAGTATATTTTCATCCTAACAAAAAAAAATAATGTCTCTTTCTTGCAAAATCCCCAAATCCAACTTAAAATGACCACTTAATATAAGTTAAAACCAAATATAAATTTTTTATTTTTCATTTTGTTTTATACACTTCAGCCAAACATGCATCACTTGTAAATGCACAACAATCTATTGTTGGGTTTAACATCAGCAACATACAGGCATACTGTAGATAGTGCCGGATAACATTTAAATAGTCATGACAGAAAACATTGAACATGTTCTAACTAATACTTCCAAGGAGGACAAGATCATTCTCTTCACTGACTTCAGTGTCAGAGTCAGGCATGATCTGGAATTCTGGAATGGAACCATTGGGAATGAAGGAGCTGGGAAAGACAATTCCAATGGTATCCTACATCTGAACAAATGCTCTGAGCATTGTCTTGTTATTACAAATGCCATCTTCAGATAGCGTGACAAATAGAAAACCAGCTAGAGACACCCTTACTCTATGCGCTGGCACCTCCTCAACTATGTTATTGTTAGAGACCATGATCAGATGGATGCCTGTACCACAGAGGGTATATCAACAATAGCCACTTCATTCATTCTAGGTTTATTCCCCTCTATCAACTGATGAACAGTTCCAAAATAGAAATTAACTTAAGACCAAACATTCATTCAGGATTCATCAAACCCTGTCAGTTCATTAATAATTTCAATGTGGGAATCAACATCAGAGATGAACTCATGCCTGGCTGGCTTTACAGCCTCGTTCACAGAAGTCTTGAGCTCAGGATTGGATTCTTAAGTCACCTAAAAATCCATCAATGTACCATAATAGAGATCATCTTCAAATGGAGGGATTGCCACTGATGAGAAATGGCAGTGAATTCTGGATTGCCTGTTGGCAATTTTGTTAAAAAAAATAGTTTTGTTATATTATATCTGGCTATACCTGTAATATGACATATGTATACTTTGGATAGAATCAGAAGGGGAAGCACTGAAGTGCTGAGTGGACTATGTAATATCAACATAGTCTGCCAAACTGCTCACCCATATCAGGGGCAGAGTCCATGGCACTGCTCAGCTGCCAGATGTGAACTAGGTGCTGTGCAAGAAGGGAAATGATAACCATTTACTGACTCTCCCTGGTGTTCTAAGGGGTTTTTTTTCCTATCACTCAGGTAGGGCATCAGCAGTGGGCTATTTAAGCTGAATAAGCACACATTATCATTTATTCATTGTTCTAAGATCACACTAAGTACTGAGCACTGTAAAATCATAGATCCTTGCAAGCTCCTAACTCATCATCTTATTTCATACCTGTGGAAGCTATGAAAGATGGCAGTAATTCTCATATCCAGTATATCCCAACCAAAGAAGTCATGTATTTTTAGAGCAGTAAGGAGTGCTTCCCAGACATCCATTTCCTAAATGTGGATAAGTTCCTTATATGGCCTGTAGCCCTGCGGCTGAGAGCTTGTGCAAGTCACCTCTTTTATTCTTTTCATACACTATACAATCTTCTTGAGACTTTCTTTTTTTTCTGTACAGCTAGTTTATCCAGGGGTTGTTTGTAGGAGTGTTTGTATTAAAAGCCATCTCAGTATTGCAAAAGATCAAGTATTTGGACAATAGCACATCTCTGAACTGAATAAGAAAAAAAGATAATTAGGATAATGGAAAAGGACCTTTGGTGCCCTAGGCCAAGTATAATGCAAACATAGGCCCTGCAAACCTTTATCCATGACTTCAAGTTTACACATGAGTAGTCTCACTGAAATCAAATCAGGTATATACAGCTGACTATGTCATAAGAGTTTGCAAGATTAGGACCACACCTAACATAATTCCTAACTATACTACCTTCTTTAAGAGGTCATTGATAAGAGATGCAAGGACAGTGTTTAATATCTTTAATTGGACCAGCTGCATAGCTTGGAGAGTTGTTGGACAAGATTTTGGAAACAAAGTGCCTTTTTCCAGTCTGGTAACTTTGCTGATGTGCTATTCAGTTTTGTATTTGAACAGCCATATTCCCTAGGCATACTTTAGTACTTGTGGTATTCCAAGATTTCTAACTTAGATGCATACATCTCAGTAATGGGCATGTCTACACATGCATTAATGTGCCTTTTCTAAAGCACCTTACATTGAGTACCTGTAATCTGAGGTACTGAATTAATGTGCATTAGGTTGTGCTAATGCTCAGTATCACATCTGCACACATTTTTAGTGATGTTATTGAGCAATTGACTATTTTACTGCAAAGTAACATCACATCACTTTTTTTTACGTGATGCTTTAATGCAGAGTAAAATAGTCTATTGCGCATTAAAGCACAAGTATAGACACACCCAGGATCTAATGCCTGAATTGTGCATATGAATGAGGGGGTTCTAAGCACATCTAGATCCTTGTTAATCTTAATGGAACCAAAGGATCTGAAATCAGTGTCACTGAAAGTCCAGATATTTTTAATTAAATAGATAATTCTGGATTTAGATACATGATTTGAAATCCTTGAAGACAGGCTCTAGTTCTAAGCATTCTGATTTTATTCTAGGGCTATTGTTTTCAGTGAAGCTATTATTTTGTGCTGAATGTGCATCCATTTGTGTGAAAATGTATTGATTAAAGAAATTAAGCAGGAATTAGATAGATAGCTCAGCTGTCCCTGACTAAAGACAGAAATCCTATTTAGAATTAATTAAGCCAGACAAACCATTTACATCCTCTCAAAATGTAAATTATTTTAAAAGTAAAATGCAATCTCATTTTAAGTGGCAGAAATATAATTATCACCTTGATTATTTGTTTAAGTTTTCCAGAGTTTATTATTATTATCATTATTATTATTCTATTTTTATCTAAATTGTTGTTAATTATACTACTGACATATATCTTGTACAAATGAGTTCCTTACAAGCCCTGATTTGAAATAACATGTCTACATATATGAAATAACTGCAACTCTTCTAAAATAAGACTGAATGTATTGCTGCTGTGACCATAATTTGTACTGTCATTTTTGTTCTATAAAGGTGCCTCATTTCCTCATTTCCAAGATTAAATTCTCTTTCTTTTTTTATTTGAGTTTATTCCCCATGAGATATAGTTCTTAGCAGTACAATTCTATCATTAAAAGACTATGAGAAAGGTGTTAATAAATAAATTAGTATGTTAAATATCTTTGTCTATATTTCTGTCTCGCTTTCACAGCGTGAGTGAGAGAGAATAAATTCCCAAAGCACTTTGCTTGGCAAGCACAAGTTCAGCTAAAACAAGAAAAGGCTTCATTTGTTTCTCATTTCTTCCTTTTAGTTTTAACAGCTCCAGGGGCTCTCTTCTCCCACTGCAGGGTAGAAGTGAATCCCTTAAACTTCAATGGTAGATCTTTCTATCATCTTGCAGGGTGAGAATAAGGGCCTACGAAGTGATTGGCAAGAGAAGAAGAAATAAGAGTGTTGGTATTTGATTAAAATCCAATCATTGTATTTGACCTTCCCGTCCCTAAAAATAGAGAAAGGGACAAAGAACTTCCCTGGGGCTTATGCTTGAGTTTTTAATTTTTTTTGTTTTGGTTCCCATGGAAGAGTTTATACTGTTACAACAAGTTGAAAGCACTAACAGTGTATTTGAGCAAAGTAAAATATTTCTTCGGCAAAGAAGAAACTGTTAGAATAAATGGTGTGACCCATAAGCAGGTTTTATTATACATAATAAGCCTGAACTCCAGATCTCAGAGTGAGTCAGACATTTAAAGTGTTGGGACTGATTACATGAGGTAATCAGTACCCTTCTTTTAGTTAACAAACTGAAAGAAGTATATTAAGCTGTATGTCATCTTCTTTCAGAAATTGGCAAAGACTTTAACTTCACCACCACATCAACTTCCCTTTGCTTGCTTCTGACCAATGCTTAGGCCTGTTCCAGGATGATTGTGTTTCCAGTGGATTTGGTACTAAAGATAGGAAAAAAACTGCAGCCTTTTAATATAAAACCTTTCCATTTTTGTGGTTAATATAAAGTAGATGCCAGCACTAATGGTTTTGTTTTTTAAACAGCTAATGGGGGTTTGCTTGCTATATTAATATTAATTTTGTAATATCCTAAATACATAGAAAACCAGCACAGTGTCCACATGCATTAGTCCTTGGACAAATGTTCTGATCCTTCACACAACTATACATGTGTTAAATTTGCTGCCACATGTAGTTCTACATATGCGAATTAAACACAAGGGCAGATTTGTAGAATTAGGGGCTCCGTTTATCAGCACTGGCTTTCCAACTTATTTTTTTTCTCTCACAAAACAATATATTAGTTGTAATTGGCCAGATCCTGAAGATTGTGTCTTATCTATTTGAAAGTGAAAAGAAAAGTGAAGGAACAGCCCAGACTTTCCTTTCACCCTTTATAAATCTGAAATTTAGAGAGGATTGTTATATAAAATATGATGAAATTAATCGAACAATGAGTTTAAGCTATTAGGCAGTAGATGCATATTAGTGGTAATGGGAACATGTTCATTCTCAAATTTCTTTCATTATATCTTTCATCTGTTTTATCTGTAGGTAGAGATTAATAGAAAGGGAGGCATCAGTTTATTAAGCTACATTAAATTGCTTAATATATTTCCCCGTGTTGTGAGAAGTCATTGTTGCCACAGTAAAACTACTGGTGTTGTCCAGTGGAAGGTCTGTATGGTCAAAGTCAGGATCAGTTTAAGTAAAGAGTGACTAATAAGATAATATATAGCAAAACATTCACTGAGGATGCATTAGAGTAAAAATCCTTCAACTTAATCTCTCGTCATGTACAAACTCACTAAACTGTTGAGGAAGGTTTTAAATTAGATTCACTGGAGGACTGAAAAAAGAAAAGCTCAGAGGTAAGTAAAGAGCCCAAGGAACCTGGATAAAAACCTAGTAAGAGGAAGCAAGAGTGGAAACTTCAGCTGAACCCCAAGAGAAAACAGACCAAGCATCTAATTACTTTAAATAGAAGGTCAGTTTTATACATTGAAACTAAAAGCATACAGAATAAACAGGAAAGAACTGGAGGTCCTAGTACAATCAAAGAATTATGTGATTTGGATTACAGAGGTTGTAGGGGGATGGTTCATATGACGGAAGTATGGTCATGAATGGGTATAACTTCTTCAGAAAGTACAGGTAAGGGAAGAAAGGAGGAGGTATTACCCTGCATAGAAAGACTATGTACACATGTTCTGAAGTGCAGTATGAAGTGAGAGGTAGGCCTGTTGAAAGTCTCTGGGTAAAGATTTTGGACAGGGCAGCAGAGGACGTTATGGTGGGCATATGCTATAGACTGCTGAAACAGGAAGAGATAGATAAGGCCTTCATCAAACAATCAATGGATGTTTCCACACCAGATGACTTGATTCTCATGGGAGACTTTAATTATTGGGACATCTTCTGGGAGGAAAACACAGCAGTGTTCAACCAGTCTAGCAAATGCTGGACTATATTGGGGATAACTTCTTGTCTTGCTGCTCACAAACAGGGAGGAATTGGTTGAGAATGTGAGGCAGAAGGCAATGACCACAATATAATAGAGTTCAAGATCCTAAAGGAAGGAAAGAAGGAGAGCAGCAGAATAAACACCTTAGAGTTCAAAAAAGTAAATTTCAGTGAGCTCTAGGAACTGGTAGGCTTGATTCCCCGGGAAGCAAATGTGAAAGGAAAAGGAGCCCAGAACCACTTTAAGGAAATTAAGGTATTAAGGGAATAGGAGCAAACTGTGCCTAAGCAACAAAAGAATGGGAAGAACAACACCACTTGCTAGCCTCTTTGAGATATTGTGAACGTCAGTGAGGGTCAGGCTCCAGAATGACCAGGAAAAAATAGGAAATGGTCTGAAAGCAATCAGAAGAAATTCAAAAAGAACAATGGCAAAGTCCTGCACTTGGAGTGAAATAATTGCATGCACAAATACAGACAGGGGATGACTGGCTAGGCTGAAGTATTGCAGAAAAGACCCTTGGGGTTACAGTGAACCAAAAGCTGAATATGAGCCAACATATTCTTTTGGTACACAAAAAGCCAACAGCACAGTCATCTGTATTAACAGGAGTGTCATTAGCAAATTAGGGGAAATGTTTCTTCTACTCTATTCAGCAGTGATAATGGCTCACATGAAACTCTGTATCCAGTTTTGGACCCCAGACTTCAAGAAAGATGTCAACAGATTGGAAAGCGTCCAGTGGAAACAAATAAAAATGATTAGCTATCTGAGAAGCAAGGCATGAGAAGATACTGAAAGAACTAAGGTTAATTAGTTTAAATAAAAGAAGACTGAGGGAGGAATCCATAAAAGTCTTTAAATGCCTGAGGAAATATTACAAAGATGGAGACAGACCTGCAGGGGACAGAACCTAGGAACAATGACCTCAAAGAGCAGCAGATGAAATTTAGTTTGGAGATTTCTGACTTTGAGGGTGGTAAACAGGGTGCATCTACATGTGCAATTAATGTAAAGAAAACTGTGGTGTTTATCATTCTGGAGTTTATTGCTCCCACACACCACATTTACACATGCACCCAGGACTGCAGCAGATTGAGCCAGGTCAGAGCAGCCCCAGCTGGCAGGGGGCCCAGGAGTCAGCCTGCCATTCCAGGCCTGCTCTGACCCAGCTCAATGTGTTGCAGAGGGGTGGCTGGGGTATGAGGGTGCTCTAGTGAAGGTGTAGCCAGCAGGTAGCTCCCACACTGCAGCACCTTCAAGCTCCAGCCAGCCCCATCAGCATCTATGCATGTGTTGCTACGTAGTAAACAATGCCACCACAAGCTAGTAATTGCATTTACAAGTACTAACCTACAGCAGCGTTTGTTAGTTTACTGTGACCTAATTAGGACTGTCTGTGTAGATGTGGAAACTACTGCAGAGTTAATTAAGCAGCTTTGCAATAAACATTAGAACAGGCTAGCAAGGTAAGTTGTGAATTCTTCATCCCTGGGAATTTTCAAGAACAGGTTAGACAGATACTTGGCGAGGGTGGCTTAGTCAGGAATGATCCTGTCTTGATCAAGGGGCTGCACTAGATGACTTTGTGAGATCCCTTCCAGCCCTATTCTTCCATGATCTTGTGAACTATATACCCAAAGTCTCTACATTTAATAGACAGTAAAACTATAATAATATTACAAAGGAAAGAAGGAAAAAGAAATCTATTTTTCTTACTATGAATTAAATCCTTTGTCTTTACATCTTCCAGACTTGCAAGTGGAGATGCAATTAGTCTCAAGACAGTTGACTCTACAATAGCCATAATAATTTCTAACAAAAGTGCTTTGTCTGATCCAAATGCAGTGATTGCAGAAACTCTTAGCTATATACTCTTATGATAATTCTGCAGGTGAACCTGAAATGTATTCTCATGAAGTTAAGTGTATTGTATACTTTGCATCCTTTAAGATCTTCAGTTAGAACAGTTTTTGAAGAGTTTTTGTAACAAACATTTAAATGGTATCACCACACGATATCTCATTTTGCCAGAGATGTCAATATCAATTTAAAACTTAATGTACTTTTCTTTCTGCTGCTTCTTAAAGACTGCATCTCTAATAGGAGTAGTTTTCACATACTTTATAACTTCTTTGGCTCTATTACAGATCTTTTCCAGTGTACCAAACTTTATGATGTCATGAAGAAGTTTAGGTCATTGTAAGTACATCCCTTTACAATAATATAAGGATATTTGTCTATTGTGTTCCATGCTGCTTTAATATTACTGACATTGTTCATCAGCTGAGGACTACTTTCCCACTTCAAATCTTGTTTTGTAGTTCATATATTTCATTATTAACACACTCTACAACATGCCTGTTTTCTGATTCAATATTATTGTAAGGAATAGGTTGTGGCATTGTTAACATAAAGTTTATTATACCTCTCCCCCTTACATTAGTCCACTCATCTGCAAGCACTGCCATACAAAGTGCTTCATTGATTTTTCTTGTACAGTTTTATTTCATTTTCATATTCTGGCTGTAGAAAAGGATTGCAAAAGAAAGTGTGATGAGTACCTAGTATGATGTTCTTAATAGTTTAAATGCTGCCTGGCAATAATGGTTTTCAGGGACCAATATTAGATTACAAGAAATGTATATTGTTCTTGTGAGAGAGCATAATCAAATTTTTGATGATGACAAGCATCAACTGATTTATAAAGAAGTCAGTGGTGGGAATATTTTGGATTTAATTGTTTGAGCAACCCACTGTTGTTTTTACATTGATTGAAAAGTTTAGCATGTGTACAACACATTCAAGCAGTAATGTCACAAGAACAAAAGGACTTTTAGATCAAATGCAACTGCTGTCAATATTATCTCATTCACATTCTTATTCTTTGATGTTAATCCTTGTTCATTAAATATTTTTTTAATGTTTAAAGCACTTGCCTGCACAGTCAAAAAAAGATAGATTCAAATCCCTCTAGATGAGTAGGGGCCTAGAATTTGTGTCTCCCATTTCCTGGTACCCTAAGCATTCAGCTATCAGGGGTAAAACAAAGGAGAGTTGGCCTCCTCCTTTCCAGAACTTAAGTTCAGGCCATATCTCTGCCCAGGTTCAGTAGCTATGTGCACTCAGACAGCATTGGGGAACAGTTTCAGGGTAGCAGCTGCTACTCTCTTCCTACTCCATTGTCTCAACACCAAACTGCTTCCTGGACAAAAATCACCCCAGGCATGCAGCAAGTCACAACAACACCCCTATTCTCTACTAAAGAGGACAGTATAACACTGATTATTATAACTGATTGGGACTACAGTAATATGCCCCAGGTCATTACATGTATAGATGACATATAGGCCTACTATATATGGGACCTGTAGCTGCCTAAAACTGAAATAAAGTAACTTGACTTGAAACTTTTATTAGTTATTAGAAAGCATTTTTAAAGACTGAAGTGCAACTTTAGTGTAATTAATAACACTAACATTTTTATTTCATTGTTCGTTCTGAGAGAACATTTTACATAAAAGTTTGTTTTCAATTTTCCTTCCCAAAACTGCAGTTTATTCTCATACTAGGCTTTAGAAGAAGGGAGAAAGACATGGAAGAAAGGAGGGAGCCTTTTTTCTAAAAGGTTTTCAGGGGTTTTTTTTAAGTCCTCAGGTACTTCTTCTCTAGGTAAATGAGATATAGGTTTAAATCCCCTCAGACTGAAGAGAGCATATAACCCTGGGCCCCTGCATCCTGTGGAAATAATTCAGTGAATTTTTATTAGTCATTAAAAAAAGAAAGGAATACCCTTTTCTACATTTTTAAAGCAACATGTTAGGTACCCATGGTCAAAAGATTTTCCTGATATGAATCCTAAGCTGACATATGCATTTTCCTGTGACCCAGATGCAGGCCCTGGAATTATGAACAGGGGTAAGTTTTTTTAAAAACACATCCATCTTAAATATTGTCTATTGATTAGAGCAGGCAGATGCTATTCGATATGATGGCCCATGTAAATCCATTGTGATGTGCCTATTTCTTTGCATGCATAGTAAAGAAAGGACTGTGGATCCAACTGATATCTACAACCTAGTTATATGCTTGGCACAACATCATCCAAGTCCCTTTGTGAATCTCAGTAAAGCCAATATATGTCTCATTGGTATAGGGCACTGGTTTTCAATCAGTGTACTGTGATATCCTTTTAATGGTTTAGTAGGGTTCCACACAATATAAACACTGTTATGTGTGCAACCCCCTACATAAGATTTACAAGACAAATCCAGAGATTTCAAATGGGCATCCATAGTGTCAAAAACATTCTGAGATGTTATGGCCGAGGAATGGACTAAATGGCCTCTTGAGATCCTTTCCAGCCCTGTTTTCAATAATTGTGTGCCTCAATTTGCCATCTACAAAATGGGGATAAGAGTATATCATCCCTTCTCCTCTAACCCCAATCCTTAAATGTATGTTTTGAGATTAAATAAATTAAGCAGCAGCAAGATTCAGTCACTTTGGTAAGCAAAGCCAAACAAGTACCTAATGACATTAATTTTAGGAAGAAATAATTTGAGACAAATATGTTTAAGAGCACCAATAAGTCAAAATGGGTCAGAAGGCATGTTGTGAAGAAATAACTGACAAAGCTGGTTTGATTTACAAAATTATCATGATACTATGCTGTTTATAGCTTAGTTATTATTTATTAGTACAGTTTTTATCAATTATTTAGTACAGTTTAGTTGTATTATTTATTAATAATCACTCTTGCTTCTTGTTGTTTCACAAACTGACACAAAATGTTGAAGCAAAGATGTTTTAAGATAATCAGTTGTTTGATATAGCCTTAATCTGTGGAAGCTCCCAGTATATAGCACCCTAGATAACCAAGATATATTTGTTTTGGTATATTTTTGGTATATTTTGGTATCCTTTTTCTATTTAACTGCATGACTCTGGAGTAACTATATTCTCCCATAAAGGATCTTTTTTTAAATTTAACATTTAGCTATAAATGTTAACTACTTTAGATATTACTCAGGGAAGGAGAAGAAGTAATTTTTATTCTTAGTTTGTATGCTAGCATTTCATTTTTAGGGCAGCCTGTTCTAAAGCAGAAGTCAGAAGGAGAACAACAATAAGGTGACAAAAGCTTTCACTATGACACAAGGGTAAAATTAGGGGAAAATAGCCCACCTAAGATAAAACAGAAGAACTGAATTGTTTTGACATCCATATGCTGAGAACACTAGTTCTTCACTGTGAACAGTGGGTTCTTTAACTAAAAGAAATGGGTGTTTTTAGTTTGTGTGTGGACACTTTGCCAAAATATGGGATGCAATCTTGCAGCATTTAAGTGTTCCATGACAGATAACAGTCTCCTATAGACAACTAATAAGAGAGATGTTGTGCAGGCCACTTTACAAAAGAAAATTATCTGGAATGGCTATGAAAGAGTAACCGTTCCACAACAGCTCCCTATGTAGACACTCATTCCAGAACAAACATTATTTCTTCATGTAAGTGAACCCCACATCTTGAGGTTCAATTTTAGGGGTAAAAAACAGCCTTTTCTGTTAATATAAATTGATAATCACAGATAAAAACCTTGAATTGGTGCTTCCCTTAGAAAATCTCTCACAGGATGTTCAAATAGCCAACGTAAGAACTCAAGGGGTGCATCCAAACAAGCCTTCATGTGCTTCTTGCAGCATCTCAAAGCAGTTTGAGACACCACAAGAGGTACACTAGAACAAAAAAAAAAGCATTCCCCATGCTACATATTTTCAGTGCTGCCTCTAAATTTGATACCTGGAACTCCATTTGGGGCCATGAGGATATACTTTGACAGACCAAAGGAGGCCACCATGCTAAGAACATCTGCTGAGCAATAGCTGCCCAAATGGCAGGGCAAGAGCACACATGGCAACAGTGCTGCATAAAGGCCAACTCTACAGCCACAGCCCACTGGCAACTGCCCCAGAGGTATAGATACCTCTGCTGCAGCCATGTGGGCCCCATCCAGGTCTGGCAGGCACACAGTTTTGGGGCTGTTGCAGGTGACAGTGGGTCATATCCAGGCAACAGTCCCCACTGCCAGACTGTTACGGTAGGTAGAGGGTGCAGGGAACTCTAGGTTAGGGCCACTTCAGCAGTCCAGGTGGCACAAGGGGCTAGTGCCCCCCAGATACCAATTGGCTAGATCCCAGAAACTGTTGTCCATTTTTCTGGACAGTAAACGGAGGCTGAGGGGGGACCTGGTGGCTGCCTATAAGCTGCTGAGGGGCGCTGCGGGACTGCAGGGTTGAGGACATGGGCATCCATGAAGGGTGGGCGTTCCTTAAGGAGACGATCCTCCGAGCCCAAGGGGCGACCTTTCCCGCCTGATGCAAGATAGGCAAAAGTGCCCGGAAGCCCCCGTGGCTTAATAGGGATATTCGGGGGGCCCTGAGGGCAAAGCGGGAGGCTTACTATCTTTGGAAGAGGGGAGCAGCC
>JAGPOW010001296.1:111487963-111500610 GCA_030014935.1 Caiman crocodilus
CCTGTGACCCTGGCACTCGTTCCTGCCATTGGTGGGGGGTCAGACTAGATGGCCTGCTCTAGGCCCCTTCTGACCCTAGATACTATGATACTATGATTCTCATTCAATTACCATGGGCCCTAAGACCCACCCAGATAACTAATAGCACCTACTGTATGGGGACTAATGGATGAATTAAACAACAACATTCTGGGGACAATAGAGGCAAAGAACAGGAGGGAATGAGCAGGAGGGAATGCTGTGTGGGCTGAGGGATCAAAATATGAAAATGAATGCTCCTGAGGGGGACACTGAGCAGAGCCCTCTAGGTGTCCAAGGAGCTGGTGGACACTGCCCAGTGGTACTCCACTCAGAGGCATGTGCGGAGCAGACCAGTGAGAGGAAAGCAGTCCTGCAGTCCCTGGGCACCTTCCCAGTCAGATTATTCTTACTGGTCACATACAGGGACCACTTGGCCAGGGCCAGGAGGAAGTTGACCAGGAGGTCCCAAGATTTGTTGGGGCCATGGATGGGGTGTCCAAAATTAAAAAGGTTGGGGGTAAAGTTCATCTAGAACCTCAGGAGGAGGTTCCAGAAATAGAGGTCAGGGGATGCAGCCTGATGCACTCAAGTGTCATGTGTGCTAGGGTCTCCCTCTGCCTACCGAAGGGGCAGGAGACTGGGGAATTCATTAAAAATTGCCACATACATGCCTGTGGCAGTGGCTCCATGGGGGAGCCACCAGCTGAGATCACCAGTGGCTCATGGGATGAGGGTAGAGCACAGGCTGAGCCACTGGGGCACCCCAGCTATGCCCTCACTGAGCAGGTTTTGCCACTTGATGTCTGGGTGGAACGCAAGGGCAGCATGATGGATTATGCAGCTCTAGAGTGTGTAGAGCTTGTGGTGGTGGACAGTAGAGAAGTGGACTGGTTTCATGTCCTCCAGCCAGCACAGGCAGTGGTGTGGGGAATGCTGTGAGGCTGGGTGAGAAACCAGCCCCATGACAAACTCCAGAGGGCTGGAGGACAAGGGAGGGTGGGGACCACCATCATGCAGGACCTGAGCAACAAAGGTAAGGGCATCAGGAGGTAAGGCAGATTTCACCTCCTGGACTAGGTAGCAGGTTGCATGCATCATGGGAAAACCCATGCATTGGGCCAGCACAGCTGTGTCCACCCATCCTCATCTACCATGGTCCAGGAGCTCTCCAATATGGGTGACACCACCCAGAGCCAGCCTTTGTCACAACCAGGGTGCCTCCTCCATCGGCACCTCCAGCTGAGGGTTCCAGAGGATGGGCTCAATGAGCAGGTCGGCACCCTGGATGAGTATCAAAAGGGACCTGGAGGCAAGGACCAGCCTCCAAGTCTGGAGGAGGTCCTAGTAGAACTCTGGCAGCCCTCACAGTTCCTTCAGGGAGAGCCCCCCCAGGCCAAGGAGCTGCCAGTCATACCAGAGCCACCAGAAGCGGTGGAGGAACTCACACCCCAGGTGGCCCCATGCCACGTGGCTACCAACACCATATAGCAGTTGCTACAGGGCCTGAAGGCAGAATGTCAGGACCTGGTTGTGCAGGTCAACCAGGCCCTGGCTACCCTCCCACAAGGGGAAGCTCAGGACCTCTGCATAGACCCAGTACCATCCTGGCCAAAAAAACTGCACCCATCTCTGGAGCCTAGTTTGGACATTGCAAGGCACCGGCACGGTGTGGACGTGGTGCCAGAGTATGGATAGGACCAGCTGGTTCAACACCAGCACCTTCCTGCACAGCAAGAGACATTGCAGAAGTCCCATCCATGCCCAAGGCCACTACACCACCCTTGCATCCAGCTGGTGCTAGTTCTTTGGTGGGGAGGATACCATGGGAGACTGGTAGACCCCCAGGTACAGCAGCAATCCCACACTCCATCAGATGCCTCAGAGCACTGGAAGGATTGAATCCACCTGCCACACATCACACACCATCAGGCCAAAACTCTTGACCCAGTTAACCCAGGCAGAGGAGACTGCTGAGTACAATGCCTGGCAGGTTTTCACCCATGCCAGGTGCTCTGGGTCCTAAACCAATAGAAGCATGGCATCCATGTGCAAACATCAACAGGACCAGCCACACCATCAACTCCCAGAGTGCTAGCCCCACCACCTGCCTCCACAGGAGGAAGAGGAAGAGCTCCAGGGCCAAGGTGTACAGCTGGCCTGACAGCAGGTAGCCTTGATAAACCTCTTGCCTGAATGGGATGGGCTCCATAAGGGTCTGGTTGAGCTTGACAAAACACTCTGCAGAGGTGTAGAACACCCAGAGAGCCCACATGAAGTGGAGCCTAAAGATAAAGTCTCGTAGAGTGCCTGTGAGGTACTTGTGATCATCTCTGTCGAATGTCTTATCCTCATCCAAGGACAGGAGGGCAAAAGAAAGGCCCTCCCAGTGTGCCAGCTCCAGGAGGTCCCAGATCAGGTATAGGTTGCCAAAGATGGAATGTTCAGGCACCGTGTATGTCTAGTTGGGATGGATCATGTCCACCAGGATGGACTGCAGGTACAGGGAGACAGCGCTTGTTGTCACCTTGTAGCCATGCAGAGAAGGGACACGGGATCCCCCTACTTTGGCAGAAGGGTCAACGTAGCCCTCCAGCATGACAAAGGGACCTTCCCATATCCTTTGGATTGAGGTCAAATCACAGAAAAGTCCAGGCCAAGGATGTCCCAGAAGGCTTGGTAGAACTCTGCAGTTAGCCTGCTGATGCCTGGTGCCTTGTTGCCCAGAGGGGACCTGCACCCAGAGCATACTTGGTGGAGGCCAGGGTCTCAGCACCCCACCAGGAGGGCCACCACCAGAGATAAGCCTCCCCAGGGTTCCAAGCTGGGAGAGCAGAGACCATTTGAACATATAGGGTTGGATGGAGCTGAGGACCATCCGGGTCCCCAGCTCTTATAGGGACTTGAGAGGGGCATATTCAACCTCCACCATGAGCTTCCTCTCCACCACATTTTGGGCAGCTTTCTCCAAGGCAAGGAAAAAGAACCCCTTGCCATGAAAACGAGAGGCTGCCATGATCTTGGGGGCTACCACCACCTGAGCCGGGCCTGCACCCAGCTGACAAAGTGCAGCTTCTCCTGTTTGGGTAATTGGCACTTTACCCCATGCCTGTGGGTGAATGCCAAAAAGGGGGCCCCACCGCCCAAGCTGGAAGTGCCAGCAGTGGAGGATCCAGGCCCTGCAGCTGTAGGTTGCCCCACAGCTGACTGTGTATAGCTGCAGTTCCCCTAACAAGGGCCTGCTATGGTGGGGCCAGGGCTAGGACCAGGGACATGCTGAGTAGGTGTGCTGGCTGGTGTAGTGCACCTGGTTCCCTCAGGTACTGGCAGTCCCTTCAGGCACTGCATGCAGCATGTGGCAGATGACCCCCAACCAAGGGGGCAGGGTGATAATAGCAGCAGCAGCAGCAGGAGCACTAACCTGAGGCAGGAAGAGGTGTTTCTGACTTCCCCCCAGAAGCTCCTGAGAGCAAGTAGCAGTAGCAGCAGCAGCAGAAGCAGCAAACTGAGGCAGGAAGGGGCAAAGCTAACTTCCCCACCAGAAGCTCCTGAGAGTGAGTAGCTGAGCTGCTTCCCAGAGCAGCTTTTATACTGGTGGGGCCAGCACATTACAGGTTTTTATACTACTGCTCTAGCTCTCCCTGGCTGCAGATCAGGGAGGACCTCGGCAGGGTTATTTTTCCCCAACTGGTACTACTTGCACCACACCAAAGTGCATGCTCTGGGGCAAAAATCCCCAGCACAAATTTGTGCGGCTCCTATTTGAGCTGCTGCAAGTGCACATGCCTGAATGTGTGGATGCATCCAAGAGTGCTAAATGCACAAAAAGTTCTAAATGAAAACTGCTTTGAAAACATTCTTGACTTCCTTTTTTTTTACATTTATATACTGGAAGTACATTTCAACCCCATGGATAAATAAAGTGTGATTTTTATGGTTATTCTACCATTAAAAAAACCAAAAAAAAACTTGTAATCTTTATCCTGATATATGATCAGGCATAAAGGCCATGTGTACATGAATGGCAGACTGTGCAATTGTTACCATGCAGTCATTTACTACTTGCAGTGAAATTTTTTTACAGTAACCATTAAGTGAAGGGAAGTTATGTAATATGTGCAAATTGCATATTTTGATGATTAAAGATATTGGTATTAATGACTAATTCTTGAAAGTATTCTGCATATTTTTTTCCCCATTTCAGGTCAGGAGTGGGGAGAGAGGGGGGAATTGGTGTTTTCATCTTATCTCCACTCCTTCCAGAAAAACAAGACATAATTTCTGATTATTTTCCTGGATATATGGGATCCTCCATAGAATGTCCTTCCATCTGTACAGCTGTCTGCTCCAGCAGCCTCTGGCCATCTCCTCTTCTATGAAGCAAAGCCTGGCTAGTGATCCTGGCTTAAAGGTCTTTCCCTTCCATTCAAGGTCAGACCCATCACCTTATTTGGGGTCAAAAAGGAATTTTACCCTATGGTCAGATTGGCACAGACTGTGAAGGTTTTTGCCTTCCTCTGTAGTCGTTGGGGGGTTGGAGGGAAAGGGTTGGCCCTCTACCTGGGACCTCTTGAGAGTATACTGACAACATTTTACAGAAGCAGGACATTGGCTGGCATGGTTCTCCTGCTTTACCTGTGGCAGATTAGGGTGCTGGGTCTCTGTTGTGTCAGGGTTGAGAGTAGTCTTATGCAGAATTTAGATTATGGTTTTATGGGATGGTTTGGATAAGGATGATCCTGCCTCAGGCAGGGAGTTGGACTAGCTGACCTCTGGAGGTCGCTTTCATCCCTACACCTCTCCAACTCCATGATAATCCATCATCAATTCTTATAACCAACAGCTGTCCTCACATGTCAACAAGGAGGTCAAGACTTCATAGGGTAGAGCACTCAGAGAGGAGTTCCAATGGTAGACAATGTCTCCTCACATTCCCCATACCCAAAATCAAGGTCTTCCCACATGGATATAGAGTGATTGAAGGAGCCTTCTGTTTGTCCTTAAGATACAATGGGTAAGAGTGAAATATTCCACTGCCCTTAGTGAGACATTGATTAACAACCCTGAATAATGGTGAAGTTGAATGGTCATTTGGAGGTAATGAAGTAACACTCATGAATTCCTGTGGCAAGGAACATAAAGTGAGGTATTTTCTCTTTCAGAACCTATTAATCTATTTTGCCAAAGATGTCTCTAAAGGTAGAAAAAGAGAAAAAGAGGAGGTAATTATCAAGCCATATTGATGAATGAAGAAATTAGAAGGGCTGATTATATTTACATCACTTAAAGTAAGAGATATGTGACCAACCTAATAACCCTTTGGTTATCTAAAAGGGATATGATATTTGAGTGAAAAGTCAAAAGTTTAACATTACTGCATTCTCAGTAAAAGAAAGACTATTAACTCAATGCCAGAGCTAAAAGACACAGTTTTGTTATAACAATGGGGACAGAAATATGTTTACTTCCTTTTTTTTGTACAAGGCACTAAGATACCAGAGTCATAGTAATCCACAGAAAACCTTGACAGACAGAAAGATGCAAATGAATGCCTCCACATCAATACATTTTTGAGAAAGAGGAGTGACCCTGTATAAAAGACAATGCTGGAAGATATTGGTATAATTAATATCCTTCATAGTTGTTGTGGAGAGTAAAAAAATGTGTTTTTCTGGCTACTGCCTTTCCCCAATTTGGGTATTTTGGCTTTCAGAAAGAACAAGTGGGAGATCTCTCCATCATCCTTCAACTGTGTTCATCCCTTTGGTGCCAGGCCTTCAGGAATACTAACAACCAAATTGCTTGTAGAAAAATTCTGGTTGTTCCCTACCTTTCTGCTGTAGTAGTAGATAGGATGGAAACAGTTCCCAGTTCTCTCCTCCATCTGCCGCAAAAGTTTATGAGTAGGCATAATTTGATAATTTGAACAAATCTTTCAATGTTCCCTCTTCACCCTCACTTGTTCCAGGACTGCATTGAATACAGAGCAAAGAGAGCATCACATCTATGATTTAACTCACTTTCTTTTCACAGCAGCGACTATACAGTAGGTTTTGAGAAAATCCCAGTTTACATTTCCTATTGATATACTTTTGCATGCAAATCTAATATCAGTCATTTAATTATAAGAAGCACGGTAATAAGAATGAAGATAAATATTTCACAGACGTAACCAGGAATTATCCCTTTAAATCACTATTACGTTTGTGGACCACGCTCAGTAATCAATATCAGGCAAAGCCATCTAAAAGATAATTAGAATTGTGCAATCTATAGCATATCCATTTTGGATGCTGACTTTATGGCAAAGATGTCTAAAAGCAGCTAGCAACTGCTATTGTTTTTGTGTGTATTATGATACCTACATTTAACCTATATAAAATCTAGTTTTCTAGTTAAACTTTATTATTTTTATTACAGGTTTTTTACTTTTAAAGATGTAGGCTCTCAATTCTTTTTAAGAGGAACACAGTTCATTATAAAACAAAATGTCTCACGTCACTGACAGAAGAAAGTAATGGACATACAAAACAGGCTCATTCTTCCACTGAAAAACAATTCCTTGCTTTCTTATTCAATTCTGAGGAATGATCCTGAGCACATTTGCAACAGACTTTTGCCAAATACTGCAACTGCAATGTCTGAATAATTTAATAAATTCTAATGTAATATGAGCTGGTTATTAGCATGGGTTTTCTCTTCTGAAAAAAAGAAATAAAGGTAAGCCATGTATGCTAATTAAACAATGTGCATCTCTAGTAAACACTTGCATCTGTAAGTTGGGAATATTTTAATTATTTTGTTTATTTTTACAGGGCTTTACCTCTGTGGACTCTTTCTTTCTTTCTTTCTTTCAGTCAGGCAAAGAGATAGACACATACATATTTTCCCTGATCACATCACCTGTCATGTCCACCATTCTTCCAGCTAAGAAAGAATGGATGGAGCTCCCTTTGGAGTACATCAGTGACACCCTTCATCTGCCCAAGGGGTCACTGTTGAGTGACAGAATGCATATCTTCCTTTTGGGGTTAAGCAGTCTTTCCTTTCTCTGTCCTAGATGGCCCAGAGAGTGGATTGAACCTTGATTTATATTTTTACATTTGAGGATTTTTATCAGGGAATAATAGTCAAGCAACTGGAAAGTTGATTTGCTGACAGAAATGCCATCTGGGACAATTTATAATATAACATATTTTCTCAATAGTTCCTAAATTAAGTAACTTCAGCATTTTTCTATTATTCTGGATTTTTCAAAGAATACTTGAATAGCACCAATGTTTGAGAGAAAAATGAGTAAAAATATTTCTAGCTTGCTTTACAGTGAAAAACCTTACTTTGAAATCACAAGACAGAAAAACAGTAGATTAATAACAGATCATCCAACTTTCACACAATAATCATAAAGGGAACAACTTTAGCAAAGAAAGAAAGAACTATTCAGTGAATAGTAAACTCCTTTGCTGATACGCGTAAAATAAATGAGCCTTTCAGTCAAAAAAATGAATTGTTCTTCTTGTTAATATATTCCATGATGTGATAATCAGTCTCATTTTTATATAATGGCCTCAATTCAAGGAACTTGAGGGAAAAATACTCATTCAAATCTATGAGAACAATGAGTTAAAAGATTGTTCATGCTTATTTGGGTTAAAAAGCAGCTTTGACCTTGATCCTTAAAAGATTGTTCAGAGGATCAGTTTTTACATCCATCTTTCAATTTAGAGGGCTGTTTCTGTTTCAGTAAGAATTGCAGTCCAGAAAAAATAATGTGGTAATATTATGGACCAAAGCAAATTAAAAATAGTTATTAAAAAAGAATGATTAACCTCAAGAATATATTACATTTAGTCATTTGGTAGTGAATTTTTCAAATGCTACAGTTTTCAGTAATACAGTGTTTACATAATGGGGGTGATCTGTAAAATGCATGCCTTAGCAATAATTAGATGCTTAGCAGGCTAATTATTTTGTGAATAAAATCAAACAAAATCAAGTAATTAAACAACAGACAGAGAATATCTTAAGACTTGCACTAATAATTATTGAAATTCTAATTTAACGGAGTACTTTATGAATAAGTAATGCAATGTTGTATGCAAGTAAACAAAAGGACCTTTTAAAATATATAAACACATCTAATAGCTTATTCCCCAGACAGGTCACAATCCTGTTGGCATTGAATCATCTTGTTTTGAAATATGTTACTATTTAGGCTGAGTATTATAATATTAAAACAAAATGTTAAGGGCCGGGGGAATCAAAGTTAGATGATTTTATTTGAAAAATAGATCTATTTTCCACATGCTCAACCATAGCTGGACAGTGAATTGCTTTTTGTTAAATACCTTGAATCTTTGTTCTATGTCAAAGAGATGAAAGTCTTCAAGGTCCAACAAAGATTCCAGGATTTTTACAATAAATTTATCTACTGATTTTGTCAAAAAAGTTCATTTCTATTATGTATATGGAGGGTATGTATTGATGTTATCTTTGATTCACTTAACTAGAGTTAGTTGGATGTAAGAACAAATCTATGCAGGTGTTAGGATGGGTTAGATGAAGAGATGAATTAAGTTAGACCCGGAACAGGTAGCCTGGTCTAAAGAGCATCTGCACACATTCAGAATGTAGCCCTAAGGCTGGGAAATCTGAGCTTTTCTCAGCCTTAGCTGTAGCTCTAAGCCCACAGCTGTGCTTTTTCTACCCTCCACCAAACCTGAATGGGCTATTTTTAGGCTCTCACCAACCCCATCCCCCCAAACAACAAACATCCTGCCCCACAGACCTGCCAACTCCCCTTGCAGACCTTCAAGCCCCGCCCCCCCCGCCCCATCTTGTCCACCCCTCTCATTACCCCAACTTACTTAGATTGGGTTTCCAGAACTGGCAAACATATACATACATCAGACTCAATCTATGATTGTGCAGCTTAAAGTAGGCTGTGTTATCATGTACCAATTCCTGCAAATATGTATATACCTGAAATCTTTCATTTTGGGAATCGCCAGGAAGGCTTCTGTACATGAAACCTTTGTGTTGGGCATGTAGAATTTTTATGCTGGAGACCAGTTTACTGTCATAAAGAAACCATATCCAGTATTGAGAAATACATTTGAAGGGAAAACCATAAGTAGCATGGGAGAAAGAAACTAAACAATGCCTTTTTTTTGACAACTTGTAGAAATGCTTCAATACAAACTTCAATTTTTGTTATTTTTATGTGTGACATTCAGACAAGTGTAATAGACAGAACAGCCAAGATTAGAAATAGTGCATACAAAGTGCCAACAACAAATTCACCAAGAGGGACTAACCTATAGTGCTTGCCTGATAGAATACTATAGTTTCTTTTGAAACTATTACACTCATTCCTTCACACCCACATGTGCAAACAACAGATAAAACACACACACATCATTTACTCATTCTCCTTCCCCTAGGAACTAGAGAGAGAACAAGAAAATAAAATAGAAGGGTAAATTAGAAAAAAGGCATTCTAACCAATGCTACTGGTCCCTGAACAGATAGCAAACTGTAGTAGACCTCACAAAATTGTTTGCAGTTTATAAATCACTTGTCATTCAATATACAATTGAACAGATAGATATGGATCATTTTTATATACAATACCTTTGGAAGCTCTTCCATAATTTAAAAAAAAACAACCTTCATTTTACAATATGGAAAGGGCAAGAAGAAAATGTTTTGTGGATCTCTGGATAGAAAGAAAGTAAGTGAGGTGACTTTTTTTAACTTCTGATGAATAAAATGAATAATAATGAAATCTTACCTCTATGTGTCTGGAAAACTTCTAGAAGCTATTACTTAGCCAAGATATTGCATCATCAACATCCCAGTCTTTCTCAGAGATCAATGATAACATGACCTCTAACGATTGTTTTAAATGAATATTTTGTGATTTTTTTTTTGACAAATTATAGGAATGCTTCAATACAAACTTCAGTTTTTGTTATTTTTATGTGTTAGTCAAGACTTTATGTGCTCATCTTTTCCATCATGTAAGGTGATTTTTGCCTTCTTTTTTAAGAAACCAAAGAAAATTCTTTGGATGGATGGAGAACCTTAATACAATTTTCATTTATCCTATAAAGGAAAATGTCATTAGTGTGTTTTTGGAGGTTTGTTAGCATGGAGTTATTTTATTTATTTTAATGTAGATTGTTGATTAAAGCTGTTATGAGAAATCTGGTGCCTTAAGATGTTTAGGAAACAGTACGCCATCTCAGTCTGCTACAGAATATTCTTTATGAAAGTCAGCAAAAGTTGGAGAAAAATACACCCAGATTGTTTAAGTTAAAAGAAGTGTGATAAGAATCTTCTACATCTCTGCTAAAGTTCAGGTTTAATATGGCAATGAGAATAAAGGAAATTTTTATAGTTGAAATCACCAAGATCTGTTCATTTTGGTTCATATTAGTTAATGTTAATGCAAACTGGCCATCACTACAGCTGGAAAAAATGTTCATCAAAGTATATTTTGTCCCAGCATCAAACCATTTTCTTACTGCTAAATAAAAATGTTATAAATACTTTAAGAAAAGTAGTTGCTTCCATCAGTATGTTATTCAAGCCCTTTTTAATTTTCAATTAGCTAAATGCTACCCATAATGATTTTAAAAATAAAATAATAGAATACTTAATATATTTTATTATGTCATGGTGTAATGTGTAAGTAGTGAAAATGCATTTTAATATTCCCAACACTGAAATGATTTATTGGATTGTTAAAATGGCTTGAAATGCTTAATTTTATACTAATAATGAATTGCATTTTCCACTTGCCTAATGGAATCTGTACTTTGGGAGTCTGATTACCACCTTTTCCTGATTACCACCCCCTTTGCTTCATTTTTGCCCATTAAATAGTCTTTTCCCATAAAATACCCTGTCTTGTAACTCCTATATGCACCACACTATAACGTCAGATGAAAATCAATACAATGCCTTATGGAAGAAATAGCCAAAAAAACCCTAGTTAATACTTTATTTTTAAATTTTTCAATGAAATTCCCCTTCATTTAAAATAAAAGATTATAAATAATAATATTTATTGGTTCACTATGAGTAATCTAACCATAGTGCATTCCTATTTTCCCTAAGAGCCCTGATCATGGACCACTTATGAAAATTTCTCTGTGTGTGTCACACAAACACAGAATGAAAAGTTGGTTCCTGGCCCCAAGGGGTTACAAGATGAGGCAAAGAATTATTACAGACAGAATGGCATACAATATATGATATGCCATGAGACCATCACCTAACCATTGTCAAGTACTGAGTAGGCCTCATGGTCAAAGGAAGTATGGGAAGGAAAATGAGAAAGCTGTGTACATGTTTATAAGGAGGTTTTCTCAGTCACAAAGGACAGCAGAGGAAAAAGGGTAAATCTGCTTATTTGAAAATCTAGTAAGTGGGCACTTGAGGCTGACAATTTAAGCCTGCTGGAGATAAAAGTCAAACTGTTGCTACAACATAAATACTAGGATGCATAAAGCCAGGAAGGAAATTCAAAGTAGAGATAATAGGTTCATTTTGCTGCAATAGGAAAAAAAGAGCCAGTGATTAAGATCATAGATGGTGAGATATAAACAATGCAATGAACTAAGAGTATAACCTTTAGAGCAGCATTCTGAATGGATATGAGTGCCATATTTCTTTTGTTAAGGACAGAGGTAAGGAGACTGAAATAATTTTGAGGTGAAATTATGAGTGCCAGGATAAGAATTTTAGCCATATCTTATGTTTGGGCCTTGTTAGATCTTATACTGTAAATGGAAAAAATGTTAATCTGCTAAGTGGTGTTTGGCTTAGTGCAGCAGTTCACAGTGAAAAGGCGAAAACTTGCTGACAGTCCTTCACAGCTGTGACTTGCCACTAGAGGTTTGGTGAGCAGGGACAGGACTAGAAGCTGTAGCTGCAAGTTGCCACTAGAGGGCTGGTGAACCAGGACGGGCATTTTTCCCCGCTGTACAATGTGTGAGATGGGTCAGGGCAGGGGGTAGGAACATGTCATCGGGAAGTGGAGAGTTAATGACAAGGAGTTGGAAAGGAAATGGAGTGTGTGACAGGGCCAGCATGGTTGCCACATCTCTGGACTTACTGGAAGTGCAGACACTAGCCCCGCTGCAGCCAGCATCAGCACACATACTGTTACATCTCAGCTGCGCGTTCTTGGGAACCCTGGCACAGGATGCAGACTGTCTGACTCACCCCCCTCCCTCCCCTTCTCTACATAAATTAAACTGATTAAGATGCAGTGAGAGACACACCTAAGACCTTCAAGGTAAGTGTTACAAGAGTAAAACAACTGTCCTGGGTCTCATTTGCATTCGAGATGGAACCAGATGACCATTCATTTACATGAGAGATGGAGAACAGAAAGCCTGAAACAGAGACTACAGTGAATTCTGGGACCAGAGAAGCAGGGGAGCACTGCATGATGGGGAATCTGTGCTCCAAATGGTAACCAACCCATGTTCACACATACCCAGCTCAGCATTTATCAGACCAGTTCTAATCTAGATTTTCAAAGGACCTTCCCTTCCCCCCCATACACACATCTCTAAGTTTAATAGGCATCTCAGGCCATACATTCCCCGGTCCCA
>JAGPOW010001296.1:111509393-111532076 GCA_030014935.1 Caiman crocodilus
GAGCTTCCCTCAAACAGAGGGGGCTTGAACCTACATTTCTCATTTTCCAGCAAAGCATCTGTGTTGAGGCCAAGAGCGCTTCCACATCCACCAGCACCTGCCTTTTGGAAACAAGCTCACCTGGCAGCTAAAATAAGAAGCTATGAGAGAAACCAAGGTGAGAACCCAGAAGAGTGTGTCTCAGTAGATGCATAGTGGCCTAGAAGGGAATGGGACCTCAGTGCTGGACCCTGCCCCCAGTGGGGCAGAAGATCTCTGTCTTTTAATTTTATTCCATGGCTCCTACATGCAAAATTTAAAAACACCATTTTAAGTAGAGTAGCTAGTAGTTAGGGCACCTTACTGGGATGTGGGAAATACAAGTTCAAATCACCCCTGAGCATGGGGGAGAGGGGAAAGAGTGGGATCTTCTATTCCCTGACAAGCTGCTCTATCTTCCTAACAAGCAGATTCAATACAGAAAGTAGTGGGAACAATGCAAAGAATACAGTAGCCCTCGTTGATGGGTGGATTGAGCATGTTGTCATATAAAGTAGTAATAGATTTTTTCTCCAAAGTAGTCCTTTGAAATGAGAATTCAATTATTAACTGTGAGACAGATGCTTTTGGAAGAAGTGAAATCCTCCACTATTTCTTTAAATTTTGTTGTAATGCTGTCTGGGTGAGTAACAGTAGTTCTTTAGTAACTATCTTATCTCCATTTCTCTACTGTATCTTAATGCATAAGTTTTTCTTTTCATTACATCGTTTGAACCCTAATGCTTTTGACAAGCCAAGATTGATCTCTGCATTATATACTTTTTTAGTTCTGTTCCAGGAGACTTTCAGATAATACAGCTAAGAATGAAAAGATCATTTATTGCATCAGAATGTTAGCTTTGGTAGCTGCTTTATTTTTTATTACATTTACCCAGTTGTGTTGGTCAGTGGTTCAAATCACCGTGGCTCAAAAGGGGCTTCCTTTTTATCTGTTGACCTTCTGCTTGTCTTCAAACTCTCTTCTTGAGGCAGAAAGAAGCACATTAATAGCACTTCCAACAACCTCTGCAAGAAGAGGTTGTTACATTTTTCCTATTGACATTGAACCAACAGAAAGCAAACAGTGGTTCTGGAAAAAGAAACTGAGTTTGTTTTGTGCATTTAAAGTAAGAGCATTACATATCTTTGTTCTATTTTCTGAAAAGATAAATACTAAGTTGAATTGTTACTTTTCACCACAGCAAAACTGTCTGTCTTCATGAGATAAAAAGTGGTAGGGGTGTTCATTCCCCATTTGGCAAAACTTAAAAAAATGTAGATGTATCATAGAAAATGGTGAGCAATGTTAAGAGCCAGGTAATTAATCCAAACAACTGAGGAATCTTTATATGTATTGTCTGTTCAGAGAGGATGAAATTTACCTACTACCAAAGAGCCTCCCTGGTGCAGAATATCTGCCAGCTGGCAGAGCTGGATGGAGTTTGTCGACTAGCTCTCCACTGCCTCTGCCCCCAGGAGGTGGCTCCATGCTGTCTTTGAATATGTGGTGATAAAGGAAGTGGTTGGGATGCAGGCAGGAGGAGCAGCATCTGTGTCTGATCTTACAAAGATCCTTTGGATTATAACCACATTCTATTAGGGAGGAGGATTAATGTGAAATAACAAGTAAATGCTAAAGTATTTTGGAGATGCAATGAGTTAAAGTTAGCAATTGCCAAATTCTAACAAAGCTGTCAGGTTCTTCTACTTAACAGATGGCTTGGTTATAAAATTTCAGAAAATGTAGGTCTGTATAGCAGTTGAATTTTTTTCAGACATGGTATAGTTTATGAATAACACAGCTATTAGGACATTTCATCAAAACAATTTCTATCAATTGCAAGGGAAATCAATGGATCGTGTATTCATTGTAAAAGAATAAACCAGAAAGAGCCAGCTTACAGTGAATGATGTAAAACATCAAAGCATAAAGTTTCGCTGCCTGTGTTGGCTCCCTGACTATATATTGTCTCACGCACCAAACTTGCCCACACTATACCTAGAGTCAGACCCTCATGCTGACTCCTGTTCCACATGAGTTAGAGTCCAGCGAATTTTGTAGTAAGTTCCATTGAACAAGGGCTTTTATCTGGCAAATACAAGTTAAAAATGTTGCAACTCATGCTTCTGATTTAGGTCTCTTCTTCCATGCAGGGCCAGTAGGGGAGAAAGGAAAGAACAACATTTACATCAGAAGATTTATAGGATGGTTATACTGATTTTTTGAAGGAACAAACTTTCCTCTAATTGAGCAGCTTTTGTCCATTTTACCTTCCCAGGTACATGGACCCAAGTTCCATATGGGGAATCTTACCAGGTCTGTATGAAGATGATGAGGATGAATGCATGAGACAAAGAGGGAATTGAATTGTCATTTGATTTTGGCATAAGAATGAGTCACATGATTTGGGACACTGCCATTTCTTGCTGGCTTCCTGCCTCAAGCTGGCAATTTTGGCTCTCCCTCACTTTTTCTTCCTGGCTTCCTAAGCTTATCCACAAACCACAGAATAATGGAATCACAGAAAAGTAGAGCTGTAAAGGACCTTCAGAGGTCATCTAGTTCAACCTCCCAGTAAAAACAGGATCCCTCCTATCTAAACCATCCAAAGCAAATCCTCAGCTAACCTTTTTGTAAAATACATGGACAACACTGACACAAAGACAAGGCATAACAACCTAAACTGTTATAGGTAAAGAAGGGGAACAATGGGAGCCAAAGTCCTTCTGTTACAAGGGTTGTTAAAACATGTTTGATACATCCAAGGAAGAGAATCGGTGACTGTAGAGGGATGCTGGGGGCTGTGGGGTGTGTGGGTAGGTGTGGGTAGATTGTCGGGAGACTATGCCCCACCCAGCCCCGCCTGCCGTTTGCACCTCCAGCCCCCTCAAAAGCTGCCTCTCCCAGCCCCACCCCCTGCCCACTCCCCCAGATTCCCTCAATGGCTGTCCCACCAAGCCCCACCCCCCATTTGCACCCTGAGTCCTACCCAGTGGCTGCTTCATATGGCCCCACCCCTCGCCCCCTCCCCCAGTCCCCTGAGCCCCAACCCCCAGGCCTTTCTCTGTAGTGCTTCCATCTAGCCAGGTGTCACCCTTCTTGTATTTGTGTTTTTTATCACTCTTCCTGAATTGTGGCACCCTGTATTAGTCAGCATTGAACAGTATCCTGTTAGCTCTTTCCCAGCTTCCCTATCTGTCAAGATCTTTCTGAATTATGCTTCTGTCTTCCAACATGTTCACAATCTTTCTCACTTTGTGTCATCTGCAGATTTTCTTTAGATGCTCCCCATTTTAGCATCCAACCTCAATAAACCTCCTAGTGGACTCCAAGATGAACATGACTCATCAGTGTGATGAAGTCATCAGAAAAGCTAACTGCACTTTATCGTGCATCAGCAGATGCATGACAAATAGAGGCAAGGAGGTGATACTGCTCCTCTATCAGGCGCTGGTCAGACTGCAGTTCGAATACTGCATACAGTTTTGGGCGCCACGCTTCAAGAGAGGTGCATAACCTGGAGAGGGTCCAGAGAAGGGCCACTCATATAGTTAAGGGTTGCACGCCAAGCCCTATGAAGAGAAACTAGGGCACCTGGACCCCTTCAGCCTCTGCAAGACAAGGTTGAGAGGTGACCTTGTGGCTGCCTATAAATTCATCATGGGGGCACAGAAGGGAATTGGTGAGGCTCTATTCACCAAGGTACCCCTTGGGGGGTCACAAGAAATAATGGCCATAAGCTAGCAGAGAGCAGATTTAGACTGGATATTAGAAGGAACTTCTTCACAGTTAGAGTGGCCAAAATCTGGAATGGGCTCCCAAGGGAGGTGGTGGTCTCCCCTACCCTGGGGGTCTTCAAGAGGAAGTTAGATGGACATCTGGCTGGGGTCATCTGAACCCAGCACTCTTTCCTGCCTATGCAGGGGGTCAGACTCGATAATCTATTGAGGTCCCTTCTGACCCTAACATCTATGAATCTATGAAACACATAACAGCACCAGGCTTGGGACTCTGGGAGACCCTACCAGGCACACAGCTGGTGAACTGAGACTGGTGAGGTGGGTGGAGTGGCACACAGGAGTGGGGGTGGGGATGGGGTTTGCAGCCAGCCAGGAGCAGGGGGGAGCTGCAACCTCCCCACTCCCAGCTAGACTGCCTGGCTGCAAACCCCCTTCCCTCCACTCCTCCCCCAACTCCTGTGTGCTGCTCTACCTGCCCCACTAGTCTGAGCTCACCAGCCATGCCTGAAGCCTACTCAAAACTTCCTACAGTTCATACATTAATCCTTTTATAATTACTATTTCTTTGTATTTATTAAGCCAGGCATATTCACCTTGTAGTAGCTTATCTAGACCACATTTTTCCAATGTGTTTATGAGAAAGTCAAGAAGAACTTTGTGAAAAGTCTTCCTGAAATCCAGAGCCAAATCAGCTATTATGCAGCTCTGCCATCTTTGCGTGTTCTGTTAAGAGCTTGTCCTGGCTATTTAACAGTTGATCCACATCCTTTTGGTTCTTTTTTTTCCACCTAACACATTTATAGAACTTGTCTTTGTTGTCTTTAACTTTCCTCATCAAGTGTAGCTCCTTTTTTCTTTTGCCTTCCTGATTTTGTCCTTGCACATTCATAAATCCCCACTTCTTCTACGCAGTCTAGTTTCTTGTACATCCAGACATTTAGGGCCTGATTTTCTTTGTGCATATTGCTGCAGGTCATCATTGACTCTGATAGGACTCTGCATATCACATTCCTTCTAGAGCATAATTGAAGCATTAATTTCTCTTGTATCTTTCTCTGTAATACTTGAAAGAAAATAACATTTTTAAAAATAAGAAATATGACAAAAACAATAGCCAAACAATAACTAAAGAGTCATAACAAAGTATCCTCATACATGAACAGTGGTAAATTGCAGTTCCAAACAAAAGACAAATACCTATGTACCAATACTTTACTCCTTCATGTATTGTATTATTCATGATTGCAGAAAAGGCATGCCCAGCATATGCAGTAAAATAAATACATTCCCAGTATGCTATTTTCTGTGAACTGCTGCATGTAGAAATTCAACTTGTGATTCTAGTCTGCATATCACTGATTTAGAACCTACAGGACATCTACATAAATTGCTAACTGCATAGTAACCTAATAATATTGTGCAGTAGCATGTCATAGCACAAACAGTGCTAATACATTACTGTGCAGTATTCTTAGGCTACTGCTCAGTAGTGTCACTAAAAAGGCATTTGCCAGCACTACTGCACAGTAACTGCAGTTACTGCACATTTATTTAGGACTAAATAAAAGCACTAAAAAAAATGTGCAGTATCCACTGCACCTTAATGAACATATAGATGCTCCCACAGAATCTATAGATTCATAAATTATAAAACCAAAGAGACAGTTGTGTTCCTCTAGTCTGTCTTCCTTTATAACACAGTACATAACATTTACTTGACTTGAATCTTGTTTGAATTAAAGCATATCTTGCAGAAAATCTTCCAATTTCATTTTAAAATAGTTAGTGATGGAGAATCCCTTCATAAGACCCTTAATAGATTGTTTCAAAAGAGAATTAACTGCATGGTAAGAATTGAAAATATTTCATCATTCTAGATAGGTAAAATTTAGGATTTACAAATTTTAGGTCCATAATGATCAATGTTTAGAACTCAAGCAGAAAGAGTTTCACTTGTTTGGTTGATTGGTTGGTTGGTTTGGTCTTATTTTCATGAAGACATTGTCCTTAAATAATGTCATACAATGAAAAAACCCAATGCCTTTTAAATTTTTTATTGGACTTAAACCCTCAAAACCTAATGAAATGAGTAAATATGCCATTTTCACCCACAGAATTCTAGTGCATAGAATGACTAAGTGACTGTCTTAGGGTCACAGTAGAAGTCTATGGAAAAGCTGGGAACTGAATATATACCTTCTCTCTTCTAGTTTTATTATCTAAACTGACAAATTCTGTGTTGACAAAAGTTAACACAAGTCTCTTGACATCAAAGGAGGTGCTCAAATTATATCACAAAGGATTTGGGTCTATAATATACAAGTATTTCAGCTGCTGTCTTGACTAGGGATGGTGTTGTATGTGACAAACAAGAGCTGGGATTCAGCATGAATAGAAGTTCATTCAAAATGCCTAAGTTATTTTTTTTTTTAAATTATCAGATCACTTCTTAATGCTTAATCATTGACAGTCTGGAGATGTGTTGGCATACTTTTAGGCATATATTTCACTTAATAAATAATACCTTGGGAAGATGACATACATGATCTGGTCCACATGTATGAAAGAAAAATATAATTCTAATTGTCTACATCCTTCTGATGATTAAATCCAAAAGGCTGAAGTATAATAGTAATTGCTATAAACATCCATATAAAAATAATATGAAAAAAGGAGAAAGAGAGAAGGAAGAGGTAGAGGAGAAGAAACCATGCCATGGCTTATAGTGCTGAGTGTGTCAGAAGCTGTTAATCAAAAGTAAAGTGCTTTTACAGTCTCAATAATTATAATCAATCACTGAGTCCCTAGGACTCCAAATTTATCATCAGCAAAATACATTCACAACAGAATTAAAAAATATTTACGTCATATAATCTCCAGCTGGGTCAAAACTCCATAAAGGAAGGGCACAAAATCAAATTAATTCAGTTCCAGGCTGTGATCCTAATGGAGACTACACATACGAAGTCAGGGCTGTTTAAAAGAGTTATTTCCAGTGTGAGTCATAGTTGAATGTTAAATCTGTCTGAGTGCATAAGGAAATATATATTAAGGTTTAAAACCTTGACCCTATACTAAGAGAGCACCCACAACTGTACAGAACCCCACTGAAGTCAAAGAAGCTTTACATGGGGACAGAAATCTACCTGTATTGCTCTGAGTACAATGTGATTTAGGCCTCTGTATCACATGCAACTAAAGATGGGCTAACTGATTTAAAGAATGACTTATTTGAGACCTGAATCCTCAAAATCGTTATATCTTTGCCTAACGCATATGAATAGTCTTGTTGGTTTCAAATGAACTGCTTTCACACAAGAAGGGTTTAAGGGACTAGGACATTTATATACAAAGGGAAGATATTTCAGTAATTTCATCCAGTGCAGATAAATGGATACATTATACCATCACCAACATAATACCAAGCTCTTTCAGTCACCCTGATGTAATATGTCTTCTCATATTACCCATGTAAAAGCAGGATCCTGTTTAAGCTTCCTTGTAAGAGGATCAAGACACATGGATATAGCTGTTACTTAAATTGAATCCTGACCTTGACAGAGAGAAGGTGTGGAAATTCCTTCAGATATATGACTAAGTAAAGATCACGTTAACTGTGTTCTGCAGTTTGGACTACTTGTCTAAAGGTAATATCCTCCAAAAAGAACTAGAATTTAAATAAAAATTAATATCCTACAACAGTGTTGCACAGGATATTTCAAAAGTCCTTTATTATGGATATAATTCTCTGTTAAACTTTGCAGGTCAAGATCCCAATTGAGGACCAAATTGGTCCTTCTGCCAACTAAGAATGATTCCTGTGCTCTCTTAGCATTAAGCTTCTGCACTATCATTCTTTATTCAACAGTGCTCATTCATTTTGTTTGGGGCATACTTCATTTTGAGACTTTTTGTCTGTGTTATTTTTAATTATTATTGAAAACTATTCCATGAGAAATGAAGAGCACAGATTTTCTGTATGAATGTTAAGCCAAAAGTACAAAAGCAAACATCGGCATGAATTCTTGAATAGATGTAGTAAGGATTGTTGTTCTAAGTTTGTTTGCTGAAGACTAGAAGTCTACAATATCTGATTATTACAGCATGTTGATGAATTCTAAAAAATATATTTTTCATATGTGGCAATGAAAATACACTCGGCAGCAAAAAAAAAAAAAGAAAAACATGAAACTTTGAAGGAATTAGAACTGTTTTGTGTTTGCCACATCCAGAGGCAAAGCTAGCTTTTTTTGTGCCCTGGACAGCGCTAAGGGGTAGGAAGGGGAGAGAGGGAATGTAGGGAACAGATTGTGCCCAGAACAGGGTGGGAGTTGTGCTGTACCTTCCATGGCATGGGTTGGCCTAAAAGCATACCTGGTAGGATTTGCACCTGGTAACAAAATGGAATAGTCACAACAGCTACAGGGTTAAAGCATCACTGAATCTTAGGCTGAACAACAATTTGGGAACAAAAGAACTGGCTGTAAGAGGATATATGTTTGTGGTATGAGTGGTGTGTGAAGTGCAAGTGTGGGGTATGTGGGGTTTGTATGGTATGTGTGGTACGTGGGGGGCATGTGTGTGTGGTATATGTGGCATGTGTGTGTATGGTGGATGTGTGCTGTGCGGTAGGATGTGGGGGGGTGTGGAGAAGTTGTGAGGGGGTGTGGCTGTGTGGGGTGGCACAGGGTGTGTTGGGGGTTGTATATATGTGGGGGAGGGTCCGGGAGCAGGGTGTGGGTATGAGGAAGGTTGGGGTGGTGTGAGGCTCCCCCCACAATTCGTCCATGGTGCAGCAGCAGCTGGGGTGCTCAGGGCACAAGTGCCCAGTAAGACACAGCTCTGGCCAGCACTCCACATCATAGCAAGGTGCACAGCCTCTGTGGGTTCTCCCTGCCAGTAACATACCTACCTGTATCACCAGCACTCCCTTCCACTAATATGCAGCCCCTCAGGTGCCTTCCCCGCAGGGGCTATGCTGCAGGGGAGGAAAGACCCAGGCAGGCAGCTAGCTCTGGAGCCTGAAGTTTCTCTCTGGAGCTGTGCAGTCCTGACACGGAAGACAGCTGGCTCCAGCACATGGGGCTTCCCTCCCTGCTGGGTGAGTGTGGGGGCTGCCTATGAGTGGCAGGGAGCACCAGGGACACAGGCAGCCACACAAAGGCCGCTCCCTTTCCTGTGATGTGCTGCACTGGCCGCAGCAACACCCCACCAGGTGCTTGCGCTGTGAGCACCGTCTGCTGCTGCTGCCACCGCCTGATGGGGTTGTGCACCATGGGTGAAGCTTGTGGGGGAGTCACCACACCCCCCACTCTCCCTCACACCCACAAACCACCCACCCCAGATCCATGCTGCTGCTGGACCCTGCTTCCCCTGGGCATGGGCTCTGCACTACCACCAGCCCCAGCCCTACCCGCCAGGGTCCCTCCCAGCTGTTGCCCTACCCCTGCTGCTTCCCTACCTGCTGCCCAGAGCCAACAGGAGACCAGGGAAGTAAGCAGATCCTGGGACCCATAGCAGCAGCAGTCCCTCGTGGAAGTTGGCCAGCTGAGCCCTTCTGCCCACGAAGGTGGAAGCCAAGCAATAGGGTAAATTTGGGGGCCTAAGTGCACACATGGGCATCTCACTCCCATCCTCATGGGAAGAAGGGCTGGGTGGGGCACAATTTGTTGGGGTATCCCGCAAGTCAAATTAAAGTGCTTGGTGAGCCATATCCAGCTCACGGGCCATATTTTGCCCACTGATGGCCTATGTGGAATTCATAGTGATATAACAATGAAGGGCCATTCAGCAAATGCTTTGCTCAAGATTTAACAGTGCCTGCATACCAGTTACAGTGCATCTAATAATGTTTGCTACATTGTTACAGTGTCCTGAAGGTCTCTAGGGAACTCTGAAAACATTGGCTAAGGGAAGTCTGGTCTGGTCTTCCAGGTTGGGGGTAGTGCGGGGAGTTGGTAGTTCACCCATGTCAAAAATTTCAATTACAATTCACAAGAGAAGAACCAGATGGAAACAATGGTCTGAAAGCTTTTGAAGTTGGAACAGGAAATGATGCATAAACCATAAAGTGAAGGTGATGATGATTATGACAAAAAGTTATAAAAAAATCAACTTAGACTTCCACAGTAAAGCACAGGTTCAACTAGTAATTATTATAAATGTATTAAATATGGTTTTCAGTAGCCATCCAATAACAATCCTTATAAATCGGCTTTGTTTTTTCATGAACATCAGAAACATGGCTGACAGTCAATGGAATAAAGAAAACATTTTCATCGTGGTACTTTTGTAGAAATTGCAAGTATTTTGCACCAAGTTCTTCCTGTAATTGTTCCTAAGTACACTTAGTAATCAACTCATGCATTTGGAGCAATTAAAGTGTCCAACTTCACCCATCAATAGAATGGAAATTTGAGGGCTGAAAATGTGGTAGACACTCCTTCTTTAACTGGCCTTGATGTGGTTAGGTACTGCATCATTTATGATGCATGGTATCTTCTGTCTTCTCAGTATTTCCAATATTCTCCAATTAAGCTTAGGGAGCAAGTTAAATATTTGAGGCTAAATAGATTTGATTTTTGTAATGTAGGTAAAGATTTCATGATTACTTTAACATTGTTCTGAAGAGACTTTTATTTATTTCTGTCTGTTCCTTCCTTGAGCTACAGGAAAGAGAAGACAGAAGGTAGGGAAGGATGTATAAAAGGTGAGACCACAGTCTTGCTCCTGTCCCAAACTAGGCAACAAGTTAATTGCATAAGCACACTCCTCCTCCTTGGGTTTGTCCACACATTCATCAAAGCACTTTTGCTATTGCACATTAAGTTTAGTGCCTCTAAGGTGAAGTACTAACTAAATGTGCATTAGACTGCCCTAATTCACAGTAGCAAAAGTGCAGTAAATGCATAGTAGCCTAATTTTACTTTGTATTAGCATATTAGCACATTTTTTGCTGTGATACTGTAAAGCAGTGCTTCTCAAAGTGGCAGTCTGTGGACCGCTGACGGTCTAAGAGCCACCAGTCACCAGTACATAGCGAGTTTCCAGGAAAGAAAGAAATATATTTTCAGAAACATTGATATGTTGTAGTGCCATAGTACATACGCTTCAACACTCCAGGTGATGTCACATCGTGCAAGGCGAAGAAAAAGAAAGAAACAGCTAGTCATGCATTTGTGTAGTGCTGTTACATGCAGTTGCTGCCACTGGCTGAACTGGGCACCGGTCCCTGGCCCACTGGAAAAAAAATTGCCGGTCTGTCACATCAGATAGTTTGAGAAGCACTGCTCTAAAGCACTGTAAAATAGGCCACTGAACATTGAAGCACACATGTAGCTGCAGCCCTTAAGTTGTATATGGCAGGTGTATTCTCAGGTGTATCCCTAACCAGGGACTTTCATTAAGCAGTGGCTGTCCCTGAAGCTCCCTCTAGAGAAGTGGTTCTCAACATTTTTAGGCTCAAGGCACATATCAAAAATTTCCAGTACTCAGCTTTCAATCATTTTTTGACTAGGGAAAAATGTCAGAGCAAATCTTCTGTTGGAAAGAACTCAGAAAAACTATCATAGATGAGAATGTTCCTATTCCTGTTTAAAATCTATGGTTTATCTTGTGACTCATACATAGGTGTTTGTACCTAACCATATTAATATTGAATGGCATCCCATGGTACTCGATTTGAGAATCACTGCTCTATAACAGGAACAATCAGACTATATATATACACATCTGTTTTCTTCCCTCATCCTCACTTTATTAGCCCATTAATCCATTCTATATGAATTAAATAGGAGTGGGGAGTGGAACGTGCTCCTCCTGTGTGATACATTTACTAAAAAGTAACTTTTATTTCTTACCAGATATAAAGTGAATGAATCTGTCACAAGTCTGTTAGCTCACTGGTATCTAAACAGCCAGCCAAAGATTCTAAGGCAAATTGAAAATGGAGACAAAATGTATAATTTTATTTTAGTTTATATTAAACTGTTAAAAAATAGTATGTAGAGTTTGGAAAGCCTTGACTAATCTATGAAACAAGAAGTCATATAATTTAATTATTGGTGGGCACATCTACATGAGACACCATAATGCTCACTAGCCTACTTTACTGTGCCTTAGCACATCATGGTAAAAATGCGATAATATGCCAATGTGCAATAGAATGATTCTACTGAGCATTAAGCATCACAAATAACCCCTTTCTCCTTTGCTACTGTGTATTAGCACAGGCTAATGAGCCTTTATATAGTACCACATATTAGAGGTACCCAATTTAATGCGCAGAAGCAAAGGCACACTAAGGCATGTATAGACACCTCCCTTATTTCTTAAAATAGAGAACCATATGAGGAAAAAGTAGCATGCTCACTTTCAAAATCATCATAAATTTGCACTGTTCAAAGATATGAAAACCACAGAATAAAATTGATGATGAAACTATACAGCTGTCAAGAAAGTGGTTCTCAAACATTTCATCAAGGAACAAATAATGAATTAAATATAAAAGACCTTTACATGGACCTTTACTTTTAACTTATTAGCAAAGTATTTGTGAACTATTGTCTATTTTCATCTGAAGTCTGTTTTGTCATCCCTGCTAACTAAGGCTGGTAAAATCATGTGTCATTTTATATGTTACACTATCTGAGAATGGGAAATGGGATTTTGATTCTGTTGGGCTCCAGATATAATTTTAGTATCATTTTGTATCTTTGTTCTTTTCAGCAAGGTATTTTCATCCCTAATGGGGCATGCTCATAAATCTCCACCTAACAGAGGGAGGAAAAGGCACTTTTAAAAATAGGAACAAAGAACCGCTCATTTTGGTTAATACTATAAAACTAGAAAAAGTATTCACTTCACTTGACATGAAATATTAATAGAACCATGTAGTCACTCTATTCTTCTATAAAATTGTACATCAAACAAAGAGCAGAAGAAGAGTGTTAGACCCTTTCAGTTAGTTCCATAAGTTTGCATTATAGGTAAGAAAATCTTCTATAATATTGTGAATGTTTTGTTAGTTTTCTATTAGTCAGGCACTGCTGGCAGAAGCTATAATACTACCTCCATCAATATATGAATATTCTTCTCTCCTGACTGTTTTAAAATGTCTATTTCTTTGTTTGCTTTTCTTTAAAATAAAAGCAATATTTTGTTAAATAAATGTTCGCACATAAACTAGCAGAACAGAATGAATGCAAAGTTCAGATACACATTTTAGTTTTAGTCCATAACAAAGATATGTAAGCAGCACAATGGTGTTATATAAAATAATAAATGGTGAAAAAAAGGTAATTCAGGTGCTTCTATTCTTCCTCAGAATACATGGACAAGGGAGACATTCAGTGAAACTGAAAGGCAATTCAATTAAAATTAATAATATAAAATTATCTTTTACCATAAATACAACTTGTGAAACTCATGGTTGCAATAAAATATTGAGGCCAAGACCTTAGCAGGATTCAAAAGTAGACTAAATGTATGTATGGACTTGAAAATCTGCAGAAATACAAACTGAGGTTAAATTATGTTATGCACATAAATCCTGCTCCCTTTTAATTTACTGCTAAATATCTAGGTTTAAAAATAACTTTCCCTTACAGACAGATTATAACATACTCATGACATCTGTTATTGGCTATTTGTCAGACTAGGTAGTACACCAAATGGACCATTGGGCTACTCCAGTATAGCAATTCCCATATTCTGACAGTTTCTTTATTGAGGCATGAAGAGTTTATATTTAATACTTAAAATAACTTTATTTAAACATGAAGTACCTCTAATACAAAAGCAACTGAAGGCTGGAGTAGATGGCAATCTGCAACAATGTAGTTCAGAACTATGCATTCTGAAAAGGAGGAATTACCTCTGGTCTTTGCAGCCACTCCCACATCCTTATGTAATAACAGTAGCTGCTCCATGCTACTGAACTCCTCCTTGTTAAGAAGCTAGCGCTTTGAACTATTTCTTTTGAAAACAGCGATAACAGATTAAGTCTAAAGTAAGGAATTAAATCAAATGCTGAATAAAAGAAGGTAATGGACAAAGAAAAGTAGCAACATCAAAATAACAAGATTAGATCAGTGTTGCCAGTTTAGGTCTCCTGTGAAGTGGGTGTGAGTGATAGGCCAAATGCTAAATCATAAAATCAATTGTATAAGACTTGCTGAGTCATAACCTCACAGTCAGGCTCCAAATATAAATTTAGAAAACTCACCTGAACTAGCCTTATATATAAGATTGGATGGCGGGCAAAAGTAATTCTTTTTTTAACATAGTACCTGTAACAACTTCATACTGTCATTCTAGAGGCAAGGCATGTCTCAGCATATCTTGTACCTGTCTTCAGCCCAGAATAGGGCCTAGGATATCATGACATGATAAAACAAGGATTAAAGGGAAGAGGAAGGAATAAAGGGGAATAATAGGACAAGAAATACAGATTTACAAAAGCTTGGAAACTCAGCAAGTATGTAGAGTTGGGATCTGCTGTTGGTACCTTTGGGAATTAGAGACTTTCAAACAGACTTGGAGGAAGGGTTTTTTTTGTTTGTTTATCCTCAGACACCAATAGGAAGAAGCTGTGGATGAGTCTTGAGAACTAGGACAGTTGAACTTACGGAAGATAAATAGCAATTGTTTTCAGCAGTATTCTAACTGGGTACATCTACACGTGTGCTCTACTAATTAGAGACTAATTAGTTCCACAGAAAAGCATCACCATCTACATGTGCACTTGTATTAGGGCTCAGTAAATTAATTAATTCTGCTGTAGGATAGTAAATTAATTAATTCTGCTGTGGCATAAGTACTAGCCTTCAGCAAAATAGTTATAAGTGCCAAGATACACGTGTGGATGATGACCAGGCTGGCTGAGGCACAAGGGGATGCTAACTAGCTTCACACTGTAGCACCCTCATACCTCAGCCAGCACCTCCACAGCACGTTGAGCCAGGGCAGAGCAGCCCTGGGCTGCCAGGCTGATCCCCTGGGCCCTGTACCAGCCAGGGTTTCTCTGCCCCCGCTCAACATGCTGCAGTCCTGGGGAACACATGTAAACACTGAACCTTGGAGCAATAACATCCAACTCATATTTTGCTGGAGTGTATTCCTAATTGCACATGTAGATGCACCCATACCAAAAAGTATGATTTTTACCTTTTCACTAATGAAGGTGCAGGCACAAGAAAGTCCAAAGACATAGTTTTGTATTTGAAATTGTGTTTGTCATAAAAGCCTAATGCACTAATACATACCAAATTACCAAACTCCAAGTAGATCAGCACAGCTCAGAGAGAAAATACAGGTAAGTCTGCACTTGACGGCAGGGATAATTATATGTGAAGGTGCCAAATCTTAGAGAACCAATCCTGATTATCACCCATTCTTATTTCCAGAATGAAAATATTTGTTTGACATAACATTTTTCATTAAAACTCTTCAGCACCATGTTGATTTTCTAAGTGTATTATCACATTAATAAACTAATCTGTAGCTGTCTGTGTTCCAAAGTCTTCTGGGAAGCCCATAGTTGAACTGATCATTGCTTTTCATTTTCCATTATGAAATGAGAATTCTAGAAGCTAAATTTCAAAGTTAGCTTGCAACTGTTCTATAATAGTTGTGAAACAAATAGCATGAAAGGTATATTTCTAGCTGATGAATCTGAAAACGTTCAACTGAAATAATCAAACAGCATAGAGATATGAGGCATATTTTACAACCCTCTGCTGCTGCTTTGGAAACATAGGGCATAGCATATAAACAAGATCTTAAAAGCTGAATTATTATTGTAGGATGCCAATCATACCTGCTTCCAAAGAACTACCATCCTTAAAATACCTGTATTGTCTAATGCCTGGACAATGCCTGCACAGTATCTACAGCAGCACCTGTTAAGTGCTTCTCTTATGCCTGAAAGTGGATGCATGATTTACACCTGTAATATGACCAATAGTGCAAATATTAATTAACCTTTAACAACTACTGACTGAGTGGATCTGACTGGCATGTGCAAGACTGGCAAATAGAAGCTTGGCAGAATTGCTGCCAGCCCTCTTCTATGTCTGCATTATGAATGCCAGACAGGAAGACATAGCACTTGAACAGCCCCCAAACAGTGTCTGAATTAGTATGACAGGCATATTAATTTAGCTCAAGTTTTTTATTACCTATACTGAACATTTACAGTGCACATTTCAAAGCTATGAGTCTTGGGATTCTAGGCCACCACATATTTGATTAAGGGATGTATTGTAAATTCAGTCTTTCTTTAAACAATTATGACACATGGTCTGTAGGAAAATATACGGAATGCTTGTACTTTTTATTGTAAAAAAACATGGGTATTTTAGTTTAATTGCTTAATATACATCATTCTGAACACAAGGAGTTTAGAAAAGCAGAAAAGGAAACAGTCAGATACAAAACATCTTTGGATAAATAACTTAGATAAAGATATTTCTCGGGGGAGGTGATATCTTTTATTGGGCCAAGCGCATGAAGAGACTTCAGATAAGCTTTAAACACAAAACAAAGTGGTTGAAAGCTTGTCTAGAATCTCTCCCAACCATTCAGTTGGTCCAAAGAAATATATCACCCCTCCAAAAAAAATCCTTGTCTCTCACATTTCCTGGACCATCATGGTTAGTAGGGCTGTGTGAAGCTTCGGTCACTGATTTGATTTGTTAGAGATTCAGTCCGATTCAGCAGCTAAATCTCTGAATCCAAATCAAATCAGGAGACCCATTAATCTCCACAAATAGAATCCGAAGCCTCCAATTTGATTTGGAGCGATTCGGAGAGATTCAACATTTGGACATAGATACAACTTTATATGTTTTTTTCTACATACCTCAAGATACCAGGCAGCTCTTGAGCACTGAGATGGTGGGGCAGATGGAGAGTCCGACGGGAGCATGGGGGGGGGGGTCCCCAGCATGCTCAGCAGCGGATCTGGAAATGGACCAGAAGCACAACATGTCTACTTCTGGGCCCACTACAGAGCATGTGCCCCTCCCACCCCCTAGCTCAGTGACTGGTGCCTCCTGGGTCTTTGGGGGGCGAGCACCTGGGGTTTCCCTGTGGCCAATCACCAAGCCAGGATGTGTGTGGGGGGGGTCCCCCACACACTTGATGTCAGACCTGGAAGTGGACCGGAAGTAGTTCTGGTCCACTTCCAGATCCACCAACAAGCACGCAGCCCCCCCCCCCCCGCCTGCCCATGCTCCTGTGGGATGCTCCATCAACCCCACCAGCTTAGCGTTCATAAGCCATGCATACCTCAAGGTATGTAGAAGAAACATATAAAGCTGTATCGATGGCCAAATCACTGATTCTCCGAATCAGAACTGAATCTTCAGATTTGGATTTGGCTAAATTGATTCAGCAGTGTGATCCAAGTCAACTAATCAAATCACTGTACCCCAAATTGGGCTGAATTTGAATCAAATACAGCCTACTTCACACACCCCTAATGGTTACAGCATCATTCTAACACTAAATAAATTGGAGGCAGTTAAAGGGACATGACTGGAACATTTTTTGCTTCTAGACATGAAGTAAAGTTACCCATCTGGTTTGTTAATATTGAGACACCAGCATTAAAAACAAAAAACAGTTAACAGCTGTTTTCCTGGCAGAGAAGAAGAGGTTCCGTTCTCAGCAGGTGCTTGAAGCAGTGGTGTAAGAACAAGAGTTTGTACCTGAATCAGTGGTCATGGCAGGGCAGTGACATGGCAGGATATGGTCTGGGTCAGCAGTGGCAGCAATTGAAGTTCTCATGGTCCCTGTAAATGGGCACCCAGGTCTGATGGCTCATAATGCCCCAGGCTGATGGCTCATTGCATGACCTATGAGACCAGGATAAGGAAATTGAACTTATTTAGTCTGGAGAAGAGAAGACTGAGAGGGGATTTAATAGCAGTCTTCAACTACCTGAAGGATAGTTCCAAAGAGGACGGAGTTAGACTTTCTCAGTGGCAACAGATGGCAGAACAAGGAGCAATGGTCTCAAATTGCAGCAGGAGAAGTTTAGGTTGGATATCAGGAAAAACTTTATCACCAGGAGGGTAGTAAAGTAAAGGAACAGGCTTCCCAGGAGGTTGTGGAATATCCATTCTTGGAGGTTTTAAAGATCTGGCTAAACAAATCTTTGGCTGGGATGATCTAGTTGGGGATGGTTCTGCCTTGAGCAGGGGGTTGGACTATATGACTTCCTAATTTTCTATGATTCTATGATATACTGCTGGTTTGCACTAATTGGTCAGATGGGCATACAGGCCCTGTAGGATGTGTCTGAAGCAACAAGGTTTACCTCAGCTTAGAATGAAATTATGAGAGCTACATAAGATAGAGATGTTTCAACAGTTTTTCGCTATTTTCCATGAATCTCTCAGTGGATGAGAGACCGAAGAATGAAGGAACATTACTTCTGTTTATGTTTTGAATTAATCAGCTGCAGACCATGGAGGTGGGGGAGGTACTGCCCTTTCCAAGGAGGGGCGAGTTGAGGGGGTAGGTAAAAATAGCATGGTTAGTGTTGGGAGGGAAGCTGGGCTGGTGCAGGCACTAAGGCACATAGTTGACAGCCCAGAGGTCTCAGGCTCAGGGCCACAACAGAAGCATTCATGGAGAGGCACTGTCAGATTACAAGGAATCTGTGAATTTTGCTAAATACCTTGTCACAACGACACAAAAAAGGGAAAGGAAGATATGTTCTCAAGGTAAAAATGTTACAACTGAGGGACGAGGCTTCCCAGCCCTGGGGCTGTTCTGGGAATGTCTGCAAGTGTTTGTTAGGTCAAGTTTACACTTTTAGGTCAAATGGGGAAAAATAACTTGTGATAATAGTGTGCCATTTTTTGTGACCTAAAACTTTAAAATGCTTGCAGGCTTATGCATTTAAATCATCGTAAGCTTGATTAGGGAGATCTCAAAGTAAAACTTCCGTATCTCCTTAGATAGATACGGCTCCATGCCAAGGCATAGCAAGGTCTTTCAACACTCAAGGCAGAAGCAGAGGTAGGAGGAATAATGATGATTGGTGGAGAGCAATGTGAACTGGGGGAAAGGGGAGGGGGAAAGAAATCTTATCTCCTCAGCTCTCTTCACTCCAGTGACAACTGCTCCTGCTGCAGCTGTGCCTGTGGCAGCTTGGACTTAGGCTCCTGCTGGGGAACAGGAAGCAGTGTGGGCTCCCTGGGGGCTATTCCTGGTCCTCCCCCTTTTTCCCCCAGCAAAGCCTCCTTTGCTTCTCCCATAGCAAAGCCACCCAATGGAGAACACCCTTCTATTTCCCACAACCACCCATGCCAGATACACTACTGGGCACACGCTGTGCCCACCCAGCTCCTACAGATAGACAGTTCAGGGCTGCCCAGCTTCAAGCTTCCTCCAAAGGTGTTCTTAACAATTGTAACAGTTTGGTAACATCTCTAAAGTTAACTTTAGAATGTAGACATTGCACTTAGAAGTAGTTAGTCCAGCTCAAAATGCTTCAGTTTATTGCTTTGAATTAATTGCATGTGTAGATGTGCTCAGCTGCCTAATTAGCTCCACAATAAAGTATCAGAATGTGTATGTGCAGCCCTGTTAGGCCACAGGAAACTAATTACCTCTGCCATTGGTTAATACATATAAACATAAGTACAATCCAGTGGTGGTGTTATTTAGTGAGCTGCAATGCATGTGTAAATGTTGATGGGGTTGGCTGGGGCATGAGGGTGCTCCAGTGCATAAGCTGCCTGCCAGCCTTGTGCCTCAGCCAGCACCTCTACAGAACACTGAGCCAGGTTGCAGCAGCCCCAAGCTGGCAGGCTGATCCCCCAGATTCCTGCCATCTACAGATGCTGCAACCAGGCACAACAAGATGCAGTCCCAGGCTCATGTGCAAACATGGTGCCTGGGCACAATAAATTCTGGCACAAACTGTGCTGGAGTTATTGTGTTGTGCTAACTGCACATGTGGATGCATCCAGTGAGATGGAAACTACTCCTTTAATATTACAAACCGACCAAAAAGGGTGAAGTTTAATATATTGTAATCAATGATAGCATGTGTTACTATAAATGCCTCATTTGATGCATGGTGACAGAAGCTCTGCCTTCATCATTACTGACAGTGCCTTAGACACCCTGCTGTAATCTGACAGTTGAGAAGTCTCTCAAATGCTTAGAACAATCATAGTTTCATAGATGCTAGGGTCATCCCTCTCTGCTAGCTTGTGGCCATTATTTCTTGTAACCCCTGGGGGCGCCTTCGTGAGTAGAGCCTCACCAATTCCCTTCTGCACCATCTTATATTGGGCACTGATTATTAACTATGTTAGTCTGAAGTCACTTAGAAGGCAGGGTAGATTTGCTTTGGCATCTGATGAAGTGAACTTCAGCCCAAAAAGCTTGTGCTGTATATCTATCTACTTTGGTTGGTCTATAAAATGCAAATCTATCCTCCCTTCCACTGATTATTAAGAGTCAGGAGACTTACACATAGGACTTGGAAAGCAAGGTGGCATAAGGAAGTTAAGAAAAGATATCCTACTGGAAAAAAAACATTATATTTTGGAAGGATTCTGAAATGGCCAAAACTCAAGGTAGTCCTCATTATCAAAAAGGTTTTGGCAATTTCTTAAAGTGCCCCAAACCATAAGTTATTTTCCTGATGTTAAATATGGTTTCACATGTTGTACAAAAATAGTGTACATAGTACCTCATAGAAAACTAAAATGTTCCATATATGGTAGGAATTTTCTTAAAACTACATTATTTACCCACTATATTTAAGTGCCTAATCCATCAAAACCATAACATGTGGACACACAAATCTGAAAAAAATGCTAAACGTTTTCCACCTTCAAATTCAAATGGCTGAAATAATTTTTATTAGGCTGTCTTGGCCACTAGTGAAGAGTAATTCAAATAACTATACTATAAGAAACCAATGAAGCAATGGGATTTGAAATGTAAAAACTGGCAGACCCTTAACTACAGCATTTCAAATGGTGACACTCTAATAAGACACCAGCAGTCATTCATAATCATCTTAGTATTCTTTAAACAAGAATATAGTGCAAATTAAATATAATGTCAGTGAAGCCCACTTCAACATAAATCAATAAACTAATAAGCTGGTTAAAAGAAAATTATTACTCGGCTACAGACTTTGAACAGCATCTATATATTTTGAACTCCTCTGAAATGTAAGGGCTGAAAAAGAAATAACCCGTAGCATAGGACTAAATACTCACCCCCTCTCCCATTGAGATTTAAAGAAGAATTAATGATTACCAGACTAGTTCTGTACAAGGATGCACAGTTAAGTGCTCAGTACAGTAGTTAGGAAATAAAACATTATCTCTGCAACTTTATCTCTGCCCCTTATAGTTACGCAAAACAATACAGTCTTTAATTACATAATCACATAGTAGGTTAAAAAAAGACCCCTCAATGCTAAAGGAGAAGTTCTTGTTTCCAGATTGGTACAGCTATAGTTACTTCAACAATGTATTAGACAGATTTCTGTTCCCTTTCCTTAATACATTAATAAGTAAATTGCCAGCAAGATGTGCTAGGATTGACTTGCCAGGGTCTTCATTACAGAAAGGATTCATATATGAAAAGTTTAGCAACTTGCTTCATTTTGAGAAGCTCTAAGTTAAAAAAGGAAAAAAAAGAATATCTGAACATAGAATATTAGAATTTCAGTGCCATCTTTTAATTTTAAAGTACACATCTATTATTTGGTCTAATCCCCAGAGGAACAAAAGCAACAAGCCCGTCACAAAGTCTGTAAGTGGTTTGTTGGACATGTTTATATGTAAATCAACCAATAGCAATCTGCAGTTTTTTCTTGTGATCATTTGGGGGGTGAGGGTTGTTTTGTTGTTTTTTATTTTTAGGGTTGGTTTTTGTTTTTTGCCTTGGGTTGCTGGCACCATGAAACCAAAGACAGGATTCTTTTTAACCACAGGATTCTTCTGTCATGAAACATGTTTTATTGAAATACAGTGCTGGATGGCAATGGTCAGCCTCTTGCAAATGAAGCTCCATATTTTGTCTTAACTGTCCCTCTTTCAAAAAGGCATGAACTACACAAATGTCAAGAATTAGCAAGTCATCTAATATGATAACATAGAAAGACCTGTGAATAAAATAACTTGCATCATTCACAATATGTTACTCTATAAAGAGTATATAGCTCTGTATACCCCAACTTAGTACAACAAGGAAGCTTGAGCATTGCTGTCACTCTACACCTGCTCAGAATCCAGGCCCCCAAAAAATCTTTGGGGTCCCTTAAGTATTGGTCTTCACAGTGAGATTCAATCCTGTAAGCCCAGCAGGAAAAATTATGCTGAGAGCAAACCAGCATGGGTTCATAGCAGGTAGATCATGCATGACTAATCTAGTCTCTTTTTATGACCAGGTTACAAAACACCTGGATGCAGCATAGGGGTAGATGTCATTTACTTAGACTTCAGGAAGGCCTTCAATACGGTATCCCACCCCATACTGGTGAACAAGTTAAGAGGTTGTGACTTGGATGACCGCACAGTCCAGTGTGTGGTGAATTGGCTAGAGAGTCGTACCCAAAGAGTCATAGTGGATGGGTCGGTATCAACCTGGAAGGGTGTGGGCAATGGGGTCCCACAGGGCTCGGTCCTTGGACCGATACTCTTCAACGTCTTCATCAGCGACTTGGACAAGGGAGTGAAGTGTACTCTGTCCAAGCTTGCGGATGACACAAAACTGTGGGGAGAAGTGGACATGCCGGAGGGCAGGGAACAACTACAAGCAGACTTGGACAGGTTGGATATATGGGCAGAAAACAACAGAATGCAATTCAACAAGGAGAAATGCAAAGTGCTGCACTTAGGGAGGAAAAATGTCCAGCATACCTACTGCCTAGGAAATGAC
>JAGPOW010001296.1:111542292-111565688 GCA_030014935.1 Caiman crocodilus
AACCCAGTGCTTCAAAGGAGAGGAAGAAAACTAAAAATAAGAAAACACTAGGTTTCACCAGAGCATTCATCAGAGGGAAGAAACTAAATCCTTCTTAACTCTTACTAATAATCAGAAAAAGCCAAAAAGCATGGTATTACCAGATACCTCCCACATGACAAGAGTTACCTATATGTCCAAAAATGAGGATCACATGTACATGATACCGCATATGACACAGAGGCAGCAGGCAGAAGGCAGTGGAGTGTGCATCTTAGAGAATAGCTAGTTCATGGAAGCATGAGCAGCAGCCTACTGTCAGATGCTAAGCATCTGTTATCTATGAAAATTCACACCTCTGCAAACTGGTTAGTTTCTAAGGTGACACTCTGTCCTGCCTTCTGCTTGACTTCATGCTTATACAACTAGTGATCTTTCATTTAATACACAACATGTGATCAGACCATCCCTGTCCTATCACACTATCCCTTCCAAATCTTACCCAATTCAGTTTTAAAGCAGTTCAGATTCTTTGCAACTATTACTTGGCTTGGAAGACCATGAGTTCTTATTCCTGTTCATCAATAATTAGTCAGTCATGCAGCAGATTGAAGGGGTATACTACGCCTGTGCTAAATGCCAGTACTTCTGGGGCTGACATGGGCATCCTTTGACTCCATTGTCTTTTTTTATTTCACTGTAAGGGAAAGGAATGTTGTTCTGTGCAACCAGAGTGTGAGGGATGGAACATATCCCCTGTCTTGTTCCTTTGTGATACTGGGTATATGAGAATAAGGGCAGTGATTAAATTTATACATGCTATACTGCAAACAAACAAGCCTTTCAATCTTCATGTATGCTACTGTATGAGCCCTGAACTTACTTACAGGCAGTCCTTGGACATATGACACAATTGGTTCTTGAAAACCACACCTTAAGTCGAAACATTGTGACTCAGAACCAATTTTCTCATAAGATGTTATTAATGTTTCTGAACCAAGGCCCAATACCCTATTTTCACCAAAAATACCCCAGAATTTTGTACTCAATAAATTATAGATGAGTAACATAGCTACATTAATGTATTTATGTTGTAAATAGCAAACATATATATTGGGAAGGACTTCTTTGACATGACTTTTCTGGACTTTTTGAAAGGCTCTTGGTTGGACTTTTTGAAGGGTTCTTGGCTGGAGTCTTCTCAGGAGTCTTGGCTGCAAGTTTTTCTGGAGTCTTGTCTGGTTTCTTAAAGAAAGTGTCCAAGGAAATTTGGGCGGATGTTCTCTGGGGAGGTGAGCAACGCAGTGAACTTGTTCGCTGGCATAGAGTTGCATCGGATCAAGTGTTGTAAAGTCAAAACTGATGTCATAAAGTTGAAACAGGGTGACAATTTATAAATGTTGTAAGTCAAAATGTTGTAAGTCAAGGACTGCCTCTACTAAGAAAAAGAAAGCTCAATAGAAGAATGTTAGTATAACTGAAAGACAGCTCCAAATATGCTGGATAACAGCAACTTGAGGTGGGAAAGCACAGTACCAGCTCTAGGTGCCCACTTTTGAGGGGCACCAGAATCACCCCATGCTTCTGGAATGTAAGGCCTGGCAGCAGAAGCAGCTCTATAGCATTGGTAGCAGCACCCAATTCAAGACCACCATGCTAGTGCTGAGCCAGGGCAGACAGACCACATTGTGATGGTGTTAGTGACAGTTGTGACAGCAGCAGCTTGGAACAGTTTTTAAGCATGGGCAAGCCACCCGCCCTCCCCCCACCCTGGCACTCAGCATTCCCCTGCCCCATCCCCACTTTCCTGAAGGCACACAGACCTTGCTCATTACCTCTACTGGATAATTTCTGATGAATTGGCAATAAGCAATAAGCAAACTCTTCATGCCTTGTACAGCCCTTTTAGCTCTGGAAGATTTATCTGTCACATATAATCAGTCTAAAGGAAAATCATGAATAATTAAGCAAAATAAGTGGAATGACCATATACAACCAATGCATGATTTGGGTCAGAGAGGCAACCCAATGTCTCTGCCCAGTTTTACCCCATTCAGCCCCACTTTCAATGTTTGGACGAGTCAGAGGCTTTCTACTTGACCCTCTGCATAGAGGAGAACATCACCTCTTTATTAATATTTTCTTTATGAGATTTGTTTTAATTGATACTCGGAAATCAGTCAGTGAGGGAACATAAGAGATACTTTTGATCAGGAGTCCTTAACATTAATCAAGCCAGAATCAGCGAGGCATTGCTCATTAGTGAGACCAATCTTCTGCTGCTGCCTCTATCTCTGTTCCCTTTCTTTTAATTCAAAGACTATGTGGAAGTTTTAGGTGCTAATGCTGCTGGAAAATTTCAGTTCAGATCTAAAATCAGTAAGTATTTTTTTGTGTCATTTAGGAAATATTAAACCTTTTGGAAAGAATAAAAATTAATACTGATCTGAGTGGCAAAGAAGTCACAAGTGCTGCTTTACCATAAGCATATCATATTATGCTTTACCATAAGCTCAATATGAGCCACCAGTGTACTCTTGTTGCACAAAAAACCAACAGCATACTGGGTTCTATTACCAACCCAGTGCTGGTTGCAAAGCAAGGGAAGTGATTCTTCTGCTCTATTCAGGATTGGTGAGGTCTCATCTGGAGGGTCTCACACTTCAAGAAGGATGTTAACAGATTGGAAAGAGTTCAGCACAACAAATTGATTAGGGGCCTAAGAGAAATGACTTATGACAAAAGGCTGAAAGAAAAAGAGTTCTTTATCCTGGAGAAGAGAAGCCTGAGGAGAGATTTGATAATGGTTTTCAAATACCTGAATGGTGATTACAGAAAGGATGAAGATGGCTTTTCTCTGAAACTGTAGGGGGCAGAAGGACTAGGAGTAATAACTTCAGGTAGCAGCAAGGGGCATTTAGGTTGGGGATTAGAAGGACCTAACAATGAGGGTGATCAAGCATGAACAGGCGATACAGAGAAGAACAGATTAGACAGACACTTGGCAGGGATGTTTTAGTAAGGGATGATCCTGCCTTGAGCGGGATCAGGACTATATGACTTTGTGAGATCTCTTCCAGCCCTGCTTTCCTATAATTCAATATACAGCACTGCATTTAAAGCAGAATTAGTTGGGGTGATAGAAGCAGAGATATTAATACTTTTAATAAATATATTTTTGTCACCAGGACATAATGGTCCATATTTTCTCAGATGAAGTGGATAAATGTAATAAATAGACCTTTCAGTTCAGAAAGTACCATTTAGATCATCCTCTCTCATCTTCTGCACCTCATTTCAAATGCACTGAGTTTAATGACTTCTGTTTTATAAAGTGTATCTTCCAGGAAAGGGTTTTGTCCTCAGTTTCTGCACAAGGCCTAAGTAAACCATCAATGGACATAATTTAGCTGCACACTAGCTATATGGAATTTTGTTTGACCATTTTTGCTTGTAAATGGTACCTTAATCAGATAGACACAAACTAAGGTGTTTAATCCTTGGTTCTCTATCAAATAACTCTGTACCATGATATTTTCAACATGATCTTAAAGCTGTATTTTCAGCAAAGCTAGATTTATGCCAACTCTTTTAGTCACTCGCTCTCCTATTCCCTTCCCAATATGAGGTATAATGTAGCTAGAATTGAACAGCTATGCACTCAGTTTATCCTCTGCCAGTTGAGTACTATCTTAACCACTAGAGAATCATTCTAAACACAGTAAATTAGAACAGCTCTGTGGCTTTTTCAAGTGATATTGGAAGACAATTTGATACTCTGACAAAGTGATACTCTGACAATCCCAGGATCAAGGACAGCATAATGGTCATTTAAAGCTATGTCAAGTCTGGGACTGGGCTTATAATCATTTTAGTACCACCTTAGAAACTGTGACGGAAACATTTGATGAGTGAGGAGTGTCTATTTGAAACTGTAAGATCCAGATAGATGTCCAGTACTTCAGCATGACATATCTATAAACATATCCTCAATGATCTCAGATTAATTGGGAATTTAAAAATTATAAAACACATATACTGTAAAGGAACAATACATAGCAGTATACTGCAATGTATGGAGATAAGTGATTTCCCCTCTGAATATGATCTCTCATCTGCAATGTTCTGTGTAATTTGGTGGAGTTTCCATTGTTGTAAACAGACACAATTCCCTTCTGTGGTTTGATATAAAAGGTTAATTAAAGAATTAAAGATTAGAACTACATAAAAGCAAGCCTTACTTCCCCCCCCCCCTTTTGTATAACAGTCGAAAGGTCACAGCATATGCACAGAAAGTAGAAAATGTGGGATCAGGCCTTCCTCAACTTGAGAGGGTTAAACCCACATCTCACAATGCCCAGGAGAATACCCTTCCCATCAGAGAATGCCCTTCCCAAGAGAGTGCCTTTCTCTCCCTATATAATGGGAGGAAAGTCACTTCACACCATTCTTGTTGAAGCTGAAAGGAGTGCAAAATTCTTGGGGCGGGGTGGGGAGAGGACGGAGTGTAAATCTATAGTATAGGGGTCAGGGTGCACATAGTGGGATGGGGGGAGTCTTGGGTTCTGGTCCCAGCTCCCAGAACTATATTATTTTTCACTGATCATTGTATATAAAATACAGAAACAATCCTGAGAACAGGGATCAGAGCCCAGGCCTCTCTCCACCCCACTATCTGTGCCCTGCCTCTTATGTTATAGATTTAGGCTCCCTTCTCCTGTGCACTACTCACTAGGCTAGTGAGGCATGCTTTCTCTTTCGGGGCCCATGGTTTTTGCATTCTTTTCTGTGTAGTGGCATAGAAAGGCTGTCGCCTTGGAAATGGGAGATGTGGGTTAGACCCCTCCCAGGAACAGGAAAGAATTATGAAAAGCCTAACTCTCAGTTACTGTGTGAGATTCAAAGGCCCAATTTGAGCAACCAGGGCTATATCCACAAAAGAGTCTGTCCATTGCTGATTCTATGCATTAAACATTTTACCTCCTATTACACATAAACTGGTATAAGAAATTACACATTAACCAGTAAAAGTGATCGAAAACCAGTTCAAACCTGTAACACAACAGAAGTTCAGTGCACTTAATCTGCTTTCAAAATGGCTGAAATCAGTTTAAGATAAACCTTGATGGATGAAGACTTAACTGATTTAAGTTGAATCAGTTTACTGAACTTCTGTCCCAAATCCTGTCCATATTCAAGTTCACCCACAGCATCCCAGCCAAGATGTTTTGCACCTTTCCTGAAAATCCTCCCCTCCCAGGGTGGGCTCGTTAACCCACCCCACTTCCAGGGTGGGCCAGCTGAGCAGGGACATGTGCTCTAGTGCCCCACAGCTTCTGGCCCAGGCCACGGCAGACATATAGCTGCATTTCTAGAATCAAAAGTAAATGTCTGTCCACTTGCTTATTGATTCAATCTATGCAGTTTAGACTAACCTGTAAAGATTGTATCAATTCAGCCTTAGGTTTTTTGACTGTCTGTACTTAATCCTAGTGTGATCCATGGGTCTTGCTTAAGCCTGTAAGTTTGCTATGAGTACATGGAGAAATTTAGGTTTATAAGAAAGAGATCCTTAAAAAAATGGGATGCTGACCTCAGAAATTCCTAAGTTATCTCAGAAGTGCAGAGAAGGTCAGGGCCTAAACCTAATACAACAGTAATCAAAGGGTTTTTGAACCTGAAAGCTTGCTTAATAACTATTCTCCAACCATTTGGGTTGGTCTAATAAAAGATATCAAATTCACCCAAGGAACCTTGTCTGCTAAAATACTATTCTTTTTTATTTTCCCTTAAAACCTGCTTGCATTTGAAATCAGCTATCACAACAATGTACTCTGGGTACATCTACTTGTGGAATTAATGTGAATCAATAAACTCTGGTGCAATTCATGCCAGAGTTTATTGCTGGCAAGGACACCATTTGCATATGCACCTGGGAGTATAGCACACTGAGCTAGGTCAGAGCAGCCCCAGCAGCCAGAGTGTCAGCCTGCAGTTCAGCATTGTTCTGACTTGGCTCAACATGCTGCAGAAGGGCTGGCTGAGGCATCCAGTGTGAGGCTAGCTGAAGCACCCTCTTGCCTCAACCAGCCCCATCAACATGTACATGTGCGTTGCTGCAGAATAAATGACTCTGCTTTAGAACAGTACACGTTTACAAGTGCTATCCTACAGCAGAGTTAATTAGTTTATTCTAGCCTAATAGCACTGTGATGTATAGACAGTGATGTTTTGCTGTTGAACTAAGTAGGCAACTCCATTGTAAATATCTCATGTTGATGCATCCTTGGCTGATCACATTAACTACTAGGCTAAAATTTATGCACATGCTTTGTTCTTCTCTACACCTGCATGTTATGAGATGCCTAATCTTTTTAGTATGTATTAGACATGTACATAGCACCCCTCTAGACACTTAGCACAGCCCCATTTAAGTTTCTGGTTCCTACTGGAGCTTCAGTAGGTGCCTAGCTATTTGGGCCAGGAAAGCTCTAGTCATGGCCAGAACTGTTGAAGGCTTAGGGATGTTTGAGGTTCAAGTAGTTTAGGTACCTGTACACAGAGGCAACCTCTAGGAGGTCATTTTATGGATCAGATTTTTGTATTTAGGTTCATAAAGTTTTTCTAAGACCTGTTTTAGATGACTATGTCATTCTTTTTTTTTTTTTTTGCACTTTGTTTCCTCCATGCCCTCAGGTCCTCATCGCCTTTTAAAGAGGCTGTTTGTAAGATAAACATTTATGGAGTGTCCTGAAAAAGATCCTTCCTGCTTTAAGGGTTCCTAAATAACACAAAGGCTGTACAAGGTAGTGACATTCAGGCATAGCAAGGGACAGAAATAGATAGTTCAGCCTTTACTCACATTGGTGAACACTTACTGATTTTAATGGATCAACTTGTTTGAGTCATCACCCCTCAGTCTATTCAAGAGGCTGTATTTAACTCCCCATGCACTTAGCTCATTAAAAATGTCACTAAAATTCAAGTAAGGATCTGAGGGCTGGATTTAGTACTTATCTTTACTACAGTTCCCATATGTATTCTCAGTCCCTGAGATATCCCACTCTCACATCATTGTTGACTAGCATCAAGCCCTTCTGGCTTTGTCTAGATTGACTTTAACTAATCTATTTTTTTCCTGTTGCCCTAATTATTTTCCTAATTAGAAAAATCACCATTCATTAAATCAACCTTCATTAGGCTCCTAAGCATGTTAACTTGTCTGACAAATTTTAAGGAGAACATGTTTGCCCTCTAGTATTGTGTGTAAAGTAGTAGACAGCTGATGCTAACAAATTACTTCAAAGATTTATTCCTCAGAAGGAAAATAAACTTAGACCCTTAAAGAAGCCAGTACTAGAAAGAGAATGTTAGCACTGCAGGTCTATAAGCGGAAGATTTACAATCCACTGGCTGTAATAGTTTGCATTTTATACTTTGAAAAACAGTAATAATGGTCTCCTATACACATGCAGGGAGGCTGCTCTGACATGTTGTAATTATAGCATGTTGGAGCAGACTTGATTAATTATCTGCTGGAGCGTGGTAATTACTGTGCTCCAGAAGAATCCAGCATCATGTGTATCAGCATCCCCATGCTGAAACATGGTGGTGGGGTGCTTTAAACTAAAGCTTATTCAATGAACTTTAATAAAAACGTTCTGCCACTATTTTTCAGTGATACTGATACATATGACATCCCATGTTCAGAGCTGTGCTAATCAAAGCTCCTGCCACAGCAACTTTAATTGGGGTCCGGGGGGGCCTCCTGGGGCTGCAGCACCAGTGATCCTGCTGGGCAACACAGGGCAGCCCAGCTTCAGATATCCTGGAGTTAAAAAAGCCCATGGAAAAAGCAGAGCAGCAGACATATGAGCAACATGCCCTTGCACCATGGAGAATGCCTAACTGTGGTATGTGTCACTACAGACATGTTTGTGTAGCCACATACTGCACAGCCACACTCATCTTATATTTATGGCCTAGATGTTCCCACTCTGTGCCAAATTTTCTCTCTTTCTCTCTGCTGAGATGTGTCTCTTTACTTGTCCCTTGGCCAAGTCCAAACACCTGCAGGTCACTCCTTGACAACTGCAGTTCCCTGCTTGCGAGTTCAGGTATCTAGAATTCATCCTCCGCTGGGTTTGGGCCTTTTTAGCTCACTCCTGAATTTGAGTGTCTTCAGCCTTCTGAATACAATTAATCTTTTGTTATCTCTACTTCAGCAACTTCTAATTTCTCATTACCCAACTTGTTTAGCTATTGTTTCTTTGAACTAGCTTTTTCTCTACTCCATCTTCTATTAGGCCAACCAGTGTTCAATGAAGCCCGTTAATCCCAAGGTCCCTTGAGGTGTCTTAGCCTAACTATATCTTAGCATAACTTCAGCCTAGCATAATAGAAACTCCTACATTCCCACACTTATCTTTTTAAGAGGATGATGTCATCCTGACAAAGCATAGGTCCCAGAGGCATCTAACCCAGCAGGCTAGATGCTATTTTTTGTCACCCATTGGTGCTCCTCTGTACATTCATGTCCCACTCATTTATATTTTAGATTTTGCACTCCCTTATACACATTGTAGACTGCACTGTCCAATTTTACCAGTCCTTCATGAGGCTGATAAAGGCCAGGAAATGTTTGGTTTCAAAACCGCAAGTAACTTCTACATGTAGGGCATAGGCTTTCAAGTTTTAATTTTCATTAGCAACCATGGAAGTACCGGATCCCAGTTTGTTCCTTATTATTGCATACCTTAGATAACTTGACTTTTAAACATGTATTCATTCTTTCTATTTGTCCTCCTACCCATAAAAGTAATAAATTCCTACAATCCCCGGGTATGACCATGTGGTTAACTAATATAATCTAGAATAAAACCTCCTGAGTCTGTATCCATTTTCAGACTACTTTGGATGCTTGGACTCCATTGAGTGTATTGTTATATGATGATCTACTAACGCCAGGTTACATTGCAGCTGCAGTTTATGTTCCTTGCTCCTATTGCTTTGGTTTGAAGGCTATTCTATAACTTTTCTTCTTTTGATGGTTAGAAGGCTTCTTCTAATTCTTAGTTTAAATTTATTCATAAATGATTTATACTTGTTCTCTCTTGCACTGGTATGGTCCTTTGTATAGATCATCTCTGAATAAAGCTCTCTGTTCCTTAGCTTACTAAATGTTTCTGAACTATAGCTTGCTCCTAAAGAATATCAAGATTGTCCTGCACTGTACCATGCTACATGGATACCACAAGGCCAACCTGACCCCTAAGCTGCCATGTAAAAGACTTTGGAGAGAGTTTCTATACATTATTGAGTGGCATTCAATGTATTTGTCCCTTAAAACTTTGATGAAATGCATTCCATTCTGTAAAAGGTTTGGGAAGCACAGATATTTTGAAAAACAAATAAAAAAAGTTGAATTCATTCTCTAATACCAGCAAATCCCTTTCTTTGTGGAATCTTGTAAAAGATTTAGTACTCATAAGATAAAAACATGAGAATTTTCCAATTAAGTCTCAACAATATGCTTTAATTAGATAAAATAATGTAAGATATTGATGTTGGCATAATCTATACAAGCAGTACAAAGTTCCCTTATTTTTTCTCAGTCTCACTAAATTTACATATCTCCTCATAGTGCAATAAATATTTTAAATGGAGCAGAAAGACATACACATAATTAAAAGTACTGTTGCATCATCTACTTATAAATATTTTATAAGTTTTTACATTAAAATAATATGAGTCTGAAGACAGTGAATTTGATGGGTATTAGAAGCATCTGTTGAATACTTGATAAAGAATAAATTCAATTTAGTTCAACAATAATTTACAAAGCAGAATGCAAATCTTGGGATAATAGGAGTATCCCAGTATAACACATTGTTTCTTATACCTCAAGCATATAAGACTGACTGTTTTATTTCCTTTTATAAATTATTTCAAAATTCATTTTATAGGGAGGCAACAGTTTTCTTCTGTTAGGGAAAAGTTAACATCAGTTAGAAGATATTAGTATATAAGGACTCCAATACACATGCAGGGAGGCTGCTCTAATGAACTGTATTTACAGCGCATTGGAGAAGACTCAATTAATCGAGTCTGCTGGGGCATAGTAATTATCGCGCTCCAGCAGACTCCAGGTCCCCATAATGAAAAATGGCAGGTGGGGCACTTTAAACTAACACTTGTTCAATGAGCATTAGTTCAAAGGGCCCTGCCACATTTTTCAGGGTGGGGACAGTGATACACATGACACTTTGAGTGCTTTAATTAGCATGGCTCTGATAGCCATGCTAATTAAACTGTTTCCCACCCCCCTCCTCACCTCTCAGAGCATGTGTATAAACACCCTGAGGAAGCAATATGTTTTCATATAGAAACAGGCAATTATTGTCAGACATTTCTTTGATAACTCCGTATGATACTCCCTAGCAACATTATAGAAGGAAAAATAGAGTAAAATCTATAGTGTAGTGAGATAAAAGTATTAATTGAATCAGTTAAAAAAGCAGGTAGAAGAGACCTCTTTGTTCTGATTTTGAAAATTTCTGAAGCCCTAGGATTCATTTAATAATACCTTTGTGGTTGCATAGCTAATATGCACAACCTTAACTGCATGCATAAATTCAGTATAGAGAAGTGCAAATATGATGCTGAATGGGTCACCTGAGAATGTTCATATAATCACAGAAAGTGCACAAAATAGTAACACAAGCATTTGTAAACTTTGGCATACAGGCAGGCCTTCTGTTTTCATATCAAGTCCATGAGGTTATGCAGGCCAGATGGTACCAGAAAATGAAAGAATTATTCCCTATGGTAAAGTTTCTATTGCATTGTCCAAGGTAACCATGAATGGCCAATTGGTGGAAGTTAGGTTTCCACTAGTTCCACCAGAAAAGTTATCCACATCTAAGTAGTATGCGTTAAGTAAGATAAGATTTGTTATAAATGTTACACTAGTATAAACATTTTATTTTTAATTGTATTAATGTTGCATTTTTCTTGCATTTTTTTATTATTAGTTGTATTGTGAATCACATTACTTTTTTTTCCCTTTCACAGTGTTTGCATATTTTGAAATCTTTTTTTTAATTTTTAAAACTGCCTTTAATTAAACTGAAATACTTAAGAAAACACCTGAATTTGTTTTCATTAACACTATATGTATATGTATATGTATATGTATATGTATATGTATATGTATATGTATATGTATATTAGGGTTGCGCGAATCTTCAGTCCCTGATTCAATTTGGCATAGACTTGACCCGATTTGGTGGCCAAATCTCCTAATCCAAATTGAATCAGTGGATCCTTTAATCTCACCAAATTGAATCGAAACCATCTGACTCAATTTGGAGACATTTGGAAAGAGTTGGAGATTCAGACATAGAGACAGCTTTAAATGTTTTTTCTACATACCTCTAGGTAGCAGGGGCTCATGAATGCTGCAGTGCTGGACCAGGAGCATTTGTGATCCACTTCTGGGTCTTCCGAGGAACGTGCTGCCTCCCCCCTACACCTCCCAAGCTCAGTGACTGGTGCCTCCTGGGTCTGGGGGGCACCCGGGGTCCCCCTGAGGCTTAAAAGCCAAAATGGGGGGCATGGGGGACCTCCCAGTTCTTCTGGTCCACTTCTAGATTCACCGCCAAGCATGTGAAGGGTCCCCCACCTCTACTCCTGTGGGATGCTCCATGTGTCCCAGCATCTCAGTGATCAAGAGCCACACCTGCTACTTCAAGGTATGTAGAAAAAACTTTTAAAGTTGTGTCTATGTCCGAATTGCTGATGCTCTGAATCAACAAATTGAATCACTGTCCATGATTTGGGCTGAATCTGAATTGAATAGGGCTCGCTTCATGCACCCCTAATGTATATGTATATGTATACGGAAATTGTTCACAGGAAAAGTAATATTTCCAAACAAGCTCTAGCCAATAACTTCCTGAAAATGTGGTGCCCAGGGATCAAAGCAGGTATGTTACAACAACATATAAACCATGACTATTGACCTCCACCTTCAGTCATATATCTTCAAATTAGCATGTCTTGAACTTTTTTTGCTGTTGTACCCACATCATAAATCTCTTGTGCATTTTGATTCCCATTATAAGTCCTAGACCTCTTTCAATATCGTTGGGCCAGATTCTTCTCTCAATTGCCGCAGTTTTGCACTGGAGTGATGACTGATTTCAATGGAACTATACTTTAGATCAGTTTGAGCGAATGTTCAATTTTTTAGTCTAAGGTTATTTTTCCCAATATGCATTGTTTGGATTGATGTGGAGACACATGCATAATTTTAGTAACAGCTAAATGTTAAACTGTTTAAGAGAGCTTGGCAGGCTTGTTCCATTATAGATCTCATCTGGAGCCACTGACTCCTGTGAAACAAAACTGAGTAGAGTTGTGCAGGTGTGGAGACTATATCTATTCACATCTTCCAGCCTGGAAAGAGACCTTGATTAGAACATGCTCTCTGCACTGTCTCTTCCTCTTCGCCTAGGATACCAATCACAAGTTGTAACATATATAAAACTCAGTGGGCAAATCTACATGCAAAAGCTGTAGGATGGATTGACTTTAGAGTAAACCTACCCTGGGCAGCTATCTATATGCAGCAGCCAGGGGGAACTCTAGCTCAGGAGGCCTAGCCCAGGGGCTAGCAAGGAGCATGGGGCCAGGAGACAGCTGTCTCCTGGCAGGGGCTGGGACACCGATTCCTGGCTCGAGGAGCTGCCTGCTGATGGGGTGAGCTCCAGTTGTGGAGCCCGTGCAGTGATAATATCCCTCTGCCCCAGCAGCAGGAAACTCCCAGTTCCAGATCCCTATTCAAGCCTCCCAGGGGGCTTGGAAAGAGCTGCAGGGGAAGGTCAGGTCCCAGCCCACTGCCCCAACCCACCACTGGGGCAGCTAGCAGTGAGCCCCTGGCTGAGCGGAGATTCCCTACCCAGCCTGGGGCCTGCTGCTAGCTGCCCCACTAGTGGATCTGGGCAGAGAGCTAAGACTTGATCCTCCTCTAGAGCTCTTTTTATGCCCTGTGACTCAATCACCCAACTGAGGCACAGGGCTGTGAAAAATTTGTGTGGCTGGGAACTGCCCCACCTAGGACAGTTCCCAGCCAGCCCCAGGCTGCACAGGAAAGTCTGCACATGCAGCCTGGAGCTGGCTTGTGGCCGCCCAAAATGGGACATCCTGGAGCTGGCCAGGAACTGTCTGAGTCAGGGGCAGGTACCAGCCAACTCCAGGTTGGGTGTGGAACTTGCTCTGTGCAGTGAGCTCCCAGCCCTTATTCATCATCACAATCACTGAATCGGGACTGGAAGTTCCCAACTGCCAGAGCATGGGAACACTGTCCCTTCCTGGGCTCCAGTGGCAGAGCCCACACCAGCAGCAAGCAGTTACCAGAACAGAGCAATCTCCTGCCCCCTGCTGCTGAGTTGACTGGCAGCGAAGTTGCTCTCAGTTGGCTGGGAGCAAATGGACTCTTCATACGTGCCTTACTGCACAGTAATTACTCAGTAGTTAATTTTCTACTTGCATTGCAGGTAGCAAATTAACTGCCAAGTAGATGAAATTACTGTGCAGTAAGGGTCAGCACATATAGATGGTGATGCTTACTATGCAGTGGGAGTGTCTGCAAATGCATTTACTCTGGCCTAAGTTTCCACTGATGTAAGCTAATTTGGTGTAAACCCTTTCAGGAAGGCATCTATATGTGCAAGGATTAGGGAGAAGATTTGCATGCAGTTTTCTGCAGCTCTGCAATGGGCTCCTGCCACCACTGGGGGAACTCTAGGCTCTTGCTGCAGCTGGCAGCACCTGGCAGCCATCTTCAAAAGTCAACTCCACTCTCTGCTCTCTGGCCAGACCCTTCCTTGCTTAGGAGCAGTGTGCCAAACAGAGGAACAGCACATGGCACCTCTCTCTTTGGCCACACTATGCCTCCCCACACTATGGCTGCTCTAGCTCCTGGCCCTGACAGCAATGACCAGCACCCCACACTCCTGCTGGCTGCTGCACTGAATCTGCTTGCCCACCACACAGACTGCTGCCTGGCCCATGGCTGTCTCACTCTGTTCAGCTCTCCATTGCACGGAGACTGCCTGGATACTGACTGCTATCCCAGCACTTCCACTGCACAGCTTCTGCCAGCAGGGACCACAATAAGGGGCTTCACAATGCCACTGCTGAGGCCAACAAGCAAAACACCAGCATGTGCCTGGCCCTCCCCTCAAACACTTCAATGGCCCTTACCATGCTGAAGCTGCCCACCAGCTTCCAGTATGTTAGACACCTGTTCAGTGTGGGCAAGGCCACTGCTTGGGAGGCCATCCTGGAAGTGTGCAGAGCCCTTCTCTGGGGACATGCTGGGGGACAATGTGCTCCATGTCCACAATCCCCTAGCAGCTGTGGTGGGGTTCTGTGCCCTGGGATTTCCCCAGTGTATCAGGGCCCGGGATAGGACCCTCATCCCTGTCACCTGCCTGCCCCACAGAGCCAGAGTGGATTTCACTCCATGGTCCTGCAGGCCCTAATGGACCACTGTGACACATTCATCCACATGAGTGCTAGCTGGATGGGCAGTGCCCATAATGCCTGTGTGTTTTGCAACACTGGCCTCTCGGGACTTGTGGAGAATGGTCCCTTCATGCTGGGGGTGTCAGACTTGTAGCTGGGTGCTGCCATGGTCCCACTGTGCTCTTTGGGGAACCTGCCTACCTGCTCCTGCTGATGAGGCCCTACACTGACCACCTGGAACCCCATCAGGTCCACTTTAACCACTGCCAGGGCTGGACACATGCCATGGTGGAATTTGCTTCAGCCACCTCAAGGGCCACTGATTTTCCCTCACCACCCACCTTGAGGTCTCTGAGGACAACCTTCCTGGGGTCATTGTCACAGCCTATCTGCTGCACAATAGTAGTGAGGCCCAGAGGGAGCTGTTCCATGAGGCCTGGGTGGAGGAAGTAGTGTACAGATGCCTGATGGTAGAAGCACCACCTGCGACAGGCCCCAGGATAGCCACACACACATGAGCAGGAGCCAGGGCATTGGGTGTTGGAGGTTCTAGCTGACACCTCCTTCTGCACTCCCTGCTGTAGCCTACCTGCCATGCTTCCCACTGACCCTCCACCCCACTGCTCATCCCCAGCAGCATGCTCAGTGCACATATGTTGAAACAAATCTTTATTCACCTCACATCACACAGGTCCATTTCACCCTCCCTTCTGAACACACAGGGCTTCCTTTCCTCCCCAACAGAGCCCCTCCACCACTCACTCCATCGACCAACAATAAAAAACCCTCCTCTCTGTGCAAAGTATGTACAAAGTACTTTTCATGGTGTCCTGGAGTAGGAGGCCATGAGGTGGGGGGTTACTAGTGGGGCAAAGCCTGGGGATAGGTGCCAGCAGCCCAACCTCCAGCTGTTCCCCTGTGGATCCAGTGCTCCTCTGACATGGCTGGATTCCCCTCTGGTTGGTGGAGTCTAGGCCATCAGGGCTGTCATGTGGTCCTGGTGCCACTCCAGAAAGATATGGCACTGTGCCCGCATGGAGCCAGGGCAAGTGGTGGGTCTGAGCTCAGTTGGGTGAGCTGGTTAGCATGGTATCTGGGCCAGGGGCTGTGCCAGGGGCTTCTGGCAGCTGAATATGGGTTAGGACAACTGGATGAGGAACTAGCCTTGTTCCCAACTTCCCGACAGGGGGCCTTTCTGGGGAAAAACACCAGAGCCAGCCCCCTGCTGCACCACCACTGGGCCCTGAGCATGCTTCAGCTGCATCTACTCTGGGTGGTATGTGATGAGCTGTTCACATGGAGGGGTGCCCAACCCACTATATCCTGCTGCTACTGATCTTTATGGTACTCCAGGTGCACCTGTGCACCTGCATGTAACCTTGAGCTACTGTGCAGAGGACAATCCCAGGATGCTGTGCAACCTCCACTACCACCTGGAGGGCTATCAGTGGTTGCAGTATGTGTTCCTGCCCCTCACTGCCAAAGAGGATATCACCAGTGGCAAAAACACATCCCTCAGCATATGTGAATCCTGTGCCCACCTAGCTGCATGGGTATGGATTGTATAATAAAATTATGCATTGTCTCCCACTTCTCTGTGTGCTGTGAGGGCAGAAATCCAGGGCCAGGGGAGTGGAGATGGGCTAGGGGGGAAGGAAGGACAGTACCAGGGGATGGAGTGAGGAGGGCGCTCCCTGTGGTGCAGGTTTTACTATGTGGCTGGGTCTGGCAAGGCTGATGGTTTGGCATGGTCCTCCCTGCCAGTGATGATGTGCATCTGTGCCTGGTGTCCTCAGTCCACAGAGCACTCCTCTCCCCCTCCCCAGGGATAAGTTGGTGCTGCTGGTGGTGTCATGGCTGGCCACACCTCATGTCTGGCCCTATTACTGTTCTTCCCCCTGCACCCACTGGTGATCACCCTAACCTGGTGTTCACATCATTGGATACCCAATAGTTCAATTAAGTGAAGAAGGATGAGTCTGAGTAAATAATCTACAATGGCTGTTCTGCAAACTCTCCTGCATTAGTTCCCTTGCCCAGGGCCTGGGGGCTGGAAGAAGCAATAATTTCTGGATAAGATCAACCTTTAGCTCTTATCCAGAAATGATCCCTTTTCCATCCATCCACATCAAATCATGCAATGCAGGAGGGCAGTGGGCAGGAAAAGAAGGAGAAAACTAAAAAGGAAAGCAGCAGCTCAATTTTCTAGGTGAAAGGATGCTTCTAGATATGATCTCTACCATGAGACCCAGCTACAGGGTGAATATTTTACTAAAAATAATCTTGTTTCATTGTGTTGCTTTTGATCTATATTTCTGTCTTTGATTCCGTTATTTCATTGCTCTCACTGATGTTTGCCACACATCTCATTTTAGTGTTATTTGTGAATAAACAGCATCTCTACTTAAAAAATAAATTAGCAGGCCCTTGCTCTGTAGGTTGCTTGTACCTTAAAGTTTGTACACTAAAGGAAATTTGGAATTTTTTTCCTGAGGGAGGTCAGTTGATGCTGCTTCTTGAAACTCTTCAACTGATAAATCTCTCTTAAATTAGACACCTCCAAAGCTGGGAGAATTGCCTTTTATGAGGCTACTGAGCATTTTTAAGTATAAGTGCATGTAGCAACTAGCTGTTAAAAATGATTCTGCAAAACATTACTAAACTCTGGAACCAGGATAATAATTTCAGACAATAAGGTAAAATAGCCAACTGCTTTATTATATTTGATTTTTTTGTTGTTGTTTAGTGAATGCTTGCTCTGTAACAATGCCTTGTAGGATAACTGATAAATATTTTACTGATAAATATTTCAGCATCCTGTACCACCAGTACTTAGGCTGTAACCTAAAAATACCACCATAAGCTAATGTGTTCTTCCTAATCTTATGGAGATATCTAATATTGGATTACTTTTGTTCATGCCACCATCATCAAAACTGAATAAAAAGGTGAAATGAACTGAAATGTTATTACTGTCTGTCAGTTAAAGTATTTCTAAGACAGCAAACATGCTCTACCAGTCACCTGTTTTTTCATGTTAAGAATGGTAATGACTAAAATACAAAGCCAACTGTTCTGCCTTCAAATCACATCAAATCTTTGTAGCAAAACTGTACTTAAAGGCTTAAAGAAACTCCTAGGACATCCAAAATACTATACAAGGAACAATGGGAATTAGATTTCAACAGTGGTAATTGTTCCTGTATAGCATGAGAAAGTAAATGATTTCAGCCTTCTTGGCTGTAACTTGATTTTGTTGCTTTGGTGGTAATTATTGTATGTAAAAATAAACCTGCTGTTTCATCTTTAAAAACAAAACCCGTGTCATAATTTATATTTCTAAAAAAGCATGAAAAGAAAGTGTCTTATATATATTATTAATTGTAAGTCCATTCTGTAAATGAAACCAGTGAACCAGTTACTGGTTAGTTAATTGAATTAAATAAGGAACTTTCAATTTAATAAGGAAAAGTAACAAAAAGTAAATGTCTCCAATACTCTATACATATATAAGTATGAATGGAGTCTTTACTTACAGACAGCTAAGGTAATTTTGTGGCTGAAGGCATTCACCCAAACCTTTAAAGTCAAGTACATACCAATCAAAATAAAAGTCTATAGACTTTCCACTACTTCGGAATCTCATGCTACAGTCCTGAGAAAGGGATAGCATTTCCATCTCCAAAAGAGTTTCCACTTCCTTATAAACTAACTGGTGAGGCCTCACCTGAAGTATTGTGTCCAGTTTTGAGCCCCACACTTCAAGAATGACATGGACAGTTTGGAATGAGTCCAGCACAGGGCAACACAAAATTGTTAGAGGCCTGGGAAGCAAGACTGAAAGGGCAAGGGTTATTTAGTCCGAATATTGAGAGGGGGGGGTTCATAACAGACTTCAAATATCTGAAAGGCGATTATAGAGAGGTTGGAGGTAGCTTTCTGTGACAACAGGAACAGAACTAGGAGCAACGGCTCTATCTGCAGCAAAGGAAATTTAGGTTGGACATTAGGATGAATTTTCTGATTATAAGGGTAATCAAGCACTGAGACAGAGTACCCAAAGAGGTTATGGATCTCCATCCCTGGAAATTTTCAGGAACAGGTTGTACTGGACAGATACTTAGCTGGAATGGTTTAGTCAGAGATGGTCCTGCCTTGAGTAGAAATATGGACTAAATGACCATGTGAGGTTCCTTTCAGCCCTACGTTCCTATGATTAAATATTTCACTCATAATGGGTGACACATTTTCACTCATAGTGGGTGACATAACGAGACACTACATCGCTGTAGCAAACAGCTACATCACTGTACCTCATTGCTATGGTATTGTAGCATTAGCAGGCATGAACTGTGACACTGATGCTACTGCACAGTAGCATTAGAAATAACCTGTGTGGCATCAGAACTGTGCAATAACAAGTAAACAAGTACTAAACAATTGTGTAGTAACAACCGCACAGTCTGGCACATGTGTAGATGCACCCGGTAGCACACAAAACTGACCTCCGTGCCAAGAAAATGACTTTTGGTAACTTTAGCCACTAGAGGTTCAGTGAAATATAGCAGATGTTCATGATTAAAAGGTGAGGGTTGAACTGGAGTGATGCTATTTAGTAATGTCCACTAGGTAAACCTGACCCACTGAGAGGGTTTCACATCCACGTAACCTGACTGGTATAAAATGACCTCTGTAAAAGATCTACCTTGATTGCCAAGCAGGCTCAAACACATACACACTCTCTTTTATTCACTAACTCTACTAAGGCTTTGTATGGTGGCATTTCTTGTGTTTATGATCATGGTTGGCTTATTTAAATATTTTAATATTCATAATTTTGAAAGCCATATTATTGCATGCTTTTAAGCTACAGCACATAGACTCTCATTAAAAATCCATAGGGAACCCATTCTCACAAAGTGCTCAGTACTTCCTGAGAGTTTGCTGAATGACTCAAACTTTTCTAGCAATCTAAGAATCAGTTGTGCAACTCTGTTTACTCCTGTGAGACGTACAGAGTGCCTCATTTTCCAAGGACTACAATAGGATTTGATGGCAGGCTGTCCGGTGTCCTTTGTTGTACAAATTAAGAAAAGTATAGCAAAAGATTATGGTAATTCAAAACATCTAAAAAAATTTATATCATTTTTTGTTCTAATTGAATACATTTTAAGTTAAAATACTTGCTGTAAGGGTTATTTCAAGACACCTGATTAGAATATGTTAGCTTAAAAAATATATTGTTTTTAAATGGGAGAAAATGTTGAGTGCTGAAATGAACAAAATGTCTTTTTAATGGCTGATTTTAATGTTTTCTCTACAACACCTTTTGATCTCTTATTTGGAGTAGATCATCAGAAAATGGACTGACTGAAATGAAAGAACTGCACTTTACTATCATGGCTCCCACTGTCAATCCCATATCTTGGGCTTCAGGAATCTTATTGTCATATCACTGGGCTTTTATTTTCCTGATCCCATAAGTTGTCCTGGCTAGACTGGGCTAAAGAAAGGGAATCATAGTACATCAGCATCTCTGGTTATGTTCTGAAAAACACCTTGGCTATGGATCATAGGTCCTTGCCACCATTCTGTCCCTATTACTCTATTTCCGTTTCCTCCTAATTCCTAAAATTTCCCCCTTTACTTCCTGCCTAATAAGAATCTGACTTTTAGCCAACCAGCACAACTGCACTTTTGTGCAACTGTGCTGTGAGCCTGTGACTGAAAGGCAATCTACAAGCAGTGTTTTAAACAACTCAATGCCAGAAAACATTTGCCAGGTCTTTGAGTGGCAGATGAGACTCTGTGCTATGTCTGTGTTTTTCCAGCAGACACGTTGCACATGAGAGTAGGCATTCAAACCACAACTGCATTCTCAATCTTTTGCTGTCTTTTCTTTCTTTCCTTGGTGGGTATTTAGTCTTTTTTCCCCTAGAAAAAATAGAACCAGATTCTAATCACTCTCTAAACTGAATTTTGTCTTCCTTTAGGAGAGAGAGTTAATGTCAATCTAAAGTGAAGGAGAAAAGGGGAATTGTTCAGATAAAAGTCTTAATTCTTTAAGTTTGAAATGCTTCAACTGTGTTTTTCCTATTATGTTAAAAAAAAAATTAAAGACCTTTTCTTATTGTTGTTACAATAGAAAAAGCCAGAAATTAAGTTGGCTCAATGTACAGATGAGAGAGAAAAGAAAAATACATTTGCTGTTGTGGGTGATTTTTTTTTTTAATTTAATCCCATTGGCTTCTGATTATAAACCAGACATTACCTTCATAGAATGGAGAAAAACCGCCCTCCATGGACAAATAATTCCATTCATGTTCATTGCAGGACTTTTGCTAGGACCGAGTAAGCCATTAAAAGCACGATGTATCTAACAAGTCCAGAGTTTCTCTTCCTTTATTTTTGTCCAAAGGCAGTTCATGATTGTGTTAAACATACGTAAAATCATGTTTTCAGAGTCAGAAGAGTAGGAGACACAGATTAACTTTGAACTATAGTTTGTTCATGAGAAGTTCATTTAAATTATTTACTAGGTAATGTAGAACCAAGTTTTGAAAATACAATTAAAAGTTAAAACTTTTCTTCAGATATTTTTTGTGTTTTACATAAAAATTTAAGAACATTTTAAAGCATTTTTCTATATTTGCTACTCTATTTATGATTACAGTAATTTTATTGTCACAGTTTTCAAGTAGATGTTTAGCAACACACTTTTTAATGCAAGATTCTTCTTTTAGTTTTTTTTCCCCCAGGATCAAATACTGAACACACTAAGTATTTAAATGAGAAGCATGGACTTTATTCTTTGCCATTCAAAGCATAAGCTGTAACACAGATGCTCTGGCATCTTTTCCAGGACTATTTAGGGAATGAGCTATCAAGGGACATCCCATCACACCTAACGTAGCTGAGTATTAGGCCTGTGTGAAGCGACTAGTGTTCGCTTCAGATTCGGATTCAGCTGATTTGGGGGACAGTGATTTGATTCAGTAATTCAAATCCCTGTCTCAAATTGATTTGGCTGAATCTGATTGGGAAATGTGGCTGCTGCCGAATCTCTGAATCAGCCAGGCCCATCCCCGCCAGCCTGGCAATGGCTGCCCTGCCCGGCCCAGCTCCCAGCTCTTTGGGGAAAAAAAGCCCTGGCTCACTGGGGGTGATCCCTGTTCTCCCCACTGCCGCGCACTACATGGGAGACTCTGCACAAGCCCCCAACCCCCTCACTCCCCCAGCCCTGCCACAGGTGCCTCGCCTGGCCCAGCTCTGGCCCTTTAAGAAAAAAAAATGAAAAAAGCCCTGCACTCACTGTTCCACCTGGTGCAGGGGGCGATCCCCACTGCCCTCACTGCCCTGAGCCATGTGGAGGCTCTGCACAGGCCCCTTGAAGCTTCTGAGCCCTGGGGGTTTTCTCCATTTTTTTTTCTTAAACGGCCAGAGCTGGCCTGGGTGTGGCACCCATGGGAGGACTGAGGGAGTGAGGAGGGGTCAGAGGGCTTCTGGCAGAGCCCCCCATGCAGTGGGGGGCAGCAAAGATTGCCCCCTGCCATCTGGCAGCACCTGGTGAGCACCAGGGCTTTTCTTTAAAGCACTGGGAGCTGGGGTGGGCGGGGCAATGGGCGGAGGGGCTGGGAGAGTAGTCAGAATGAGGGGCTGGCAAGGATCATCTTTTCCAAAGATTTGGAGAGCTTTAAAACAATTCAGACCTTTATATTGGTCCCCGATTCGATTTGGAGATTCGGCCACTGAATTGGACCGAATCTCCTCCGAGTCAAACCACTACTTGAAGCTTTGCACAGTCCAACTGTGCATGTATACACATTGTTGCCTGTCTTTGGTGCAGTTCAGGTGCTAGGGTGATTCCCTTAAAGGTGGTTTAGCTGCACAAATATGCACAGCACGACTTTATGAGAAGCGGGTCAGAGGTTGGGGCTATCAATGACTGAGAAATACCAGAAAATCTTCATTACTTTATCATATTCTTGCATGTAGTATGTTGTTCTGACTTCCTAGATATCCTTCAAATAAATAGTTTTTCTGGACCCTATAGTCTACATCATATGTTACCAGCAAGGTGACTAACTCTTAGATACTGCATATCCTTGGCTTGCAAGAGGTACAAATGTAATTTGCCTAGCTTGTCATATAGCTCTCCTTTCTTTAAACGGGCAGTTGTATGTGTTGGTTCTCTCATTATGGCAACTGCATGCTACCTAGACCTGCTAGCTCCTTGCTTAATAAAAAAATCAGTAACAGACAAATACAGAGACCCCCATCTGGCTGTTTCAAAGGTGAATATGCTGGAAGGAGGAAAAACCTCATGCTAGGGAGGTACAGAGGAGAGGACAGGAGTTTACATTTGCAAAGCTGTCCCTCCAAAAAGAGCCCTTTTATTTTTACAAGTGTCCACAAGCAGTTTGCAAAGAAAGACAAGTGACAGATATATCCTTGCAATCACCGAAAACAGGTTCTTATCTGTAATTCTTACTGCAAACAGAATGGGAGGAACTACTTATCATGAGCTCAGTCAAACTTATGGGTGGATAGCTGGCAAGCCACAGGCCACCAGACAAGTTCCTGACAGTGCCCTGTAGCTGTTGTTCTTGTGCATGGTTATGCCAAAAGTAAGAAGTAGCCCAGCATGCCTGCTGGCTGAGCAGATCCTATCACTCTGTGCTCAGGAATCATAGTATGATTCAGGAAGTCCATATAGATTATGATTCAGAGAATCTATATAGATTAGATACCAGCATAAATCATCTTGACCCTGTGATGGACATTCTGCCTTCAAAAACTGCATATCTGACTGAAGATACAGCCACTACAATGCCAGTATTCTGCAGACTTGTCACAAGGCAGTCATGGAAAGCCAGCTGACAACG
>JAGPOW010001296.1:111565788-111602294 GCA_030014935.1 Caiman crocodilus
GGTAGAGACACAAGCAAAAAGAAGCTCCCAAGAAATGTTGGTCCCTGCCCCATAAACTATAGGTCATCACCATTACTAAATGGAATGGTGTTTTCATGAACTCATGGGAAAACAGCTGCTCAAGATAACTCCAGTTAGAAGGAACTGTAGGAGAGCTTCAGTGTGACATGGGGTCAGGGACAAGATATTGAATCCATTAAAAAAATAGATGGATCTGATATATTAGACGAAAGAGTTCTGATACCTAATTGGCCCTGGGTAGCCTGCAACAGCTCCCTTTTTGCCTGTTTGAGGAGAGTGTCCACAGCTGTCACCCACAGAGAGGTCAGATGGGTCCCAGGACCAGTTTTATTAGAGATGCTTTTCCACCCTGACAGAAGCTTGCAGCACCCTGCCCACCCCTGGCTATAGGATCCTGCAAATTGGCAGGGATGACAGCCCCACTGCAGGGAGTAGGCACTGACTTCAGGCTGCATAGGAGAAGTGGAGCAGCTGCCAGGCAGCGCCCAGAGCCCTGCTGAGCCACACTGGGAGGTGATCCCCGCTGCCCACCCCCACACTGCCATACGATGTGTGAGGGGCTCTGGCATGAGCCCTCAGTGGCCCTGATCTCCACTGCCAGGGCTGGTGAATGTGGGGATTTTTTCTTTTTCTTTTTTTTTTTTCAAAGTGCCAGGAGGCTGGAGCCACACAGGGTATGGGGTTGGGCAGGGCAGCCATGGGGGTTTCTCCCATGGCTCCTCTGGCTGTGCCTGCCTCTGCCCCAGCAGGGGGAGCTGCAGAGACAATGCCCTGGTGCCACTTGCTTTCTAGTCAGCCACCTCCTTGTTCAGTGTCTGGCCAGCTCCAGGGCCACACACAATTTTTGGCCTCCTGGCCCCATATTGCTGGATGCACCCTGTCCTCCAACCTTGGCTATCTACCCTAGATTACCCTAATATATTTCTCTGTACCATTAAGATCCCCTCTGCTTCCCTCTAGTCATTTCCCTGCTAAGGTGCTCATAGTCCCAACAGATATGCTGCCATATTGCTATCTCATACTCTCTTTGGGATTTTTCTCAGTCATTTTTCTCACACTGCTTGGCTCATGGTCTGTGAACCTTATGCTAGTACTGATTGTACTAGGCCAGTTTTATTAGTCTATAGTAAGTTGTGGTGACAAAAAGCAGTATGGGATGAAGAGGCTTTACAACTGCTGGATGAAAGGGGTAAAAAACCACTAATGAGCAAAAAAAAATGCTAAAGGAAATATAAAAACAGCAACTAAAAGCATTGAAGAAAAATGTAAAAAGTAAGAACTTACTAATGAGACAGAAGCCATATTTACATGAGACACTGACTGCACAGTTATTACTGCACAATAATTTAGTACTGCATCACGAAGTACTAAATGACTGTGCAGTAACCGGTGTTACTGTATAGTAGTGTCCCCGCATGGCTTCTGGGTGACACTGACTGAGCAGTAGCTCATTACTACTGCGTAATAGCATCACATCCTGGTTCATGCTCTACAATGCTACTGCACAGTACTAACAAGCTACTGTGAAGTAGAAATGAACTACAACACAACAAATAGCTTATGTAGATGTGGCCAAAGAAAATGAGTCCACATGCATAAACTTGGCAAAAGAAATAAGTAGAGATTAGTATCTCTACAACCAGACAGAAACTGATACGAGACAGGGGGACATGCAAGTATAAATACAGGTGTTGGGAGATCTGTCCCTGATTGGGGCCCAAAGGAGGGGGTGGGGAGTGAATAACATATGGTGTCTCTACCTGTCAAGGACACACTTCACTAAGTTGGACTGACTGTTAATCACACCAGCTGGGGGACTGTCTGATGACTAAACTGTTCTGAGCTTTCGGCATAGAATGTGTATCTAAGTTGTGTTTTCTGCATCACCTTCAGAATATGGAAGATGGCTTGCCAGCATCAGCCTTCCAGAGCACATGGACTCCAGAAGCTTGTATATCAAAAGCAACATTAACCAGGTACCATCAAAGGAAACACTCTGCATGCCTCAGAACAACAATACTCACCCAAGGTGGATTAGATCAGAACAAGGGTCAAAAGAGGGTTCTTTGCAGGCTAAGTTGCAGGTACAAAATGCATAGATGAGTATGGCTTAATTGCAGACGTAGCATGAAATAATGAAAAAAAAGACCAGTGTAGTTAATTAGGGTGTAGGTACAACTTAGACAGATAGGTGGTCTATACACATGCTCCAGAGTGGGTGGGGGAGGGGGCATCTCAATTAAATCAGCTTCTGGACAATCATTCAAATTAAAACACCGCGGTGTCATGTGTATTCAAAATTACATGTTTCAAAATGGCCACAAGGGGCACTTTAACTAAAGCTCATTTGATGAATTTTAGTTAAAGCACCCTTGCAACCATTTTGAAATGCAGGACACTGAATACACGTGATGCTGCAGCACACTGTAGTGTTATAATAAGAATGCTCCAGAAGATTGGATTAATTGAGCCTGCCTATCTGGAATCCAAACTATGTGTGAGTGACAAAATTGCCATGATGCAGCTGTGTAAGTGTCACTTAGCTGCTTGCAGGTTAAATATATTTTAACCTGTAGTATATAAAGATTAGGTCTTTATACATTTAGTATGCAAATAACAGCATAGAATACTGTATTGTATGCCACATATAAGGCTATGACATATATTGCCCCATATTATATTGCAAAGAAATAGTATACAAACCTGTATTCGAAAGTGGTAAGTACTTAGTTATACAAATTAGAATTCCAGCTGCCTAGCTGTTGCTTTTTTATGATGATTCATCAATTCAAAATGGTGCTTTCAAAAATAAAACAAATTCAGGAAACTATTTAGATTAAAAAATAACGATGCTGGTTGGATTGCAGGAAAGGGAAAAACTGATTTAAATATACAGGTTTTCTCTGTAAAGATAGGCATACCTGGAATGATCTTTTTCATATCCTAGCCACCTCTTCCACCATATCTTTGTCCAAAGCCTTTCTTTTTTCCCAAGCGATAAAGCTTAAAAGTTTAAGGTCAGGCCAGCTATAGTTTTTCAGGAAATTAGATCTACTTGCTTCAAACAGAAGGCCATAAGAAAAAGTGTCAGAGTATAAATGACAAGTGAATGGTGATCAAGTGCAGAGCAAGATCATATATGACAATTTGGAGACTAAGGGTACTGTTACATGTTACCCTTCAAACATATGTGTTCAGGGCTCTTAAAATGGGGGTGTAGGTGCGTTAAGGCAGAAAAGACAAGCTAAGTACCCTCTGCTCATCTCAGAGATAGTCCTCTTCAACTGGGGCTAGGAAGTTTATGTTGCAGTCATGTCAGACTGCTCCAAGTTACTAATTTGAGTTGGGAATAGTTCCCCAGTATCCTAGGAGGCACCACTCCCATGAGATACTATATGCTGATCTGGAGTGACAACAGAGACAGCCAACAGTGGAGGAGTCCTAAAGGCAAGAATCGCCTCTTCTTTCCATGTTCCAGATGTCCTGTCCCCTCTTCTCCCCTTCCCTTCCTCCCCTCTGGCTCCCATTCTGGACTCCCCTGCCTCCCATATCTCCTGGGGCCCACCCCTCCTACTTCTGTCTCCTCAGAGCATAATCCACCTTCTGTACCCTCCAGTTATTGTAGTTCATACCTCCTGCTTCCAGCCCCCTGCCTTCCAGTCCCTTTGGGGTTCACCTGCTCAGGTCCAGTAGGGCTGGCAGGCCCTGATACAGGTTAGAGAGGGTGACAAGGCCCTGATGCAGGTTGGGGCAGGGGAGGCAGGGATCCAATAAGAGATAGCTAGCAGGTCATGATCTGGGCCTGGAGACGGGGAGACTAGCAGGTCCCAGTCCAGGCAGGGGAGGGGAGGTGGCTAGTGGAGAACCAATCCTGGATTCAATACTGCACTAGGAAGCCAGCGGGTAGGGCAGGCATTAAGTAGACTTGCAACTCCTAGCCATATCTCGGTTTACCAGCTCTCAGTGCAGTGCACATTACAGAGGGTATTAACCCTTAATGTGTAATTGCTCAAATCACATACTAACTTTAATAGAACATAAATTCCTTAGAGTTAGCATGTTCTAATTATAATGTGTAGCAACATCCTAAAGGCACAGCTATGCAACCTCCCCCACCTGACTTCTGCAATAGCTTCTGATACAGTAAGTCCTGTGCACTCTCTCCTGTTTAAATCAAACCAACAACAAAGCAGAGTAGATCGTTTAGGAGCATCCCCATACAGACAGAAATATGCATGCCATGCTATGTACCAGCTCTTTCTCAGAAAAACCCATGAGCAATACTCGGGCTGTCTACTCCTGAGATATCTACACTGCCTAATTGCTAATCTCTGCTGCACCCGAGGAAGAACAAGTGGTAGATTTGGTTTTGTTTTTTCTTTTTTTTGTAAAAAATGTTAGAGTTGAAAGAGATGCTGAGTAGACATTGTCTACCTTTGTGCTTTAAAAAGTAAAAAGTCCCTCAGGGCTGTGCTTGTTCCTGGCAAGAGTAAATGCCATGTATTTCTTGAGTGAACGTATATGTGGCAGGACATATTAAAGTAAGTTTTCAATCTTAAAGAAATATTTCTTCATTTCTAGGTATTTAATTATGCAATCATGGTATATTATTAAAATAGCATAGTTTCATTCATAGTATGTATATATTAACAGACTGTCACCAGAGAAAGCTCAGAAGCAATGTGCCAGAATATACAGTGCAGATTTTTCTGATCTTTATACTTTCTTTGGTCATTTTATTCACCTAAAATTTCAAAATCAGTATTTTTTTTGCATTCCCTGTTAATTGCCTCTCTCTAAAAAACATTTTGAAATATTTCCCAGTTTCCTGTCAAGCTTGTCTTGATCTCTTCCAAAAATTATAATAACATCATAAATATTCAGAGGCTTACATACCATTGCATGACTTGTTAATTAAACCTTGATATTTTTTGCGTGTTGATGAAATTTCAAACATCAATCTTCTATAACAATGTAGTTCTGCCTATGGTACAAAGTATATGCTTATTTTTCTTTTGGGATCAAGCCCAATATGAAAGCTCTCACCTAATATTATGGCTCTGTCCTGTGTGTGCACACATAGTTAAAGGTCTTAAATTCCAGATAGAAACTATCCTAATATGGAAGGGGGTTGGTAGCTATTACTTCCTGTCTGCAAACCCTGAAGGTTGTTGTGTACCCAAACCTTGCAGTTTGACCTCCATAAAGTTTTGTGGCACATGTTACTCTGGAACGTCAAGGAATACTACCAGATCGTATCAGGGGTATCAATTCATCTCCTGCCTCAGACCTGGGCCATGGGTTACCTTGCAGAACAGATCCACCCAGGGCATGGGGTGGCTCCAGCAGCAGTGGTGGCCGCAGTTCCAGCTTTCATCTGGTAAATATGAAGGTAGTGATGGCTTCAGCTCTCTCCATGTTCCATTTGCCCCATGCTTCATGTGCCACGGCAGCAGCTCCTGCTTTGGCGTAGAATGAGTAACAATGACAACTCTGGCTCCAGCTCTGGCATAGGGCATATAGCAGCAGTAGGGCTCAGGTTGCATTGGTGGTAATGAGCATAGCAGCTGAAGGGCAACCAGGACCATGTCAGCTCTTGCTTGCTTTCCTGCCACCAATCACTATGTCCACCAAGGGCTCCAAGTTCTGTGGGAGCCCATTCCTCCTAGTCATACCCTCCAACTTCTAGAGGCCTGTTGGTAGCCTGAAAGACTATATACAGTAGCTTCAGGATTTGGATTTGGCCTATAGGCTGTATGTTTTTCTCATCCCTGATATGTATATAAAAATCCCATTTTACTGTTGCCCTTCTTGTCTGTTCTCTTTTCTCTGTTTTTAGCCCATGAGTTCCTCAAGTACAGGTATGCCATAGACTAAGTCCTTCTGGAAATGTAGAGTGTAGAGAGGTATAACATTTCTAGAGTCTATCTGGGACAAATGAGAAGGCAAAATAGGAACAAAGGTTCGTCTGTGGAGCAGTACATGAATCTCATCTTTGTAAACAGTTTCATTTTATATAAGCAGACAAGGTTCCTTGGGTGAATTTGATATCTTTTATTAGACCAACCCAAATGGTTGGAGAATAGTTATTAAGCAAGCTTTGGAGGTCAAAAACCCTTTGTATATTTTATATATAGCATATATACTAAAGAATTATCTTGACCACAGGATTCATTTGTAAGATGCTATATGAAGAGAGTGGAAGGAACAATGTGCTGAATGATGGTCATTCAGTGTGAGGATCATTTTTTTATAGAAAAATAAATGTCACACACGAGAGCTTTACGATTAGGATGATGGAGAAAAAGTAGAGGAGTTTGTTGCAGACCTAAAACTAAAAAATTGGTCCTGTGAATGTGGAACACTAACAGACTTTTTCATAACAGACCAGATTGCCCTGGGATGTAACAATAAACAAGTATTTAAGCAATTACAAAGAGAGATCTGACAGTAGAAAGGATGGTATGTAGATGCCAAGCTGCAGAAGAAACAGAAACACAAATAAAAAGCCTAGAGGAAGGTACATAAAATATGACTAAGCCAGCAAGGGAAAAGTGACAGAAAGTAAACTGGTAAGGGATAGAGAGAGGGAAAGCAAGAAACAAAGCCAGCAATGTGGCAGCCAGCATGAATATGGAACCAGGATGAGGATTTGGGGAAACATGCAGAAACTAAAACAAACCAAACTATGTAAAATATACATAGAAAGCAAGAAGCGCATGACCTAAGTGCAAAAACAGACTCTCAAAGTGAAGAGGAAGAGCTAAGGGCAATTCAGAGGGAACCCCAAAATTGGAAAGGCTGGCTAATTACAATGCATCAAATAGCACTCACATGCCCTACAGGATGCACTTAAACACAATACCAGAGACTAAATGAGAGAAGTATGAAGAGTCCATAGAGATGAGAGCATAAAATGTGTCTATGAAATTGTCCCTAATTATATAGGGACAATCCCAGTATTTGGAGAGTATATGCTGATAGTGCAAAGAGGAAATGTCAAACCAGAGTTTATAGTAGTACGTAGAGGCAACTAATCAGCCTTAAGCCAATATACATGAAGGGCTTAGCCTTGTTAAAAGACCATGAAAGATAACACAGAACAATATGTGAAAGTGTTAATAGCATCATATGGCATGTCTTTTCACATTCTTTGGGCATCTTTATGCATGCTCCACAAACTTGATTAACCAAATCTTTGCCAACACGCTATAATAACAACATGTTAGAGCTGATATCCTGCATGTCTACAGGTACCCACATGGATGTATTTTTAGGAAGTGGGTATCTCCTAGTAATGTAAGATGGCATTAGAGAAGATGCAGAGTCAGTGATAGCTGCCATATGAAAAGTGCCACATGCCTGAAGAGAAAGGCCAAGGGAAGAGGTAAAACATGTTATTACAAATGTTATAATTGGGAGAATAGAAAAGCCAACCTATTGAGCATTTTTACATGTGCTCTGACATGTTCTGATTAGAATGTATTGGAGAAGACTCAATTAATCAAGACTCCATTAATCAAGTCTTCTGGAGGATTCTAATTGTCAAGCTTCAGCAGGCTGCAGCATCTCCTTTATTCAGCAACCCACATTTCAAAATGGTGGGGGGGTGGTACTTTAACTAAAGCTCATCAAACTAGCTTTAGTTAAAGGGCCCCCGCCACTATTTTGAAACATAGGATACTGAATGTACAATACACCGCTGCTGTTTAAATTAGAGCTTTGCAGAGCTGCTCTAGTTAAAATGCCCCTCTACCACTACTACCCCAGAGATGTGTACAGGTACCCACTGGGTTCGTTCTTTAGTAGTTCTGGAGAAAAAGTATGGAGGATAATGGCTGTGCATACACCAAATGGAGTTAAATAAGACCATAAAAAGAGAATGCTTTCATTTTTCTACGTACATTTATTGTTGGAGGTGGTTAGATCCAAATTCTTCAGCAAATTAAATGCATCAACAGGATTTTGACAGGTTCCCTTGGACAATAGCAGCTCCAAGATCTATATTTTCAACACACCATTTGAGAGATAATGGATTCAAAGACTTCTTTTGGACTATGTCCAGCTCCTGAAGTATTTCAGCTATTTCAGCATATGAGCTAATAAGCTGAGGATCTATGAACGCATTTACATGAGATGCTATGGCGCCGTAACGATGCACTATGGTACAGTAGCGTCTGTTTGTAAATGCCATGATGCCATTGCTACATTTCCATAGCGCTCCCTCATTATAGCAAATTGCTATGGCAACATAGCTGCTAAAAATAACTGTGCACAGCTGGCATGGTGTATTATGGGCTGTTACTGTGCCATCTTTTAGTACTTCCAAAAGGAAGTACTAAATGACAGTGCAGCAACAAAGCTGTTGTATGACCATGTGTAGATGCACCCTTACACTACTACTAAATACCAAGAACAACTAACAATAGCACATGGAAACAGAAAGAACTTACAATCAGAAGCAGAATAAAGATAAACGTCAGATTCACATAACAGAAATAACATATTTGGAGGAGAAACTAACCTCAAAGAAAATCTTGCCTGATAAATCAGAGATTCAGGCAATATTGAGCATTCTATGATCTGAAGATAAAAAGAAAATACAAAAACATGTCAAGTTATGCCACCTAAATATCTATATTGTACAACATTTCTAAGGCGTATCGTCCACAAGGGCTAAGAGGGATTTTAATAATAGAGCATGAAAGAGAGTTTAATTACTTTAAAATATATTCTGACATCAGTCCCAGTACTACAATTATTTGAAAGTTCCAACTATCCACAGATCCCTCTAAAGAAGGCTTAAGAGTAGTACTATTAAGTGTAATGTCATTGATTTGTTGCCAGGATCATATGCATCAATAGCTATGACAGCTGCAGAGAAGAGAATGCAGAAATTGAAAAGGTGATAATAAATTAGCCTATGGGTATACAAGTATCCACAGTTTAAGGTATGATCATAGATTTACAGTGGAAATGGCTTACAAGCCATTGATCAATATATATAAAAAAAAATAACTTAAAGAAGCACCACCAAGTATACAGCACCTACTTTTGAAATTACTGAAGTATGGTATTCCAACCTGGATGCTATTTGGTGATGGTAGACATATTCTTGAGTGTTTACCCTCCATTCAGCAACTCACAAGTGGATGATATGGAAAAGTAAGTATATATGTGAAAATGATAAAAATGCCATGCAATGCATCTCCAACCATATGAATGAACTGGTGCCAGAAACAGCTAAATATAAAGTAACACGAGCAATAATACAAGCAATTCACAAAATGGGGTAGGGAAACAACATTTTACACCTGCATATTCTCAATTTGAAAATGAGCTCTCTCATGGGGGGTACTTATTAACATTACATAGGCAATAGTTTCCCCAGTATTGGGAAAAAATATTGGAAATAATACATGATCCACATTTAGGAATGACCAAATAAAAAATTAAAGCTAGAGATGTTTTCTTGCCACAGATGAACTGTGATATGAAAATATGGAGGAAGTGAGGAATATCTCAGAAGTACCAAAATGCTCAGCAAAAAGAGTGAACAGGGCAACAAGTCTGCCCCATCACATAACTCTGGGGGGCATGAGGGGAAACAGAGAACTTACCTTGGCAACAAGTCCAAGGAGAGAAAGGTGTAGGGATATGCAGATGGAGGAGAAAGGAACCCAGATGAAAACAAAATCAAAGAGCTGTGTGGACAGAGAGAACAAGGGGAGAATGATGGCTGTGAGAGATGCAGGAGATGGCCAGAAGGATTTAAAGGGAAATGGAGCCCAGATTTAGTTCCTGAAAGAAGAAGAAAGAAACATAGTTTCATAGTAGGTTGGGTCAGAAGGGACCTGAGCAGATCATCAAGTCCAACCCCCTGCCATGAGCAGGAAAGAATGCTGGGGTCAAATGACCCCAGCAAGATGTCTATCTAGCCTCCCTTTGAAGACCCTCGGGGTAGGAGTGAGCATCACTTCTGTTGGAAATTAGTTACAGATCCAAGCCGCCCTGACTGTGAAGTAGTGCCCCCATGAAATGAAAATGAGCCTTCAGTGTGATGCTGTGGCCAGTAAAGCGAGAAAAATGCTGCTTTCATCCATAGATGCTTCTCAAGCAAATCACGGGACATCAATTCTTCCCTTGTACTCAGCCTTGGTGGGGCCACAGCTGGAGTGCTGCATCCAGTTTTGGGCTCCACAATTCAAAAAGGATGTGAAGAAGCTTGAGAGGATGCAGAGGAGAGCCACACACATGATTAGAGGTCAGGAAAACTGACTTTATGATGAGAGGCTGAGAGCCATGGGACTCCAGCCTGGAAAAGTGCAGGCTCAGGGGTGATCTGGTGGCCACCTTTAAATTTATCAGGGGTGTTCACCAGGATCTGGGGGAATGTCTGTTCACCAGAGTGCCCCAAAGGATGACAAGATCAAACAGTCACAAACTCTGCCACGACTGATTCAGGCTGGACGTAAGGAAGAACTTCTTTATTGTCCGAGCCCCCAAGGTTTGGCATAGACTGCTGCTGGAGGTGGTTCAAGCACCTACTTTGAATGCCTTCGAGACACATTTGGGTGTTTATCTTGCTGGAATCCTATGATCCCCACTGACTTCCTGCCCCTGGGGCAGGGGGCTGGACTCGATGATCCTCTGTGGTCCCTTCCAGCCCAAATGTCTATGAAATCTATGAAAACCCAGAATAAATATGGAGAGACTACGAGAAAGATGACAGATGGCAGAGAGAAGGGAATGAAAGAAGAGTCTCAGAGAGAAATTTACCTGGGAAGCTGAAGTGAGGTGACAGTGGAGACCCCCGAATTGGTGAGTCTGATACCTGGGGATGTCTGGTACCTTCCCGGGGACCTAAAAGAGAAAGAAACAAGAGTGGATGAGGAATAACCAAGGGAAGTTAACCCCACATTTTGGTATCAGTAGAAAATACAAGGTGGCACAGGATTGCCATTTGCTTGGGACCCGTGTGGAGAAGAATGGGGCAAGCAACCAAGAAAGTGAGAGTCCCAAAGAGAGAGGGAACTAAATATATCCAAGATGTTAGTTGTCGAAGATAGACATAATAACTGTGCAAAAGAGTTATTTGGCTGAACTGCAGACATGATATCTTCTTTGTCTCTCATGACTGTGTTTATTTCCCTGCCTTATTCCATCAAAGTTGTGGCAGGTGAGAAATAAAGGATTAATCAGTTCATATTAAAATGAGAGTGTAATTTATTTTGTGGGCATAGCTAAACTCTCACAATAACACATGAACAAGTTGCAATTCCATGGGAAAAATGAACTGATACATTTGATCTGGGTAGATGGATTAACGGGCCTGAATCTATTCAGCCTCCACAACAGAAGACTGAGAGGGGATCTGTTGGTTGTCTATAAACTCACCAGGGGGAACCAGCAGAAAATAGGTGAGGCTGTGTTCCCCTGGGCACCACCTGGGATAACAAAGAATAATGGTCACAAGTTGATTAAGAGCAGGTTCAAGCTTGATATCAGGAGGCATTACTTTATGGTTAGAACTGCCAGACTCTGGAATGGGCTCCCAAGGGAGATGGTGCTCTCCTTTACCTTAGGGGTCTTCAAGAGGAGGTTGGATAGATATCTGGTGGGGGTATTATGATCCCAGCACTCATTCCTGCCCAGGGCAGGGGGGGCAGATTTGATGATCTGTTCAGGTCCCTTCTGACCCTAGAAACTATGAGAAACCATTATCTAATCATCTGCCATACTAATTTTCCAGAAGCAATTCCAAAAGCACATTAAATCTATATTTGCATTCCATACAATTCCAAGAATTGTTGAAATGTGCAAATGCCATCAGGAGAGAAATATCTGCAAGCCAGTGGATTAGTAGCAGTGCATATGGTGACACACTTATGAAAAAAACAATAGGTAGATGAGACAATCCCTAATTGTCACTACTCACTGGGTGAATCTACACAAGATACTTTACTATGAAGTAGCATAGTTTACTGTGTAGTAAGCTTGTGTGTCTACACATGCACATGCTTACTGTACTGTAAACTTTCCTAATCGTGAGTATGTTTGCTATCTGAAAATGCAAGTAGTAAATTGACTTGTGATTAGTTACTGACTGTGCAGTAGCGCTCTTGTAGATGCCTGATCAGGAGCTCTCAGTCAGCTAGCCAGCAGGGGGAGGGAGACTGTTCTCTGCCCCCAGGAGCTGTCTGCTGCCAGGGTTGGCTCTGCCACTGGAGCCCAGGTGGGGACTATGTCCCTTTGCCCCAGCAGCAAGGAACTACAAGCCTCCCACTCCAAGATTTCAATCGAGGAGCAGGGACTGAGAAGTCCTTATCTCCCAGCCCCAGCTTTACCATCATGATTGAGGACCCGGGAGGGTGAGGGGGCTGGGAGATCCTTATCTCTCAGCACCAGCTCTGTGACAATGGGGCCGGCACTGGAAGATCTTTATCTTCCAGCACAAGCTCCACAGTCATGGGACTTGGGCTGAGATATTCTTCTCTTCCAGTGCCAGCTCCAGAGCCGCAGAGTTGGACAGCCCTGAACTGTGGCCACCATGTCACATGTGACACCCAAAAGGTTAAGGCATGGCTCCCAGGTGCTGCTCCCTACTTTGCTCTCCAGCTGCTGTTTCAGGAGTCCCTGATGTTCCCTTCCCTCTTCTGGCTTCTACTACCTGCTCCTGCCCTTGAGGACAGGGTAAGGTGTCATGGCCTGGTGAGCTGAGGAAGCCCACAGCTAAGGAGCTAGGGGGCATCTAGGGACCCAGTGCAGTGTAGGAGCACCAATGTGCTGTAGTGAGAGGTGGTAGGAGGCCAGGGTGCACCTTCACATGGTGTAGGACAGGGTCATGTGGCTCAGGAAGCTAATGCAATGCAGGAGGGAGATCTGTGTGTCTGGAGGAGTACGTGCATCAGGGTCCTATGCCATGCTGTGGGGGTGGGAGCTGTGCAGTGCCTCTTGTAGGCCCCACAGCATGTGGCTGGGAGGTTCTGCTTAGAAGCTGAATAGCCCTATGAGGGATAATGCCAAGCCTGTGGCCTAATGGTTACAGCATTTTGCTAGACAAGCAAGAGAGAAAGATTCAAATCCTGGGACGGGAAGGTGCATTTAAAATCTGGTTCTCCCATTCCCTGGACAAGTGCCCTAACCAGTATACTATTAGGCTAAAAAGTAATAGGGCTATTCTCTTCCTTCTTCTCCTCTGGCATCTAACACCCACTAGTCATGGTTGTCTGCAGCTAAAATTTCAGAACTTATTTCAGAACTAAAATTTCTGAACTTAAGGTTATACCTGTGTGAATCTATTTTGCTGCACAGCTGGCTGGGCAAAGAACAGCCATGCTGAGCATGCTCTGTGCTCACACTGTCTTGCACTCCCACAGCTAAATCACAAGTGGTGCATCAGTTCCAAAAATGACAGCTACATGTGTGCTACTGAAGAGAATAAAGTGAAACAAAATTTCAGTCAGTGGCCATGTCTACACAAGACGCTACATCCCTGTAGAAATGAGCTACGATGACAGAGCTTGTCACTATAGCACCCGCTGGCATGAATCATGATGCCACTGGTACTGCTCAGTAGAGTCAGAAACATCCCATGCAGCACCAGGACTGTGCAGTACCAGCACTCACTGTGCTGTCAGGCGCACATGTACACATGCCCAGTTTGTACAGAAAGTGTCACCTCTAGAGGCAATGATGAGATTGTAGTAGCTCCTGTTTCCTGTCATGACAAAAGAGGAACAGAGGCTAGGTGACAAAGTCCTCTGTAGAACAATGTTAATACATATATTTTATCCATATAAATAGTTCTTTGTGTAAAGTTCCTGTATGTAGTAAAGGGCTATCTTCATCACACAGCTCCTCTAAGGTACTAAAACAGGGACTTTCCTTTCTAGAATGCATCTAGATACCATAGATAAATAGTGTTGCTCCCTAAGCAGCCTGGCTGATAGGTGAGAAATTCAACTTCTTACTGCGACTTCCTATCTTTTCTATAATCTCATCCTCCAAGGATGGGACATATGTCAGTGAAAACAACAAGTGACAGGGAGTCAGTGAAGGTTAATTTTCATCTAATGGCCCTGGGATCTATGTGCATGATTTCACCATGGATCTTTGGTTTCCACATGACACAAAGGTTATGTTCTTTGTCCTATCTGAGTCCATGCCTGCACAAGGAAAATAAGTTGTTAAAAATGTGCTAGTAAGTACATTTTTAAACACAAGTTCACATAGATTAATACCTTTAACATTTGTATTCCAGTCATAAATAATGTCTTCTCTTAGTCTTTTTTTTTACCCCACAGGAAGGAGAAAGTAGCTTTAGGTTCAAACATAGGGCTGCTACATTGGACACATGAAGTTCTCTTGATAGCAATTACATTGATTTTTCACAGCCAGTCAACTCTACAAGGAAATTTTGTGGAGTTCTGGCTAGCAGAAACACTTGTGGTGTTATAATTTAGACGTTATACCTATATATCTCTTTACATATATATCCACTTATTTTAGTTTGTCTAATTGTGCCTCCAAATTTTGCATGTTAAACAAAAATTACTGGATATTTTCCCACGTATTTATTTTTTCAATATATAGAGAGAGATTAAGATCATGATTTCATACTTTAAAACTGCACTTCCTATAACAGCCATGTATCAAGTATTATAAAGAGTTATGTGAAAATCTCTTGCTGGCTACCTCTGAGGTAATCACTATACTGCATAGCCTACATTAAAAGTTTACCTCTAAGAGGCACAGTCTCTCCTTGATATATATATGTAATCCCCTTAGCTGCATTACAACAAGAGTTAATTTTCTGCAGCACAGTTCATCAGACCACAATCACAAAGCACTTTATGAAGGTATGTTAGCAGAGGGAGCAAGGAATGAAAATGCCAGTTGACTGCAAAAGTGACATTATGGGGTTCCATGTTTATTGTGCCTTAGTGATCTTGTAACAAATTTGGTTGGCTTATACATCAAATGTGATTTATTTCCCAACTATAGCCCTGAAAACTTCATCTAGGGCCTGTGAATCAAGTTGAGTTCTTTTCTTCCTATGCATTGCTGAGAAGAGTAAAGATTGGCAGGAAAAAATGTCCTCATTTGTAATCCTGTCATTCTACAGTAAGTCTTTAATGTGCAGAAATGAGCAAGAGTGCAAAATCATGTTCATAAACTGTTAATCAAATTAGGAAACAAATTTGGATTTGGCCTCATTTTACCCTGATATTGGCAAACACACATCTTCACCTGGATTCAGACCTTAGTATGCAAACTGGAGAAATTATCACCTTGGTTTGATTCTATGAAATTTTACGACATTTTTCTTTGGACACTTGTTATAGCAATGCCTCACCTTTGCCTGTTTGTTAGCACCTCTAGGGCAAGGGATACAGCTCATGTGAAATTCAGTTTAGCAGAAGTGCTACATTTTGAAATAATTAATTAATTATTATTTACTGAACCCACAAGCATAAAAGATGTCTTTTAGAAGATATATAAAAACATGCCTTTGATGCAGGAGCTTGCATTTTAATTGATCGACTAACTTTAGTCCCAGGTCAAAGCAGCCTGCCATGTGCCCCTGTGGCTGCTGCGGGGAGGGTTCAGCATCTGGTCACATGGCTGCCAGGCCTTGGCAAATATGCTGAGGACAGAGGCAGTTGCCAGCATTTGGTGGCCATCTTAAAAGCACACCCCCAGCCTCTGATTCCTGCCCAACTCCTCCCCTACCCACGAGCTGCATGTCCAACACAGAGGCAGCACATGGCAGTTCCCTCCATACGTTACCTGCCCCACCATGCCACGACTGTTCCAGCCCCTGCCAGCAGTGCCCCGCTGCTCCATCCTGGCCCTTGCCAGCGATAATTAGTGCCCCACACTGATGGTAGTCATGGTGCTGGACAACTTGCCCCACCAAGCCCCCTGTGGCCCAGGCCACAGGACAGCCACACACCCACCAGCCGAATCCAGGGCATCAGCTATGGGAGGCTCTGGCCAACCCCCTTCTCTTTCATTCCCCACTCCAGCCTGCCTGCCCCACTGCCTACACACCCCCGCTCCCCTGCTCAGCCCCAGCACCACTCCAGGACATCCACGCAGATAAAAGTATAACAACTTTATTTTCTATACCAAACCCACCTCCATCCCTCCCCACTCTCCCTACCCATCCACGGGAGCAGGTGGGTCCCATCCCCTCTCCTCCCGGTATGGGACTTATTGCAGAACAGATCACAGATCTGCAGCTGGTGAGGCTGGATGCTTAGCATGGGTCTCCCTGTCATGGATGGCATCTGGCTCTGCCCAGTCTCCATGGCCTGCAGTATGTGCCGGTCCATTGCCCAGCCAGGCCCCCCACCCCCTTACAGGCAGGAGCTAGTGCCGCTGGCAGCCGACAGTGGTATGGCCACCTACTCCTCATAGGGAGCTATGGGGCAGGGCTGAGGCTGAGGCAGCCACTGGCCAGGGCTCCCCAGGCTACCAGTAGTTGCAGCAGCCAAGGAGGAGTGCAGGGTAGGGTGCAGAAGCCCCGAAGTCCCCCAGAGGTGTCAGTGTGGGGCACAGACTCCTTGGGCACCAAAATGCAGGTCAGCTTTATCTTGCAGCTGATTGTCAAAAGCTTTACTAAGGTCCTTTTATATCAGGTCCACAGAAACCTTTATGTTATCAAAGAAGGAAGTCAGATTTGTTATGATTTGCTCTTGACAAGTCCACCTTAGTTATTACTTAACACTTTGTTATATATTAAACGCTTACAAATTGAATGTTTAATATAACACACTAGTATCTTATTAGGTATTGAAGTTTTACAGAGCAGTCTATTGTTCTGGATGGAAATCAATGGCTTCATATTGCATCAAAGTAGATTTAGATTAGATTTTCTGGTATAACAATAAGGGAGTGGAATAAGCTGCCCGGACAAATTGTGGAATCTCTCTCACTAGAGGGAGACTGGATAAACATTGAAGAGGAATGATTTAAGAGTAGCATTTCATCTGAGGTTAGACCAGATTGCCTTTGAGCTCCTTTTCAACCCTATGATTCTATGATTCCATAAGGCCTTCATTGTTTTCTTTCTTTAAAATGGGCATTATATTCACTCTTGTATAGTCTTCCAGGACATCACATGACCCCTTTGATTTTTCCAATTACTTCAGCTATTTCTTTTAGCATTCTAGGATGAATGTGACTAGAAAACATCTAGCTTACCTAAGCAACCTCTAACTTCTTTCCCTAGTCTAGGCTGTCCTTAATACTAATTTTTCTCTTCATCTGATAGTTGATCATTGTTCTATGAAGAATGAAGCTTAAAAAGGCATTAAACTCTTAGGCCTCTTTTGCATCATCTATAAATAGCTTCCACTCCTCATTCTGTAACAGACCTACAATTTCCTTTTTCTTCCCCTTACTTATAACATACTTACAGGTTTTTTATAATTTTTTATGTCCCTTGCTAGTTTTATCTCAGTTTTGTCTTGGTTTTCCTCATTTTGTCCCTACAACCTTGCACTGTACTGTTAGTAATAAGGACAAGTTTCACTTTTTATAAGAGTGCTTTTTTAAGTTAGAAGTAATTGAAGAGCTCATGATTTAGCTCATCATTTTTCTTGCTACACTTCATATCCTTCCTTCACACTGGGCTAGCATGATCTTGTGCCCTTAATATTGTCTCTTTAAGGAACAACCAGTTCTCCTGCACTTCTTCCTTTGCTTCCTATGGGATCCTGTCTAACAGCTCTCTGCTTTTCTTAAATTCACTCTTTTTGTTCTGCTGTTCTTCTATTTTCCTTTCCTTTGGATCAGAAACACTATCATTTCATGAGTACTGTTAACCCAAGTTGGTTTCGCTCTTTAGATTCTCAACCATTTCCTTCCAATTAGTAAGAGACAAATTAAGAGCTTCTGCCCTAATTGGTTTTTTCACCATCTGTACCAAATCTGTCCTCTTCAAAGTCTAAGAACTTGATGGACTTTCTGTGCACTGCTGTGTTAACTTCCCAGGAAATATCTCAGTACTTAAATTTCTCCCTTAAGTATCAGATCCTTTAATTCGGATGCTTCACTTAGTTGTTTTAAAAAAAAGTTTCATTCACCTCCCTAGTTTGGATGGCCAAAAATAAACACCCACTAGGACAATACTTTTGCTTTTTTCCTTAACTTATAGCTTAACTCATAGTTTTTCAGTTGGTCTACCTCCTATTTTGTCTTTTATCTTAAAACAAGTGCATGTATCTTAAATATATAAGACAATGTGTCCTCCATTTCTTTCCAGTCCTTCCTAAAAAAGGTCCATCTATATTACTATATTAATATACCTGTTGTAAAAATTATTGCCCCTAGTCTCAATTTTCCCAGTTAAACAATGATTTGGTTGTGTTCTATAATTTCTAGTTCTTCCTGCTTATTTCCCTGATTCTAATATAAATACTTCTTACATGATGAGCAGTTTTCCCCACTAACTTCTTTCTCACAACTCTTTTATGATTTCCCACATAACCTTCTCTTTTCAGGGATTTATTGAGGTCACACTGTTGTTTACTCTCAGCACATCTACACATGCAATTAATTCACCTGAATTTTCTTTGCAGAAAATTCAGGCTCATTAGAGTGTTCCAGGGAGCAAATCTAAATAGGGGCAAATTGCATCTGACAGGTGTGGCCCAATTCAGAACTGCTCCTGAACTGCCCTGTCCTCCTGTAACAGCCAAGAGGAGCTCCAGGCTCCCCTGGATGCTGGCACCAGAGCTGACAGGAAGCAGAGGGGCTGGTCCCAATCCCCACATAGCCAGAAGAGCCACTTGGAGGGATACTTCTTGCCAGCCATATGGGGACTGGACCCTCTGAATCTTCACATGGCTGGGAGAGCCATTGCTGCTTGATTGGGATGCTGCCTATCAGCCATGTGGGAATCAGGATCCTCACATGGCTGGCAGACAGCATCCCCACCAAGCAGGGACAGCTCTCTTGGACATATGGGGACTGGTAGGGTCTCAACGTGGCTGGCAAACAGCATCCCACCCCAAAGGGACAGCTCTTTCAGCCATGTGGGGATCAGGAAGACCCTGATTCCTAAATGATCAGCAGGCAGCATCCTGCTGAGTTCAAGATAGCTCTCTCTGCCTCCTGTGGCCTCCTACTACTAGGCTGACTGGGAGCAACTGGCTCTTATCTACATGAGTGCTACTGCACAGTAGCTAATGCGCCATTAATTTAGTATCCATATTTGTTGGTACTAGCAAATTGTGAATTGGCTTAATTTACTGTGCAGTAAGTCCCATAAGTGTGTAGATGCTGACACTTAGGGCACGTCCACACATGCAAGCATGTGTGCTTGCCAGCAGCTCAAATAGAAGCAGTGCAAATTGGAGCTGGGGCTTTTTGCCTCAGCACACATGCTCAGACATGCATTTTGTTGTGGAGAAAAATGTGCCACTTGGGTCAAAATAACCCTGCCTGGCTCCTCCCGGATATGCAGTTAGGGGGAGCTAGATCCTGGGACCAGCACCTGTGCTGTCCCCAGAAATATAAAAAACTTCCCTGGCAAATAGCTCAGGGCTACTTGTTCTCAGGAGCTTCTGGGGCCCAGCCAGTTGGTACCTAGGGATACTACTCCTTATGTCAGCTGAGCTGCTGAAGTAGCTCTGCAAGTTTCCTGCACCATCTACTCACTGCAGCAGTCTGGCATTTCAGCTGTTGCCTGGCTGTGACCTGCTGTGCACCTGCCAGACCCAGATGGGGACTGCACAGGAAGCAGAAGCATCTTCCCCTTTGGGATGTCCCCCTAATAATTAGTTTCTACACACTGAAAATTATAAATCTGTTATAATCTCTTATGTCTAATTATTGGAGGGTTATCTTAAATTCATTCCTGCACTCCCATCCACCACTGCTCTAGTGGGAAAATCAGCAGCAGGGGGGAAAGCAGAGAAGGAAGCAGTGGTGCCAGACCAGGAAGTCTACTTCTCCCCCACCCCACACTTGTCCCACCCTACAAGGTACTGCCACCCCTGTGCAGCCATTTAATCCATGCAGGGGCTGTGGCTCCAGCTTTGCCTCCAGCTCTGGTCTGGGGCACAGACAAAACCATGGCTCTGGGCCTGGCCAGGCAGAAGCAGCAGTGGCAGCTCTAGTTCGATCTCCAGCCCTGGCTCTGGCCCTGGTCCTGGGTCAGGGACAGAGGCAGAGCCAGAGCTGCACCAGCTCCGTGCAACTCCATGTTCACCCTAGTGCTCCTCTTGCCTTAGCACACTGTCTTCCCTCTGTTCCCCTAGGCCACACTGTGATCTCCCCCACATTCCACCTAACCCCTACAAAGCATTCTTCCCTACCTTTGCCGTGCCATGCACTATGTGGTGTCTCTTGGGTCGGACACAGATTCAGAGGCACAGCCATAACCACAGCACCTGTCCATAGTCAAGTGCAAGACAAGGTTTCTTTTCCCTCAGTGTCGAAGGGAAAAAAATCCTTATCTTTGATATCAGTAAATATAGTAGTCCCCTGTTCTTCTCGAGTTCTACTGTGAAACTTTAGGCAAGTTGCTTAAGTTGACATCTTCAAAGGCATTTAGGTGCCATGTTTCATCCTGGGCTGAAGAAATGGCAAAAACCTGCAATCTAGAGAGCTAGATTGTGCCTTAAGTAGTACCTGGAGTCATTGTGCACATTTCCTAACACATATATCCAAGGGTATGGACAGACATAGTATTTAAAGAGCCTCAACTGCTTTTAAACCCTTCAAAGGGCAAGACATACAAACATAGGTGCCCTTTGAAATGTTATAAAAATGACCCTGAAGGAAACAGGTAACTTTGAGAAGTGCTTCAAAATGAAGTTCTTCAGGCTACATACCCACTCTCTGTGGATTGCAACAAGGAACTTCTGGTCACCAGGTATCCTACAGTATTCCACTCTCCCTGACTGTGGTAATGGTGAAGGGAGCAGAGCTGCAGCCCTGCCGTACCTCCTAAATGGAGAGCATACCATTATATGCACCCACCGCAATTTTAAATTGTGAGGGTCACAGCATCAGTTTGCGTATCTGTGTTTAGCTGAAACACTCCATTTTTGAAGCATCTCAAAGTGGAGCTATACTTTGAAGCGCTTCATATCTTGCACCTTTCTTCTCCCAGAGAAAGACTTGAGGGGCCTAATTCTGTTCTCTATGAAGTCTATTTCTACTGGAGACTATGGATTTTTGCAGATGTAAAGGTACTATAAGCAGAATCAGACCCAGGATATATAGATGTGCCCTTTTATTTAAATCATTCAAAGCAACAAAGAAATATCTGCTGCTTTGTTGGTGGCAGGAAAATTATTATTTACAACATGCCCTGGCAAAAAGTGTATTTGTTATAAAATGTGTATCATGTGCAAGAGAACAGTCTTAGGAAGGAGCAGTGTTGGAGTAAATAACATTCTGTAGCAATCCATATTATCAGCATATGTCACTGAAAAGCAAGGCTAGAATATAATTTAGTTTCTTGCATTAGATGTCACTCTCATAAAATTGCTTTCAGCACTGTACATAGGAATGTAAGAATTGCCATACGAGAACACTCCAACAGCCCACTGAACAAGACAGATGGAAGGAAAAATATGTATGTACATGTTTGTGAAATCTGCCTCATGATTCAATCCAGCCACTTTCTTTTCGTGTTCATTTTTCAACAAACTATTTGCAAAGCCCCCAAAGATTTCACTAAGATAAAAACTTGGCTTTGAAAGCAACAGAGGAAAAGGAATCTAATATCTAAAGCAAATATTTCATGTTCTATATTGACTAGTTTTGTTTTGTCTACTCACTTCAGTTTATGGAATACTAAATTATTTTGTACATTACAGTGTTTGTTAAAAATCTGGGAGGCTTTTCCTTTGTGTGAGGTATGCATGATTATCCTGGAGTCCGAGGAATTCTGTTTGCTCTACTACTGTGCATCATTAGCACACAAATAGTTCTAATTAGAGATCACTCAATGTAAAATATGAATACATTTTTATCATTTACAGATTATGCTGTTTCAGTATGAATTTTGTTTGGCATATTTGTCAGCATTATGTCAAGCTGCATACCAATGCCATCCTATCTCTTTGAAGAATTTGTACAGTTTATTGATACTACAGTTTATTTGAAAGTTACAAATTGTTTTATTATGATTAGAGGCCTGAGACTAGTAGCTGCAGTCAAGTCAAATCAGTCTTGAGGCCACTGTGACCACTGGGGCACCGTAGATGGTTAGACCCCTTCTACACTCCAGTGAGATTAGTTGAGTTGCTTTGGTGAGTCTTTCAGCAAAGTGGCTTGGTGCCACGCTTCTCTTCTCCAGGTGTGGATGACTGTTGGCTTGCAGGGAGCTCATCTGCCCTTTGACAGGTCTTGTTTTTAGTTCTGCCAGGTGCCCATGCACACTCCTCACCCAATATAGCCAAGGTGGAGGCACTAGTTTAGTTGCTGACAACCGGACCATGGAACAGATTGTACTGGTTTACACGGCACCAGATAGCAGACCAAGAGAGGTCTGGCCTGAAAAGGATCTACAGTTATCCCCTAAATAAAATCTATTTGGGAGTGTTTCAAAGAAGGGAGATTGACATGTTTAGCTGTAACTGGGTGCATCTGCATAAGATGCTTTCATAAATTCATAGATTGTAAAGCCAGAAGGGACCTCAGAAAATCATTGGGTCTGACCCCCTGCACCAGGCAGGAAAGACAGCTGGGGTCAGGTGATCCCAGCAAGGTGGCTGTCCAGTGTCCTCTTGAAGATTTCCAGGGTAGGTCACTGCACTACCTCTTGAGGGAGCTCATTCCGCAGTCTGAACACTGTAACTGTGAAGAAGTTTTTCCTAATGTTGAGCCTGAAATGGTCTTCCAGTAGTTTGTGACCATTACTCCTGGTTTTCCCCCAGGGTGCCCTGGTGAACAGTTGTTCACTGAGCCCTTGATGTATTCCCCTGATGGAGTGGTAAGCTGCTATCAAGTGCCCTCTCAGCCATCTCTTTTTCAGGTTGAAGAGTCCCAGGTCCTTCAGCCTTTCCCTTGCCATGCAAGTCTTTAATCATATGGGTGACTCTTCTCTAGACTCTCTCAAGCTTTACCACATCTTTGTTAAATGGCAGCGCCCAAAACTGCATGCATTTGAGGTCTCACCAATGCTGAGTGGAGTGGAAAAATCACTTCCTTGGTTTTGCTGGAGATGCACCAATTGACGCATCAGAGTATTATTTGTCCTGCTTGCAACAGCATTGCACTGCCTGCTCATATTCATACCGTGGTCTATTATTACCCCCAAGTACCTTCATTCATGGTGCTAGTCAGTTTGGTGCAGCCAAGCCTGTTGGTGTGCAGGGGATTGTTCATCCCTAGGTGGAGCAGTTTACATTTCTCAATGTTGAACCTCATCAGGTTCTGACTCACCCAATTTACCAACTATCTATATCCACCTGTATCTGTAGCCTATCCTCAAGCATGACCACACTTCCCCATAACTTATGTGTACACTAACTTGCTGCACATAAAGCATCACTCTACATATGAGCAGCAATTGGGATGCATTAGACTAATTTAGTGTGCTGCCGGATAGTCCTGTCAGATGCAAATGGTATCCAGCAGTACCATAAATTACTGTGCTGAAACATACATGTAGATGGTAACATTGGGATTAATTTACTCTGGCTCAAATTGAGCAGGACAATTACATGTTTAGATGCAGTCACATTCATTGCATGTTTAGATGCACCCACTGACTGTAACAGGGTGATCTGTCCTTTTATACAGAACAACCAGCTCCATTGAGGAAGCCCTTCAGTGGGACATCTGGATAATGATGGAGCCTCATACTGGGTGCTTAAAACCCCAGAGGAGGTACCACATAAGCAGCAAACTGTGGGAGCAGATTCCAAGGAGAAAAGAAGCAGTCTGTGAGTTGAACTACTTGCTGCACAGAGAGTCCAGAATGCTGTGCTTGGGCCAAAGAAAAAAAGACAATCCTTCCAAAGTCAAAGACAGAGCAGTAGGATTTTGTTTTGTTTGTTTAAAACAGGGCTGTCCAACTTCCAGTCAAATGGGGGCCATGTGCCCTGTGGACTGCACCAGCAAGGCCCACATACCAGGAGACTGGACTAGGGCATGCCATTGGCCCACAGGCCAAAAACTACCTGGATGCTGCCCCACCCCACACTCTGCATATGCATGCAGGCACCCCCACCACAACACCACACACCCTCTCCCAGTTCTTGCACTGGGCACCCAGACTCACCTTCTGTTCCCTGAGCCATGCATTGTATGCCCCTGGAGTGGGGGCAGGAAGCAGCAGGAAGAGGAAGGAAGGGGAGCCCAGAGTTTTCAGCTGCAGCTGTAACCACAGCAATATTAGGAGGTAAAGGCTAAACAGGAGCCCAGGGACTTCAATTTAGCCCTTCATGACTACAAGTAGCCCACAGACCACAAGTCAGACTGCCCTCATTTAGAAGATTGTATTTTATTTTGAACGACTAACTGAGGAGCTCTTCAGAGAGCAAACCTATTGAAGCCAGCAGGCTAGGCAACCCACTTACACTAATATAGTTGTCATATGGCCTACAACACTGTGTAGCTAGTCTTCATAGATAGAGCTAATATGACAGCCCATACTGAAGCTTTAGACAATGATGCACACAAGGCGCTTTACTGTGCAGTATCTAATTACTGCACAGTAATTGTTTCTAATAATAAGTACATTTGCTACCTACAAACGCAAGTAGCAAATTTACTTATGATTAGTAAGTGTTCCGTAGCACATGTGTAGATGCCTGACTGAGAGCTAATGTGCCCCAGTCCGGCAGGAAGCAAGGAATGACAGATTGATCACTGCCCCTGGAAGCTGCCTGCTTCTGGGACGGGCTCTGCCACTGGAGCCTGGGCAGGGACAATGCCCCCCTGCTGCAGCAGTAGGGAGCTCACAGACACTGTTCTAGGACTGCAGGATTTGGGCTGGGAGATCCTTACCTCTCAGCCCAGGCCCCACAGCTGCAGGGCTCAGGCTGGAAGGTAAGGGTCTGCCAAACCTGCAATTGGGGAGTGAGGGCTGGGAGCTTCCTCCTGCTGATGCAGGGGAACATTGTCCCTATCTGGGCTCCAGTGGTGGAGCCCACCCTCACAGCAGGCAGCTCCAGGGGGCAGGGAGCAATGTCCCAACCCCCACTCAGAGATAGCTATTTCCTGGCTCCTGGGTTAGCACCTGGGGAAGTCTAGCGTGCCCCCTGGCTGCTGCAGAGTCCAATTGCAAGGCCGCAGGGAGTGGAAACATTCTGCTGTTAGGAGCAGTACATCTGCTTCCATGTCCCTGCATGTGTAGACATGTGCCCGGGAGAGTTTACTCTTGAATAGATTACTCAAGAATAAACTGATTCTGGATCATTTGCATGTGTAGACACATCCAGGTTTGGTAGCAGTCTGATGATATTGAACATTGACAATAAAGTAGATGCTGACTGGCACAGCAAGGTATGCATTTGATCTATCTCTGATAGATCATAAAGATAGAAAAAGTCTTAGGAAATTACTTATGAGACATACCTGTGAATCAGTGATGACAGCTCAACTGTCAAGAAAAAAAATCTGATGAAAAAAGCAGTAAATCAAGAGTGAACTTTATAGCTAACTGCATATTTACTTGGTTATGTCTCTCTGCAATACTGTGCTTCAATACTCTTTTCCATTTTTCTACTTCTGGTTCAAAAATGTATGTTATTAAATTATTACAAGGGAAATCAGCTGAGCATTACAAGAAAGTACTCCAGGTTGTCATTCTAAATATTTCTCTTGAGGTTCATACAATTTATATGACATTTGTCTTTTTGCTTCTTCCATGTACTTGCTAATCAAAAAAAAAATCCAGGTAATCTTCTCAGATACAAAGAAATCTACAGAAAAAGGAATTTTAAACAATAAAATTATAAGACTGTTTTGCATAAAGCTATAAAAATACAATCTGTATTCCATATCCCCCCTCTTTCTAGCTCATCCCACTATGCAGTTTGCTACATGTTGAATTGTATTTACACTTTTGCAGAAATAAATATAGGATGTTTTGTAAAGTAAAGAAGTATTCAACACAGACAAGTAATTTCTATTCAAATATTTATTTCTATGTGGTATAGCAAGTTGTTAATTTTACCAGTATATTTGAAGAATAAAGAATTTTAATTGATTTTTCCTTACTTTAAAATATTATAAAACAATCACAGTGGCATTGTGTAAGGTCATGACTACCACATACTGAAATTTATTATACTAAGATCTAATTTTTCTTGTACTGAGTTTAATGGACAAACTTCTTTTGAGTTACCTGCTTGTTCCAGTTGAATAAAATTCTACAGGAAAAGTATAAACAAGTGAAAAGTAATGTAGATACTTTTTATATGCATCTAGTATATTAATAGAACAAATAATATAAATCACAGTGAGAATCTATATATTCTGCAAGTGATTTAACTATATAAAAATAATATGCAATAATATAAATAATATAGAATAATAAAATGCTATACATAATATATACTAATAGTGCATAGTAATATATACACATTCCATATGTCCCCCATACACACACATATACACACACAAATGGGGGCCAAATTTTCTATAAAGTATAAATAATATATAATATGTAAATATATAATATTGTGGAAAATTCCATTTTCCACAAAAATATAAATAATGCATAATATAATGCTATATATTATGTAATATATAATAATAATGCATAGTAGGCAAAGAATGGAAAATTTGAGCCTGTATATATGATTACATATATATGAAAACATATATGTATAAGAGGGTCAAGTTTTCTGTTCTCTATTATGCATTAATATTATATACAGTATTATATTATTATATAATACATATATTATTGTGGAAAACTGATTTTTCCACAATATTATATATTAAAATAATATATAATATATTATATTAAAATAATATATATATTATTTAGTATTATTTATTTATATCATTTAGCATTTATGCATGCTTTTTAGGTGATGCTAAGTGTACAGTAGCCTAGTCTACTGCACATTAGCCTATTAGCACAGTTTTTTATATGCCACTTTAACGTGGACAATAAACTACTGCACATTAAAGCTCATATGAAGACACACCCACCAAGTAGCAGCACTCAGTTTTACACCTCAAAACATACCAGAAAGAAGGTAATAAAAAGTTTGTAGATGAGTAATTGAATGTAAAGATTTCGGACCTTGATTTTTATTTGAATGCTCTTAAAACCAGTCTAAATATTTCAGTGATCTGTAGTCAGGGAGACAGAAGTATAGGCAGTGAACTGCACATACCTAGATGAAGGTTCCAACTTGTCCATGTAGCAATAGATTAAACCATCCTTCTCTTCTATCAAGTTAACAGGATCAGACATGAGACTTATAAATGCTTTAATCATATCCTCAAAAGATTTTCACTGAATGTCATGGCAGACTTAATTTCTACAAGGAAGGGAGAGCTTCAAAGAAACTATTGAATTTGGTGAGTAAAAAGAATGTTGTTGTCTTATTAAGTGATGCTTGTTATAGGTGAGTCAATTGCACCACTGGAAGAAACATCCTGACACTGAACAATATGTTCTTTAATCTTCTTTGTAAACAAGTTTACAAAAAAATTACTTTAAAGGAAAATTCTACTGCTGTACATCCATTTCTGAAACTAAGCATGGGAAATGCATCCTTGAATATCTGGATCAAATGATCAAAACCTGGGAATTCAAGTACCATGCCACTTTATCTCCTCTAACTTCATAGCTATATTCACATTGTCCCAAAATCTGACCTTTTCAAATGAAAGGAAAATATAGCAGTTGAAATAAAAAGATGAGTGAGGGCAAAAAACCAGGAGATAAATTCAGTGGCAGATGTACTTATTTATGGCTGGCAACATCTCTTTCCACTGATGATGAAAAAAACAACTTTACTGTTTATAAATTTGCAGTCTACTCAATATTAGAATACATTTTCCCTGTCTTCCCTAGAACAAATTATAAAAAATGATGCTTGGTAGCTAAAAATATGTGATTTTACATCTTATTTCACTTTGGTGCTAACTTTGGCCATAAGTACTGTTTTCATTTTGTTTACTTCAAGGGAGTGTAGCTGCTGTTTTTGTAAAGATGCATAAGGAGGTTTCCAGTGAATTGCTTGTAAATGTCTTTGTAGCTGGTTGAAAAGGTCATGCAATATGTTGTCATAAAAGAAACTGAAGAAACAATAAATATTAGCTATGATTTTTGTACAATGGCTTAGCCTGCAATAAAATCAAGAGTTTTGGGTCTAAAATAAAAATCCTACTGAATCCAAACAAAATTAAATAAAGTAGTATTTCACCTACACAAAAACTGAAATACTGGGCCCTTTCTAGGCATCAAGATTATTTTGACCTTGTTTTAGTAACATCAGTTAAAAAATAAAAATTCTATTCCCAATGAGGTCAAGGGGAATTTTGCCATTGATTCCAGTTGGACCATGATTTCATGAAAAGTGTTTAAACCACGCTTACAGAGAAAAGTATGCTTACATTTTCAATTTCTTTATAAAGCATTGGGAGTTCCCTCTCTTACACTTACTCCTTAAAAAATGAATATTACAGTGGGAATTGCCTCAACTTCCCAAAATTTGGGGAAAAATTCCCAAATTTCTTTTTTGTGGAGATTTCACATTTTAAATATATCTGCTCAACTAGAAATGCTGGTCTTTACTTACATAAAGGAGTATACATTTTAACAACTGTTTTTGTTAAGTTGCATTTTATTCGTTTTATTATAAGCTTAATTTATCTTTATTATTTATTGGTTAGCTGCTATCCTTATTCCGATTTATCTGGAAAGGGTTTTTCCTTTAGTAAAGACTACAGAGATGACCTTAAGACATTTTTAACACACTTTTAAGCTTTCATAACTGAGGACGTGACATAATTAGTTATGACATGATTACTTAACTGAATAGTCAATGGATCTATATATGTGTTTAAAGTTAGACACATTTTTAACTACTTTGCTAAATCACATTCTCTGTTAACACAGAGAAGGTGAAACCAAAATACCCAAGTACTTTCATACTTTATGACACACTAATAAAATTAGAAGGCACTTTCTTTGGCTATTATATGGAGATGATCAATTGCCTGGTACATAAGGCAAAAATACTTCTGTAGTTAAAGTTTTGTTTATCTTCTTTAAATAATATACAGTGAAGGCATGTGCAGATGTTATACTTAAATCTACCATGGTTAGGTAGATTCAAGAGCTGTTCTGTACAGATGTTCAAGGAAGTTATATTAGGCAAAAAATGGACAGTCCACTCTAGCTTAGTTCACCTAAAGTTAAAAAGGGAAGCTTACAGAGTATGGAAGTCAGAAATAAGCACCAAAGAAGAATACCCAGCGTTAGCCCATACCTGTAGGGAGTGGTCTAGGACAGCAAAGGCACAAACCAAATACAAATTGGCAACCAGAATCAAGGACAACAAAAAGTCCTTCTTAAAATATTTAGGAAGTAGGAGAAAAAATAAGGAAGACATAGGGCCCCTAATGAATGAAATGTGATAGCTGATAACCAACACTCAGGACAAAATCGAACTCCTGAGTAAATACTTCATGTTGGTATTCCACCAGTCCAAGGGTGTTAGCCTGCTTGACAGGATACAGGATGATCATGGTGGGGGTGATCACCCTCCAATAGTTGGCAAAGATCTTCTGGGGGAGCACCTACAGAAGCTAAACATCTACAAGTCAACAGGACCTGATGAGCTACAGCTGAGAATGCTAAAAGAACTGGCTGACATTATTGTGCAACTGATGGCAAAGTTATTTGAAGACTTGTGGCATTCACAAGAGTTCCCAGAAGACTGGAAGAAAGACAATGTGCTGCTTGTCTTCAAGAATGGGAGAAAGGAATTACAAGCCTATCAGTTTGACCTCAATCCTACATAAAATCCTAGGAAAAATTATCAAAGTATCCATTACTGATAGGCTACCAGAAGGCAGTATTCTGGGGGATAGCCAACATGGCTTCATTATAGGCAGGTCATGCCTGGCCAGCTTCATTTCTTTCTACGATCAGGTAACTCACCACATGAATAGAGGAAATTAGGTCAATGTCATATTCTTGGACTTCAAAAAGGCCTTCGATCTAGTCTCCCATGATGTCCTCATGGTAAAATTGGGAAAATGTAGCCTCAACTACTTTATGGTCTGGTGGCTAGGTAACTGACCCCAAGTTAGGACCCAGAAAGTATTGATTGATGGAACTGAGTCAACATGATAGAAGGTGACTGTCACAGAGCACTAAGGTGGTCTGTGCCTGGAGAGGAGAAAAACCTCTAGGGCAGGAGCCTTAGCAGTATTTAGGCAGTACAGCTGTCGGTTGTCAGGGCAATTAATGAGAGCCAACTGGCCAGGAGGGGCAGGGCTTGGCCCTTATAAAGCCCAAAAGCTGAGGCCAGGCTGGCAGTTCCCTGCTAGCCGCCAGAGAGGCAGGGGCTCCTGGAGCAAAGATATGAGCACTGCAGACTGAAAGATGATGGCTCCGGGTCAAGGGAGCAATGTTGTTATAGCCAGGTGGCCTTAAGTTAACTTAACTGGCCAGGAGGCTTGTGTTTGTGTTGTTAGTATTTGAACACCAGTGGTTTCGGTGAGGCTATTAGGGGTTGGAGGAGGCCTCATAGGAGGCCCAAAGTAGCATGGGGATCCTGGCGCCAGTAAGGGCTCAGTACGGGGCACTTAGACCCCAGCCCCAGGAAGAGGGGCAACTTTGGAGGCCCAAATGTGGGCACAGTGAGCCCCAGGAAGGGGGCAACATTGAAAAGCCCAAGTTTGGGCACTGGGAGCCCCTGAAAGGGGGCCGCATTTATTAGAAAGCCCAAGTTGGGTATGGCAAGCCCAGAAGGGGGGGTTGCATGACTGGGAAGCCCAAGGTGGGCACGGCGAGCCCCAGATAGGGGCCAGTATTATTAAGAAGCCCAAGTGCGGCACGGCGAGCCCAGAAGAGGGGAGTGCCTTATTGAGAAGCCCAGTGTGGGAATGGCGAGCCCCAGAGAGTGGGCAGCGCTGGTAAGGGGTCCAAGTTGGACATGGTGAGCCCCAGACGGGGGGGCAGTATTTTTGAGGAGGCCAAGTAGGACAAGGATTAGGAAGCCCAGTGTGGGCACAGCGAGCCCAGAGAGGGGGCAGCAAGGGTAAGGGGTCCAAGTTGGACATGGTGAGCCCCAGACAGGGGGTAGCATTTTAAGGAGCCCAAGGGCAGGGATTAGGAAGCCCAGTGTGGGCACGATAAGCCCAGAAAGGGGGCCATCTTATTGAGAGGCCCAAGTTGGGCACAGTAAGCCCCAAGAAGGGGGTACCATTGAGGAGCCCCAGTGTGGTCGTGGCAAGCCCCAGAAAGGGGTTGATAATATTGAGAGGCCCCAGTGTGGGCACTGCGAGCCCAGAAAGGGGGCAGCATTAGTAAGAGTCCCAGGAAGGGGCCAAGATAAGGAAGACCGAGTTGACATCTGCGAGGCTTGGACTGCGGTATTGGGGAGGAAAGGAGCCGCAGATAGCGCCCCCTAGTGGAGGGGGCTGGAAAAGGGCAGCCTCCTGCTAATTAATTAATTAACATCAAAGACATGGCAGGCGAGTAGATGGGTGGTCGGCCCAAGAACAGGTGGGTGGGCCATGGAGAAGGTGGCCCCAAGGAAGCCCCCTGTCACACTGGTCATTGGCAACCCCCAGAGTTCAATACTCAGGCCAATGCTTTTCAACATGTTCATTATTGATTTGGATTCAGGTATTGAAACTGGCAAAGCTCACTGATGACACCAAACTATGGGGGAGTGTGGTCATGCATGATGACAAGCTGGCAATATAAGCCAAGTTGGACAGGCTTGCAAGATGGTGGGACCATGATATGATGATGTTTAACACAGAAAAATGTACAGTGTTCTATCTGGGGAGAAATAAACTGCAACACACTTACAGGCTCAGCAGTGCTACAGTTGCCAGCACCACAACTGAAAGAGAGCTGGGTGTTATGATAGACCACACAAAATAAACTTGAGAGACTGACATGAGGCCATAGTTGGCAAAGCTAATCAAACACTGGTATGCATCTACTGAGGCATCTTGACCAAGGTTAAGGATGTCAACCTTCCACTCTACTTGGCCTTGGTGGGACTGCAGCTGGAGTACTGCATCTAGTTCTAGTACTGCACTTCAAAAAGGATGTGGAGAAGCTTGAGAGACTCCAAAGGAAGGCCGCACACATGATTAAAGGCCTAGAGAGCAGGTTATATAAGGAGAGGCTGAAAGACCAGGGACTGTTCAGTGTAGAGAAGAGAAGACTCAGAAGAGTCTTGGTGGCAGCCTATAAGTAAATTTGGGGCATACATCAGGGTCTTGTCACAACCCATATCACGTGAGTGTCCCTGACACAATAGATCATCCCTCTGTATGACTGGCATTGAGACCCCCCCCCCATATGATTGGCATTGTCCTAAATTTGGTATGTTCCACTTAATTAAGTATTCTTACTTGGCAAATTTTCATTGGCTACTTTAAAAGTCTAAAAGTCTGCACAGTTTCCACCCAAGTTGGAGCGGAGCACATTCTGACCACGTTGTAGGAAGAACCTCGCAGAGCTCTGAGCATGCCGCAAAGAACTCTGAGCACGTGGCAGGGTGACTTTGGCAGACTGATCACCCACCAACAGCTCCCCATCAGTGACCTCCTGATGTACCCCTTCTCTGCGCGCTTTCATCTGTACACTTGATGCAGTAACCCAAACTGTAACTACGCAAGTGAGCACAAAGCCTGCATCGCGGCCACCAGCGACGTAAGTAAAATCTATTTTAAAACCAATACACTGTTCCACCTCTCCATCCGCCAGCCACCTGATGTCCGCTTAGTTAACCACCTCCTCCCTCAGGCAGATCTGACTGGTTGGCCGGCCGAGACAGGTCTGATGGAGCATCTGTTCACCAAGACCTTCCATGGGAGGGTGAAAAACAATGGGCACAAGCTGAATGAGGATTGCTTCAGACTGGATAGAAGGAATAACTTCTTTACAAGCCAAGTTCCAAGGGTTTGGAATAGGTTCCCCCCAGAGGTGGTACAGTAACCCATCCTGGTGATCTTCCAAAAAGCATCTTGATGCCCACCTTGCCAGAGTCATCTGACCCCAGCACCTCTCCTGCCCAAGTGCAAGGGGGCTAGACCCAATGATCTTTAAGGTCCATTTCATCCCCTAATATCTATGAAACTATGAAGACTATGAAACTAGAAACTAAGAAACATGGGACACTTTGAGCTACCATAGCCCATGAGTCATTAATGATATGGTAGAAGAGGTAGAAAAATACATCACAGCCTTTAAAAAAGTATATGGGGAGTAAATATGTCTCTCTGGGTGCATCTACAAGAGACATTTTACTGAGCAGTGACTTAGTTTACTGCACACTCAGTGTGTGCATCTACACAGGTACAGTAAAAACCCTGCCTGAGGCTAGCCATAGGGCTCTGGGCTGGAAGTCTCTCCTGTCCCAGGGCTGGGCTGCCCCTATGACTTTAAAACCTGCAGATATTTTGAGCCCTGGGACACATATCAAAGAGACTGAGGGTGTAGCAGAAACATTTGTACATTTCCCTTCTGGACATTGATATAACAGAAGCCCCTTCTTGCCTGAACCCCCTACCCCTACCACTCCATTTTGTGCATGTCTTTTTCCTTCTAAGTATTGACAGAGACCTAGCACACTAATTGCATGAGAGTGGCAAGACTCAGAGCAAGCCAGAAAGCTGAAGTGGCTTTCTGTAGAAGAAACCCACAAACACAAAATATATCTACATATTAATTAAGCTCAGTGTCACTAAAGAAAACTAAAGAACTAAAATATCCACTTCAAAGACTGTAAACATATCCTGGTGCTAACATAAGTCACTTATTATCCCCAATAGCCTTTGATCCTCCCTCACAGTGCATTTTTATATTTCATCTGTCTCATCTTTACCATGGCATTTTGTATTGTATATGTTATACTTTTAAACCCTTAAGGAATGTAATCCCTGTAGGGTGAAGTTACACCCTGAACCATTGTTAAAAACTGCATTGAATTTGTGATTGTAAAATGATAAAATCTGCTATATTGGGCTGGTTCCTTGAGTGAATGTGAGTATGTATGATGATCAATAGGTAATTAAATGACAAAGCAAGTGCCTCTGGCTGTTAATTAACAATAACCTAGCCAAAGGGACTTAACATTACAAAATGCTACTCTTTGAGCCTAATCAAGCCAAGGAACTGATTCCTGGAACTGAGCACCCACCCTATTAACTACTCCTGTAACCCATGACAATACAGCCAATCAAGTCAATTGAGTCAATCAAGTCAAGGGTGGATTCCCGAAACTGCACCATCAGGCAAAACACCTAGTGTCTGTGACTAACAGCTGTCATGCACTACTTAAGATCTATGTGGGACAGCCAAGATGATGCTGGGGGATCACACATCTTTGCCAGAAAGGGATAAAAGGCACTCACTAGTGCCCTCTCATCCAGCACCTGAGACAGAAAGAAAAGCTGGCAATCTACTTACCAAGAAGACATCACCTTGAAAGAAGCAGACCATCTGCAGCAGATTCCAGGGCCTCAGATAGGTAGATATAATAACACCAGTGCTCTTCACAATCACTATAGCAGCCTACTATACATATACTACATGGGTTTGAGTGACATGGGTTTGAATGAGTTAGTGAATTTGTTTGTGTGTGTTAAGGTGACCAATACCCCTCATAACTAAAAGTTTGGATTTATGATTTTATTGGTAGCTTGACATCCTGTACAATAAATTAAAATTTATTATGAGTCTGAGAGTTAGTCCTTTGTAGCCAACAAGGGCGCTCTAGGTCCTGTGTCCCCCTCGGCAGGCTATGGCTCACCTGCATCATCCTGCCTCTACCTTAGTGCCACTGCATGCCTCTGCACTGCTGTGTGGATGGCAGGACCACCCCATGCAGGGCCTCAGTGTCTCAGGGCACAGCAGGCTTCTCCAGCCTCCAGCCAGCCCCCATAGCCCCATAGCAGGCAGCTTCTGACCCGCAGGGCCAGCTCCACCTGTCCACAGCATACTCCCAGCAGCCTTCCCAGATCCTGTGGGTGTTATAGGGCACTGCCTCTGCCATGCAGCTGCCTGTCCCCAGCTGTGCCCCTGCACTGGGTGCAGCAGGCAGTTGTCCAGTCTTGGCAACTGAGGGTTAACCATGTAGAGGACCAGAGAGTTGGCAAAGGACCCACAATGGCCTCCTTTCCATCCATGGATGTGCCAACAGCTGTGTCCATCACCCGGGACCCCAACTGGACCAAGGAGGAGACTGGCAACCTCATGGTTCTGTGGGGTGAGGCAGAAATGTAATGCCAGTTTGAGCGGGGCAGCCACTCCAATGTGCACATATATGAAGCCCTATTATCAGTTTGGATATGGACGCATAGCCACAACCGCTTAGTATAGCACTGCTGCATAAAAACCAAGGCCTTGTGGACAGAGTGGACCACCAGGACTGACCACAACTGTTGGTCCAGCAGTACCCACAATTCCATGCAATTTATGCAGCAACTGATGGCCATCCTAGCACCCTGGGGCCTAGGCCACAGCCATGCTGTATACAGAAGGATGGGCACCCTGCCCAAGCCCCCACCCTAAACTGACATCCCCATGATGTATCACTGGGGAGGGGCCCCTTGGCCATCCAACAGCCTGTCCCAGGCAGCTCCCTGAAATAAATGACTGGGGAGCACCACGGTGGTGAGCAGGGATTGCCTGCAGCCACTGCCGGTGGTGTCAGAGGTGGGGGGGAGTGGTGAGCAGCAAGCTGGGACTGCCTGCAGCTGCCACCAGCCACGTTGGCAAAAGAGGGGAGTGGGTGCAGGCAGCAACTGCCCACAGAAGCCAGCAGAGACTTCGATGTAGGCCAGTCTCAGGGGAGGATGGGGCACATGCCCCCCCATACCTTCCCTACACATCGCTTATGTCACAAATGACCAAACCTACACTCCCCTTGTATAGCATGCTGTTGCAGCAAAGTAGGTGGTAAAAATAACCATGCACCTCACATACGACATAGTACAGGTAGTTACTGCTCCATGATTTAGTACTTCCAAAAAGAAGTACTAAATTATGACACAGTAAGATCACCCAAGTGACACATATAGATGTGCCCACACACACATGAATTAATGTATATGTGTTTGGGTATGTGTATGCATTTCTCCTGAAGAAACACAAGGGAAGTAAAAGTTGCCTTCTAAAATGAATAAATTATAGCATTCTAAAGTACAATAATAGAAGTGTCTCTGGTAACTGCACTACTAAAGCATTAAAAGTTTTGTTGAAAATTACTATTGGGAATGAGGGTCTCCATGATGACAAAGGGGTGAAATTAATTAAATTTCACTATATTTTAAAGTATGGTTGTGAAGAG
>JAGPOW010001296.1:111602753-111615027 GCA_030014935.1 Caiman crocodilus
TTGACCAGATATTCTTTGATAAATTTAGTAATGCAAGACACAGAGATAATGTTCAGGATATCAGAAGCCGAAGGAGAATCAAATGCAAGAGTGATGGTAAGAGAGATTGATCTTTAAAAGAAAAACTAATGGTAACAGATCAGCAATGGGCAAAGGACGGTCTTCAGGGAATCCAGAATGTAGACAGGAATATCAGGTAACAAGTATTAATAAATTTAAGCCTTTAGAAGATTGTTGACTGAAAAGCCATCAGTGATTAAGTAGAGAGAAGTACAAAAAATACTATAGTACTAACTCCAAATATAAAGATATGACTTGATGAAGGCTGGATAGAAATAGCTAAAGACAGATGTGAAGCAAAGATTGCATTCCATCAGAATCAGTCTCATCTGGAAGAATATGAAAGATGTCAACAGAGGAGTAAGGCAATACAAAACAGAATACTTGCTATGCTTGCTGGAGAAGATGAAGCAGGACAGAAGTACTAATAATGCAATATCATTTTACATAAGCAATCAAGGTGATATCAAAGGATATCTACCACAAGAAAATATAATAAAGGACAAAAAGGGAGATCTTTATTTACAAAGAATCCATTTTAGAAAGTGGGAGAGAAAACCTGAATGGCCTCCTTACTGGGGAGGCTGATAAAGATTAATTGTAAAATAACCATTCTCAGACTGCTGAGTTATTTGTGGATGAATCAGACCTTGCAGATATGAGACAATCCCACTGCTCAAGTATAAAAAAAATAATAAATCAGGCATTTACACCTGTTGAACTATTAAAAATAGGAGGGGGACTCCAAGTCAAGAACTTTACAAACTTTTTGCAAACCAATTTCACTGTTTTTAAAATATTCCAAAGGAATGGAATAAGATAGCCATATGCCCAATTTTGAAAAATAGATAACAAATAGAATGTAGGAATTATCAAAATGTCTCCCTCATTCTTACAATGTATTAGATCCTATTTTTTATGCCTTTATATGCCCCTACCCTTTGTGCAGAAAAAAAACCATAGAAGAATATTAATGCAGGATCAGAAAAAAACACATAGAGCTAAACCTAAGTTCCCTGTATACCTCTAAAAAAAGTATGCATACCACATAACTTCAGTTTGACTACATTTGTCATGTTTTCGACACTGACACTGTGCATGCAAGCGCATGCATGCCCATTACACATTGTCAGCAGGGCTCCAGCCAGATGGCTGTGTTGTGAAATAGGATTGCCCAGGTACATGAATAGATCTGAGTAAGTTCTAACATGATAGTTACAAAAAATCCACAATGACTGGAGGGTGAGGGGAGAAGAAGGACCAGCCTCCCTTATTTTAGCTCAAAAGCCTGGTGATTCAGGAACTTTTCCAGGGAGTGGGAGAGCCAGGTGCCAGAAAGAGTTTGAATTTGCATGGCCTGATTCCTAGAACAGTTGAGGTACTGAATGGGTATGAATGTTACTTTTTCTGCACATAATGTATTGACACTAAAGATCTACTAAGACAGACTGAGTTTTGAGTATATAAAATTATAAAAAGCATCATCTACATTTGCACTATACTCCAGATCCTTTTTCCTCAGTTGTCTCCCATTCACATGTCTGAATTGAATAGTCAAAGTTCTTGTTATTGGTTTCCGTTTAGCTTTGAACTCCACACGGTTCAACTTCATACTATTTCTAATGCTCTGTTTCACAAGTTTATCTAAATCTTCCTTTATAATAATACCTTCTTCTTCCACATTGACCATATCCCTCAGCTTAAGCTCATCTGCAAATTTCATAAAGACACATCTAATTCTTGTAACAAAGTTGATGAAAATGTTAGACAAGTAAGTTTTAAGTGGCAAGTGTTCTCTGCTCAGATAACTCACTTTTCAAGGTAACTCATATGTTGCCACTTGCCGTACTCCGGCACACACTATGGTGATGTATCATCTACAGGTGTCTACACATGACCAGATGCTACTTTGCTGTAGTGGCGTATTCCCCCATTATAGTGTGCTGCTATGACAAAGTAGCTACTAAAAATAACTATGCACTGCACGTACAGCACAGTATGGACAGTTACTAAAGCATGGTGCTGTAACAAAGTTGCCATAGGGCAATGTGTAGATGTGACCTATATCAAAAGCTTAAATATGGACACATTAAGTCCACTATATTGTCCGCATCAAAGAAGCTAGTTATCTTCTCCTAGAAGGACACCACAATATTATTATGAATCATAATTTATAATTTAAATATTTTACATAACATAGATATTGGACCACAATATCTAGTAGAGCTAGCATTTAAAACTATTATAGATGTGTAAGGAATGGCATGGCACTGACAGCAGGAACACAGATTCATGTTATGAATGAATAAAAGTAATCTTATACGGCCAGACACTCAGATGCTCCACTTCATCTGCAGAGGAGCTTCTTCTATGGGTTTACAGTCATGCTCTAACCTGCAACCAGGGCAGTATGGGTGGTCAGACCACCTTTAGATTTATGTGGTGTTCTGAACTGCCAGAACATTCTCTTAAGTCACAGATCACAAGTGCAAATTACTGGAGCCTTGAAGATGGCTCCTAGGGATAAAAATAGAGTATGTTGGTCAATAAATGTACCTGATGTTTAAAACTGATCGGTGACTTATATATGTTACTGTTACTGTCTACAAGCATTACTTGTGCAAAACAGGCTAATAACATTGGGGATTAATTTGAGGCCCTTTAAAGAAATCAGGTAAATAATATCTTAAACTAGCAGTACCAAACATATCCAGCCATAGAGCCAGTCCACAGGCCTGATCCGATATGTGGGGCTGATCTGTAGGCCAATCCACCATGTGGTGCCAGTCTAGTGTGGAGGACTGTAGCAAGTAATGCTGGTACTACTCCCCTGCTACCAAACTTCTGGACCCATAGAAAGCCCTGCAACCTTGATGATATGGCTGTATGAGCTGGATATGGCCTGCGGGCTGTATTTTGGTTACTCCCTTCTTAAACCATTCCATAGACTAGACTAGACTACACTTCTAAAGGCCTAGACACATGAAAAATTCATGACACTGTTATTTACATTGATTCTGCACAGTGATGTAAATTACACAGGGAACCAGAGCAGAGAAGACCATTTTTCCTGGGGTAGCTTGTTACAAAAAACACTATTATCATGCCCTGTAACTAAGCAGCAGGGGAGCAGATAAAGCCTGTTTGAATGGAGCCTAGAGTAAGAAGTAGTTTACACTGATATAAATTTGTTTTAAGTTTAGGCAAATACAGATCCTTATAGTCTATCATCCTTGGATGTGCAGCTAGAAAAGGGTAGAATAAGGAACAGCATAACAGTGTGATTTAACTTGCCCCATCTAATTAGCCTGTGTGAGCTTCCCCAAGGATACAGCTGCACTACTTCTAGTTTAGGAGGCATACTGCATAAAACAAACGTGTCTGTTGTCTCCAAGATTAACCAGTCCCACATTTTGCAAGGGAAGATACCAGAAAAACCTCTCCACCAAGAAGCTATTTCCTGACTCGTAGTGAAAAGATGTCTTATATCCCAACTGTTACCGTTTATTTGTCTCATATCGTTAAGCTACTAAGTATGAATACATATTTTTGATATACGCACTTTTATGAATTCTGAGGAGCCTTGTAACATATATTCCACTGCAAATTATGCTTGGGTCTTGTTAAACATGAATTTTAGGCATCTCTTGGTGCTCTTAACCCCTGGATTGTCCATGCATTAACACCTGAAACAAGTTTTAGCCACACTTTAGGCAATGTAAAGTTAGACTACTTCCGGGAAGTTTTATCTCTGATTCGTATTGCCCAACTTGTGTTCCATTAATGTGGGGCCACTCTCCACAGATAAGCAGCCCAAGTTTCAGCCCCGCCCCATCATTCCAGAACGCAGTGTCCCCTCTTCCACCCTCCTGTTCTGCACGGACAAATTTTCCACCCCCTGACCTTTACTGCCCAGAGGGCAATTCTGGCATCAAACTAATACCCTCTTGCACCCCTGGGGTGGGGGGAACCTTCCTAACTTCCAAGGTTGCAACCCCACGAAAACAACCTTCAGAGCACAGGCCAGGTCACAAGGTATGGATGTTTCTAAGAGTGCAGTATAGAGGGGGTGAGGGGAAGAACAATCTAGGGTCTGGATCAGGTCCTCATGAGCTGGGGCTTCCTTCCTGGGCAGCTCCCCCAAAAGCACCTGTCTTCACTGCTCCTACCTCCCAGCCACCTTGGGAAGCATGACCAGACCCACAACACCCCAATTCCAATTTATTAAAACATAACCTTTACTTTACTATCTCTTTCTTTCTTTCTTGCCACCATATGGACCTGATTGTAGCAGTGGCTCTTCCTTTTTGCCCAGGGGAGGTAGGAGAGGATTTAATCCATGCCTTCCTTGGGTGCCCCCGGCTGCTGCCACTCTTTGCTGCCCCTGATACCTTGTTTGAGGTGCTAGACTTGGACCTCTCAGTGACCACCTATTTGTTTTCTTTCCCATATTGGGCACCAGAGAGGGGTGTCATCCTCAAGAGCTGCAGAAACCACCTCGCTGGGGCCAGCCCTGATGACGCCCTGGGACTCTTTCAGTTCTTGGCCTGGGCATACCTGACACTGGAATTTGAATATGCAGTCCTCCAGCAGACAGTACCCACCTTCTAGGCCTGCTTGACCATTCAGGGGGTGCTCTGCACCATCAAGGGCATCCATTTAGTCCTCACATACTGCTTGCCTTTTCCCAGGGTACCGGCAGGTGTATGAGCAGAAGTGTTGGAGTAGCTGTTTTGGGTTTTTTAGACCGTGAGGGCAGAGCTTGCAGCCCATAGCCCTAGGCTCTGTCTGTTATACCTGAGCCTGTGTGCTGGAAGTGTTTTATTACTTTGTTGAGTAATAAACTCAACCCCTTTTCCTTTTAATAAACTTTTATAAAAAAATCAAAAGTCTTTCTTTCTTGCTTCCTTGTTTGCTTGCTTTTTATTTTAGCCTTCTGTGGCTGACTTCCTTCATTTAACCACCCTTCCCTTACCCCAATTTCTTTTTCACATCCCATTACCCATGCCTATCTCATTAACTCTCTGCCTCCCAGCTTCAGGTTCCCATTCCTCCCTGCCAACCCACCTCTCATACACCTTATTCATAAGCAAGTGAACATTCACTTTTGATTCCAGAAATGCACCACATACCGACAGTGGCCCAAGCTGGGGAGTGCTCGAGCCTCCTTGCTTGATTCTAGGCTAGCCCGCCCACTCAGCAAAGAGGGGTTTGTGGGGAAGGTGAAAATCATCTTGTGATGTTGGGAAACTGAGAGTTAACTTGAATTTCGAGGGGATCTGGGACATAAGTTTAAGAAACCAATTTAACCTAAATCAGTTAAATCTGATGCTACATCCATCCAGGTTTATCCCAAACTGGTTTCAGCCATTTTGAAAGTAGTTTATGTGCACTGAACTTCTGTTGTGTTACAAATTTGAATCAGTTTCTGAACATTTATAACAATTTAGGTGTAACTTCTGTCCCTTGCCCTACTAGTAAATCACAGCCATGCAGAGGAATAGTCAGCAAAGATTTTTAGCCTTAAGGTGTGTCTGCTCCAAACTCAAGCTAGCACTAACACTGATCAACATTTGAGCAATCAATGCAATGTGTAATTAGGCCCCTTATATGAAAAAGTATCTTGTTTCACACCCCCAATCCCCCTTAAACTTTTCTCCCCTTTTATCTCCAACCTCTGAACAAGAGTTTATTGGTGTGCATACATCACTGCACTAAGGCATCTGCAATGAGCTATGGTACCTCCACTTCGATAGGCTTTGCATGCCAGTAGGTGTGACAAGCCCCAATACATACCATACCAAAGCAATGTTGCTTTTCTTCCCAGTGACTTTTTTTATTTAGACTTGTAGGGACAAATCATTTGTGCAAGATGGAGAGTTAGGAGCATAGCATACTTTTTTAACCTGGTATCTGCCTTCTTCACCCCGTTAATCTCTTCAAAAACAACATTAACAGCTGGCACAGAAAATGCCTAGAAGCTACACAAGTCACATACCAACCTCCAAAATACGTTACCTGAACAAACATCTGGTAGATTCATTTAGTAATTTGAGGGATGCCTATAAAGCTGCTATTGCTACACTTTGGATGTTTCTGGGAGTCTCACATTTCCTGATTTCTGTAGGTTTGAAATCTCCTCCAAAAAGCTCTATCTTGTGACTCAACATTATCATTTTGAAAAAAACAGTCTTCTTTTACAAGTTACTCAAGTGATTTGTTTGCATAAAAGGGCATTCAGTGCCAAATGCACAACCCCTCTAGATTTACTGCAGTTATATAAAAAACAGCTGAAAGTAATGTAGGACACCCAGCACCAAACCCTCCCTGGTAAATAATAATGAAGACAAAACATATATATAACACTTGACTAACAAACAACAAATTAAAATCTCATAAAGAAAAATGTTAAAAACCATACTATACACATATCTACATTATATTGCTCCTTGGTAGTGAATAGATTGCTAATTAGTTTCACCACTCTTCATTGTCATAGTCTAAGTCCAGATAGTAGCTAATTAAATCTACTTCTCCATAACTTGTTGATGGATCCATTTCAGTTATGCTATTTCTTGTCCCCAGCACATGCTCAGATGAGGACATATGCTTCTCTGAGGTAAAAGTCATCCAAATTTCCCCTCAACTTCCTCTAGAGGGTCTCACTGACCTTCCCAAGATGGGTGCATTTTGAAAAGTTCCCTTCTAGAGTACAAGGGAGGTTACACAAACAAAACCTTTGATTCTAAGAGATTTCAGTGGCCACAGACACACACCTGGTGAAAGTTTTTGCTGACAATAATGTGTTGGTGAAGCTATGTGGAATATCAGCTCAATAAAGAATAGATGCCTGAGGCCCCATTTCTTTCTTGGAAAAAGACTGAAAGTGCCAGCCTTCTAATTCCCTTCTATTTCTTTTCTCTGTCTTTATTATTCCTACACTCTTATCCTTTAGCTAACTTCAAATCTTGAACTTCCAAATCCAAACAGCAGTGTTGCTGTATCATTTCGCAAAACAAACTCACCTCTTCTTTTAAAAACACTAAAAACCAGTATCAAAAAAATTGAGATATGTAGTTTTGTCCTACATTATCCTTGCTGTTGCTAAGTTAAACATGACATTCTTTGATCCTTACTTACATACTTGTTCCTGCAGAGAGCAACAAGGAATTTTCCTGCTTGGTAAACCAAGAGCCAGTTTAGCATGGAAGTAGAGCTGGGTCTGGGTTTTATAAAGTTCTTTTTCAAATAGGGTTTATTGGGCCCCATGAAGATTTCAGGAACTTCCCAGCATAGGAGAAGTTTTGGCAAAGAACCAGGCATATGTCATTAGAGATCAAAGAAAGAATGTTATTACCTACTTGTAAAATGTTTTTGATTGAAGCGTTAAGCAATACTGCACGTTCCTTTGTCTACATAGAAAGAGATCAGCAACATGGACACTACTGCAGCCTTCAGCAATGACTGCAGAGCAGCTCTGATGACTTTACCATCCCCTGCCATTATACACCAATTGTTTGCATGAGGAGTAGGTTTGGATATAGTATGAAGGCTTTTAAAAAAAGGAAATATAAACTATATAGCTTTATAATTTATTTAACAGAGCTCTGTGGGATAACCAAACGCAACCAAATATACATCCTGCTAATGCAACATGAGAAAACATCAGGACTTCACAAAGGAATGAGTACTCATCCTCATAAAACTCAATGGGATACCAAATCTAATCACACAATTTAATTTTGGTCCTGAGATTTTTAAAGGGTGAGAAAACTCACAATTGATTAATTCCTTCTGGAAACTATCTTTGAATTCAGGGTTACAAAATAAAAAAGGAAAGGAAAGGAAAGGAAAGGAAAGGAAAGGATTTGAAAGCTATCCCAATAACATTTTTTGTAATTTTAAAAACAAAGTTCAAGTCTGCTTACATGTTCTACTGTGTCAATGTTTCCTTTGTTTCAAATATTCTTACATCCAGACATAAAGCAGGTTAATACTGCAGTGGCTTTACCATATCTCTCATCTTAATAGTCAAGCTTCATATTTTTTTAAGCGTGTACTCCATATGTACACATTTATGAAAGATATATTCAGGCACTTAAATATGAATTGAATATAGGAAATGTAAACAATATAGTCCATATTTTGAAAGGTTAACTTAAAAATATATTCACCTTGCTCAGTTGTGGAGGCCAGAACTGGTCCCTAGGCATCCCCATTCTTCCTAGAGATTCTCCTGAAGGTACAAGGTTCAATTGGAACATAAATCAGTGCTTCTGTTCAGAGATTCAGTATATCTAGAAGGCCCTCCCTAAGAAAATACAATAGCAATATATTATGTGCCGCTTCAGATTTATGTCTAAGGCTTCAATGCATATAAATACGACCACAGAATAAAATGCTATACAGATCTCTCTAAGATAGACCTTATATAATATTCAGACAACACAGTCACTTTAAACTGCTTGACAGAAACTTGAGACGTTTAGGGCTGAACTTCAGTTCAAGTTTTATGTATCCAATGTAAATTTCCAGATACATTCTGAATAATTAAAAGCTTTACATCACAATCTTCTGTGCCTCTTTCACCTATAAGATCAAGCAAAGGTTAATTAGGTGCTGACATTAAAGACCAGATCCAAAAAAGAGACCAAGGAGCATAAGAGGGGGACTTATAGAGTTACACTACTTCCATTGAAGTTGCTGCCAAGGAATATGACCTATGTTCCTTAGGTACCCAACACAGAAGTGAAGGAAAAAATGTGTTCTAAGAATGCCTCTGCCATATTCAAGACTGCTGGAGAGACAGATTTGGACAGTAACATGGACAGACATGTTATGAATGACTTTTCAGTCTTACTTTGGAATTCAGCATGCATGAAGCAGGTGGCAGAACATAGTCTTGAGCATCAGGTTTAAGAACACCAGTGGAAAAGAGAGGACTTACTTGCAGATGCCAAAATCCCAAAATGCAATCCTGAAAAAACCCCAACTAATTATCTGTCTAACCTGGGAGGCACTTAAACTTGATCCTGCCTGACTATAAAGTTCTTCAGTTCCTACAGCTCTACCCCAATGAAGAATGGCCTAAATACCAGGCAATGAACTGCTCAGGGAGTGGGAGGAGGAAGGAACTCTCTACCCTTTCTGGTGAAACTGAGCTATTGTTCAGAAAAGAATTCGCTATGAATTGGTGAGAGAGGGAAAGAATGATCACACAAAAGTAACCACATACAGTAAAGCTTTTCTCAGAGGGGTATATGATATTCTCATAAACTGGAGAACTGTGGTCTAGAAAGGTTCTACCGTACCTATATACAAGTGGTCCAAAAATGTAGGCAAGGAATAATAACTGATATCAAACTAAAAGGAGTCTTTTGGTGGGATCTTGATGAGTCCAGAGCTGTTCAATATTTTTAGGGACTTAAATAAAGGGAGTAAACACGATACTTTACCATCATGCTTTCTGCCTCACTTTAGACTAATATGACTAGCTACCTCCCTCTGCTCATGTGGTCACTCCATTCCAACCACCCCAGGGACTGTAGCAATCAGTTTTTACATAGCACTGTGTAACTACTATTACCAGACCATCCCAGTTCTTTACTGGTAGATGCCACCTATTGACCAAACAATATCTTTCCTCTGAAAAGGGTGGCATTATTGCACCAGTACACATATAAACTTCCTTTAAATGTAGACAGTCTTTCCAGGTAGAACATTTTTTTTTTAATCCCAAGAAAGGTACTTGGTAGAAATAAGTTCATATGGCAGAACTCCCAGACTCAGCATGGAAAAAAAGAAATCAGCAGCCAGAAAATGTATCACATGACTAAGGTGACCAACACACACATCATGAATATCTAAGTAAATCTTTTGGAGGAATGCAGTTTGCATTAACAGCTTTTCCTAGTTTTCAAACTTTCCATAGTTTAACATAGTTTATTAACTGCAGTATTTAATGGGCATAGTGCTATAGCCTAAATTAATCCCTCTTACAACCATATAATGTCATTGATTTTAATGGAGTGTACAGGTGTAATAGAAGAAAAATTTGCTCGGTACTTTAATACACAGAATAATTTAAAGAAAAATACCTCAATAATATTAAACAGCTACATCAAAGCTGCATTTTAATAACTTCATTTTATTTGCTAATTGCTAAGGTACAATAACAACGTTTCTAATTCATTCATTATTCTCATTGAATGAGATTTAATGTAGAGTGATTTTCTGTCCAAGAAAGACTTTTAACTTTTTATAAAGGTTTATTAAGGGGAAAAGGGGTAACAACCCAACAAAGTAATAAAACACTGCCCACGCACAGGCCCAGGTGCAACACACAGAGCCTAGGGCTTTGGCCTGCAAGCCTGCCCTCACAGTCTAAAAACAAAAGTATCCAGTGCAACATCATCCTGCTGAGACCCCAGCCAGTACCCCAAGAAGGGAGCTAGTAGTATCATTGTGCGAGGACTAAATGGCCACCCTTGACACTGCAGAGCACCCCCTGAATTGCCCAATGTGCCTGGAAGGTACAGAAACAGGCATGCCCAAGCCAAAAACTGGAAGAGCCTCAGGGCATCATCTGAGCCAGCCCCAGCAAGCCAGTTCCTGCAGCTCTTGAGGGTAACAATCTGAGGCGTGGCTGAGTAAGAAATTTGGCCAGGCAAATGATACATTGGCCACCCAGTACGAGAAGGAAAACAAATAGGTGGCCTCTGAAAAGTCCAAACTTTGCACCTCAAACAAACCACTGAAGGCAGCAAACAGCTGTGACAGCTGGGGGCATGCAAGGAAGGCATTGTTAAGATCCTCCTCCACTCCCCCCAGACAAAAGGGACAGGCTGCTGATGCAGCTGGGTCCATGCGGTAGATGAGAGTGCTGGTGGCCAGTATCCCATGTAGCAACAGCCACTGGAGGTCACCTGTCTTTTTGGAGATAGTGGGGGCTTGTAAAGCATGCACCATGTGGGGCGGACTGGCATGAGTGCCAGTACTGCTACATGCCTCTACCACACTGTGTCGAGCCAAGTGGCAAGAACGTGGGTGTGGTGGGCCAGAATCACCCAGATACAGGGCCTTCCAGGGGAGCACATTGAAGCAGATTCTGGTACCACTGTCAGGAGACTTAGGGAGAACCAGTAAGGTAGCAGGCCCACCACGCAGGTTACTATCTGCAGCTGAGACAATGGCCAGTGGTGGAAAGGGCTCACCCAAGACATCCCCAGCAGGAAGTGCTCTCCATCCTCAGAAGTGCTCCTCCAGGGCGGCTACCACATCCTCCAGTAGAATGGCCCGCACGTCCCTTAGAAAGTGGGCAGCACAGTAAATTAAACACATGCCCACGCAGTTGGCCAGAGCCTCAGCTGACAACCAGTTTGACTGGGTTGTGTCAAGGAGGTGTCCCAGCTGGATGGTATGTGACTGGATGAGTGAGTCGACAAGGCTGCTAGAGGCAAGTCTTGGCAAACTGTACTACAGTGCTGGGTTATGGACCATGAGCTCCTGCAGTAACTGTGGAAATCATAGATGCCTGGCTTGGGGCAGGAGGCAGAAAGCTGCTCACCAGGACCAGGCCATGCTTCAATAGAAGGGTGGGAGGACACCTCAATACAGGAGGGTAGGGTCCAGAAGGAACAGCTCCCAGTCAAAACCAAAGCCTCCCACCCGGTGCAAAAACAAACTAGCTAGGTACCACCAGGGGAGGGGATTCTCACAGTAGAGAAGCCTTTGGAGGAGCTGTAGGCAGAAGGCTGTCACCCTTCCCACCAGGGCAACCAAGCTCTGGCCCCCCTCAGCCATCATCATATAAAGAATGGCTTGGGGGAGCCAGTGACACCCATCCCAAAAGAAGTCCACAAGCAGTTGCTGGAGCTTCTCAGGTAGATCTGGTGGGGGGTCCAACACAGTGCAATGGTGCCACAGTACCACAGCTGCCAGGCTGTTGACAGTAAGAACCTGCCCGCGGTAGGAGAGGCTGGGCAGATGCCAATGCCATTGTTGCAGGTGTGCCTCCACCCTGGCACCAAGGTCCTCCCAGTTCCATCCCAAGAAGACTGATGGCCTGAGGAACACCCCCAGGGCCTTGAGGGCCTCCTACCTCCAGGTAAGAACCCTGGACAAGTCGAAGGGGGGGGGAAGGGTTGGCCCAGGGACTGAGAAGAGGGGTGTCATTCTTGGTCCAGTTCATGCAAGCTGAAGAAGTATACTCATA
>JAGPOW010001296.1:111618349-111629177 GCA_030014935.1 Caiman crocodilus
GGGACTTGCCCTTCCCAGCAGGAGGGGCCAAATCTTCCCCTGAGGGGGGATGAAAAGGAGGGGCCAGGTCCACCACCACAGAGCTAGCTGTCTCCAAGGGAATGGGGGGTAACTGGGAGGAAGACTCTTTCCCACCACTTGATGGAGCTGCTCTGCTGTGGCCGGCTTCTTCTTTGGGCACTGGATAACCAGGTGGGACCTGCTACCAGAACAAAGACATAAGCTGTCCCCAGTGGCGAGGTAGACCTCATACCACTGCCCATCAGTCATGATGAGGCAAACCCTGACACTTCCTGTTAAGCAGCACGAACGGGTACCTTTTAAAGGACAGGACAGGACATGCCAGAGTTCAGGGACCTTGCTGCCAAGAAGTAGTCTATGGATGACTGGACCTGTACCCATGCCATAAAGGTGCAGATGGTTAGTGAGGTTGTTCTCTGATAGAAATGGAGGCACTTTTGAGGCTACCACATGAATGGCTGGTGTGTCTAGATGTGTTGTGAGGTAAAAAAAAAATCCCTGACTGATACACCTGCTACCACAACCTCATTCACTAAAGCAGGGAAGCTCAGGAAGATGATGAGGACTGAACTCACCCAGGGAGCATACAGGACATGCTTGCAGCCTAGGAGAGCCCCCACAGCAGCAGCATACTTCTCCACCCCAATGGATGGAGGGGCATTAAGCCAGAGACCAAAATTCCAGCCCAGAGGGCCTGAAACCCTAGCAGTAAACTGCTGGGAGCTGCCACCAGCCAGTCCAGCAAAAATAGGGTTAACCCTGCAAGGAACCAGAGGGGTGGGGGATGGGCAGCCCTCTGCCCCAAAGGAACAAAGAAGCTTGAAACAAACAGACTAACCCCAGGGGAGAGGAGAAAGGTAAGCAATATGGCAGGGAAGGGAAGGAAAAGGAAAGCAATAAACTGCACAGCAGCAGGGAGAGGGAAGGGAGACAAAAAAACAACCTGAGGGAGGGGGAGGGGGAGGGGAGGGACAAAGAGTGATTGCAGGAGAAAAGGCTGAGAAAGGGGGAAAAAGGCAGAGGAAAATAATGAAAAGTAGGGGACTACAGTGAGAAAGGGATCAGGCTTTCTGGGGAAGGAGGAAACAAAATAAGAGAAGGAGAAAGGCTCACAAAATAGTCAAGTTCTCAGAGTTCTGAGGAGACACTCTTGTTGGCAGCCATTTTGAAAGAAAGCAAGCAAAAACCATTAATGTCAGATACCTCTGTGTCATAACTTGTGATAAATACTGATTTTTTTCCACTAGTGAACAGTTCATATGATTGCCCTTACTGTGACTAATTTAAGATTAATTTTGAAGAATTTTTAGGAGACTGTAAGATCCTGAAAATCCTGAAACTCCCAATGTAAGATAGCTGCCCCTTAAGTTCCTATCTCTGCCTCAAATTGCTGTATCATTTTTTTTTTACCGAGAGTAGATCTGAAGCCAAATTCAACTTAGACAAAATACATCCTTTCTGAAAACCTGGCTGCATGTACATTTATAAACTATTTTATGAAATCTCTGGTTGTTAAAAATCTTCCCACAGAAAGTTCAAGAGAGCTGAATCATTAGAGAAAGTCTGCAACAATCTGCCTTTCAGGTCTTTGAAGTGCTCATAGGAAGGGCATTCAGTTAACCAAAATTGGCAATCTCTTTTTTTTTTTAAATATAACCAATTCACTGGACAGCTTATTTTTTTTAATTAGCCTGTTTGCTTTTTTTAATATAACTCGTGCTCCAGAAAGGCTGGGTAGACCAAAAGGCAAGCCCCCAAAACTGGAACTAAGGTTCTGAACCTGCAATTTATTGCATGTATGAGGATCTCCACACCTAAATGGACTAGGATATATGTAGATTATGGATATAAGTAGAGCTGTAAGCTGACACAGGGTCAGTTAACACAGAACACCTTACATAGCCTTGGCCCACAAAATCCACTTAGTTAATACATGGTAGTGCATGTATAGACTTAGTGCTGGGTCTGCCCTGCCATGAGAGGACTGACCTGAACCCAGCCCCAGGGCTCCTGGCTGGAAGCCTCTCCTGACCTAGGGTTGGGCTGCATCTGTGGCAACCCCTAGCTGCAGGCTATAAAAGCCTCCAGGCATGTTGTGCCCTGGAGCATACATCACAGGAGCCTGAGGGTACTGCAGTCCCTGTATGCCCTGCTGGACAAGCCACAGGCTGCCTTTGCCAGTCTGCCTGCAACCCTGAACTGCTACTTGGCCACTGCTGGCCCACAAAGCTGCCAAAGGACCATCATCAGGCCAAGTGGGTATTGCCCAGGGCTGCAGGCTGCTGCACCCCCTATCCAATCCAGTCAAATCCCCAGGGCTGTTTTCAGACTGCCTCTGGCACCAGGGCCAGCACCAGCTCCCTGCTGCACACCTGCAGCAGCCTGCCCTGCACCTGCATAGCCCCATGGCTCCCAGTCTCCTGCCACACCCCTATGCTGGGCACTGCTGGCTGCTGCCCAGGGCCAGCAACAGAGGGACAGCTACAAGGGGGCCCAGAGACCTGGTGCAAGATGCAGTACATCATCCTCATCCTCCCCATCAAGGTCTGGACCCACCTGTATATGCACACCTGTGCTATCCACCCACAGCTCCAACTGGAGCCTGGAAGAGATTGGTGATCTCTTGGTGCTCTGGGATAGTGCAAAAGTGTAGAGGCAGTCCAAGCAAGGCAGGAGTTCAGACGCCCACATTTATGACTCCTTGTCTGGTGGAATGTGGGAGCAAGAGCATTCCTGCTTGGTGTGGCAGTGCTACATAAAGGTCAAGACCTTGCAGACACAGTGGGTGACCATCAGTGGCCACAATCATTAGTCCGCATGTGCCTGCAAGACCAAACCCTTTATGTGGCAGCTGACCCAGGATTTTAGTGCCCTGGGACCCAGGACAAAACCCAGCAGGAGAGGCCAGCCTGAGCCCCTGCCCTGACCTCATCTAGGGGAGGGCCCTGGCCAGGCACCGTCGGCCATGGACACAAGGCAAAGCCAGATATTGCTGCCAACAGGGAAGCCTCTGATAAGCCACCAAACTTGCCCCAGACCCATGGGAAGTCCTGCACTAGAGATAGGGCCAGGGACCTCCCAGCTCGGGTCCCTGCCCCGTCCCTTGTCCTGCCCCATCCCTGTCCCTGTTCTCTGCCCCTGGCCCCATTCCTACCCCCAAACAGGCCCACTTGCAGCCCCTGGCCCCAGGTTCCCAGCCTACAGCACAGAGTGGTGGGACACAGTACAAAACTTAAGTGAGCAGCCCATGTCCCTGAAGCTGGTTGGGTACGTGACTCACACACCAAGGAAGGTGTCAATGCCAGCAGCAATATCCTCCTTATTATTGGGGAGCAGGGATGTGTAGTGCTGCCTCAGATAGCCCTCTAGCAGTGGCAGAGTTTGTGGGGCAGCCTAGGTTTGCCCCCTGAACCATCATAGCTTAGGGTCCCAAACCAGGAGTGCAGATGTGCCTGGAGAACCAGAAGGAACAGCAGCAGTGGGACATACTGCCTTGTGCACCCTTCAGCCTGAACAAACAGAGCATCACACACTGCCCAGGGCACACATAGAGGGGGCACACGCAGGGTGCAGGAGTATCCAAATGGGGGGCTGTCCCTGGGGTACCTCCACAGAGAGGCCCCCACTGGGAAAGGTGGGGGTGTGGCCATTCACTCATCTCAAGTGTCCAGTAGCCCTGTGCCCCACAACCCTACGCACAGTGCAGCACAGCAGAGCAGTTGAACTGCAGGAGGAGAGGAGGAGAGTGTGGTCTGAAGCTGCAGCATCAGATGGAGGGGCTCTGTTGGAGAGGAAGGGGGCTCTGTTGGTTATGGAAGGAATGGGGAGGGTGCTTAGTGTGTTTGGGAGGGAGGGGCAAGGGTGCTCTGTGTGCTGAGGTGGAGGGTGCAGGAATGGGAGGTGGGTGTTGTGAAAGGAATAACTCTTTCTTGTTTCAACATGTATCTGGCATGAGAATGGTTCTGGGGGTGGGCAAGGGGTCTGTGGGCAGTGTGTCAGGATGATTAGAGGAGGAGTGCTTCATGAGGTGGTCCACCAAAGCCTCCCATACTCAGTGCCCCGGCCCCCACTGGCAGGTGTGCACCATACCTGGGTCCTCACTGGGGGGGGGGACACTGCTGCCGTTGCCTCCACAGCTCATGCTCCCATCACCAGACCACCTCCGCCCAGCACACATCCTCTGCCCAGGCCTCCTGGAACAACTGTCCCTGGGCCTCACAAATATTGTGCAGCACACAGTGATCCAGGGGAGGTTGTTCTCAGCCAATTCGAGGCAGGCAGTGAGGGAGTGCCAATGACTTTTAAGGCTGCTGAAGGTGCACTCAACAAGGGTGCAAGTCTGGCCCCGGCACTAATTATAACGGGGCTGGTGAGGGCCCAGGTGGCCAGTGCAAGGCCTCATCAGTCTGGGCATAAGTGGGTATGCTGGGTCTCCATTAAGCAAGGATGGGATGATGATGGCATGCAGCTGAAGGTCCTTCACTCCTGGTGCAAAGTGCCCACTCTTCACTAGCATGCCCAGCCCAGAGGTCCTGAACTTGCAGGCATTGTATGCACTGCCCAACCAGCTGTCCCTCCCATGGGTGAAAGTCTCCTGATGATCTACGGCTGCCTGAAGGACCACAGAGTGGAACCCCCTGTGGCTATAACACAGGCAGTTTCCATGAGATGGCCAGGCCTCTGTAATGTACATCCCATCCTGGGTCCTGATACACTGGGGAAAGCCCAGTGCACAAATCCTGTGACCACCACCTGGGGGTTGAGGACACAGAGAATGATGTCCACAAGCATGTCCTGGAAAGTGCCACACACTTCCAGGACAGCCTCCTCAGCAGTGGCCTTGCCCGAAATGAACAAGTGCCCCACACAAGACTGGTGGGTATGGGCAATTTAAGCAGTGCCAGGACAAGGTAGGTGTTGGCAAAGAGAGCAAGGCACATGCCAGTGTCCTGGTTCTCTATGTGGGGCTCAAACTGGTGAAGCAGGTCAGCAAAGGTGGCCCAGGTCATCCTTAAGGCTTTGATCCACTGCTTGTCATCTCACTCCTGTTGCTCCAGGCACTGCCACCAGTTCTGGCTGCTGCAGCAGGTCCAAAGACAGTGTAGCTAGAGGCCCAGGAGGGAGATGACAGCCCCAGCAGTGGCCTCCTAGAGCCTGTCATCGGTGTCTCTTGGTGGCAAGAGTCTGGGGTGGGGGGAGGTGTTGCATGGCATTCAGCCAGGTGGTCACTGCATGTGGGGGAGCTGGACAGAGTGAGATGGCCATGAGCCAAGCAACGGGGGCTACAATGGGCCAGCAGAATGACCGAGGCAGCCAGCTGAATTGGGGGACACTAGTCTTTGCTGGCAGGGTCAGGGGCTGGGGCAGCCATAGCTCAGGAATGTAGAAGAAGCATGGACAGGCCTGTCACATATTGCCTCTGTGTGTACCATGCTGCTTATCTGAGCACAGAAACAGGCTGCCCAGAAAGCACAGTGTAGGGCTGTGTTTTAAAGATGGCTGCCAAGTACTGGCAGCTGGGTCTGGCTTCAAACATGGCTGCCAAGTTCTGGAAGCTGGGGCCAGAGACTGGAGTTAGCCCCAGGGCTCCCCACAGTGGCCACATGTAGACACCCACCCAAATTTGATTTCTGCACATTAGCTTAATGCACAGTAAATGTAGTCAGAAGTAAATGCATGTGTAGCTATACTCACTGAGTATAATGATCCCACCTGTTATGTATCTGCCTTGCTGTCCTTTTATCTAGTCTGTATTTCCTTAGCGTGTTAAGCTGTTTGTCATGGGAGACAGTGTCAAAAGCCTTGGTAAAATCAAAATATATCCATTGCTCTGCCCCATCCACAGAGCCTGTCACCCTGTCATGGAAGGAAATCAGTTTGGTCGGGCATGACTTCCTCCTGGTGCTTCATAGAAGATTCCTTGAGAACCTCCTCCACAACCTTTCTATGTATTGAAGTCAGGCTGACTGGTCTATAATGCCCCGGTTTCTCCTTATTCTCTTTCTCAACAGATAACCACTATACAGTAATGGATCTTTTCGAGTCATCCACAACTTTACCCATCCTCCATTTGTTTTCAAGGAGGCTCTGAAATTACTTCAGCCATTTCCTGCAGCACCCGAGGGTGCACCCCATCCAGCCCTGATAACTTGCAAGCATCTATATTTTCATATAAACCCTAACCTGTCCTTCTGTTACTCTTTGTTATTTGTCTCCTTGCCTATTTTTGCTGTCAGCTACACTCATTATCTGGTAGTTGCCCCTATTTGTGAGAAGTGAAGTAAGAAAGACACAAGGATTTCTTAGGGTGGTATTTCTTATTCTACCAATTATGTAGTTGGGTAAAGTTAAGCAAGCTTTTGAATGTAAGAAATTCTTCATTAGATCTCTGAATGTTTTGCATTTGAAAGCTTGTCTCACTTCATCCCCACTACATAGTGTTGGCCCAATAAAAGATATCACCCTAAGAAATCCTTGGCTCTTGCATAATTTCTGGACCATCATGGCTACCACATCATGCTTTTAAAATACTGTATTAAATAGTTTAGCCAATCTAAAACAAGATTGCCTTCTGCATTCTATAAGGGACCTATGGTTTTCTGGTCTTCCTCTTACTTTTTAGATACCTGTAGAATCCCTTGTTATTGCTTTTTATGCCCTTTGCCAGTTACATCTCAAATTGTGTCTTGGCCTTCTTAATTTTCTCCCTTACACTCTTTCCTAGTAAAAGTTTCCAATTTTATAAGATTCCTTTGTGAATTTCAACTCATTGAAGAGATTGCTGTCTAGCCAAGTCATTTCCTGTTAGTTGTTGATCCACAAAATCCTAACCCTGAAAATCTTTTCACTCACACTAAAACTACATCTTACTTACATCCAAATCTCAATCCCTTAGTGTTTCTGTTCTTATTTCCTCATGACGTGTCTGGGTTTCACCTAGGCTCAGAACACCAAAAAAACTGATCACCAGTGTGAAATGTTTACTGTGCTTCAGACTGTATCTTACCATACTGCCAGAAAAGCTCAGTTCAGCTTACTGCATTCATCTCACAGACTAATCCAGCAGTATTTTGTTGATGTGCACTGTAAGATAGAGGCAAATTATGTGAGAGAAAAGCAAGCTGCAGTCCATGTTGACAGGTACATGGAATCAGCAGATGCACTGTACATTAGAGCAGAAGGAAAAGATCTTACAGAAGGAATTGTTGTAATTTTACCCTGAACAATTACTGGTAGTAACAAGAAAACATCAAGGCAGTAAATTTTTGTGTGGAAATTCAGTAAACCAGACTCATTCCTCACCTTTTCTTGCAATCTTAAATAGCAAGAGATCACTGTCAGCCTTCTGTCTTACCAAGGCTGACATCTAGTCCTGATATCCTAGCTATTGTTTTCTATGAAAAAGTAAGGAACTCATTAGAATTAGTATTGAATCACAGTACATAATATTTGGTGAAGTTGATTTGTTCATATATATTAGCAAACTCCAGAAAAGAGGGTTCCCACATTGACGCAGCCAGCTGTATGTTGCAATGTCAAGAAAGAAAACATTTGACAACCTCAAAATGAAAATCATACAGACAAATTATCAAGAAATGTTACCAAACATGGAAGCAATTTATACAAAGAAGTGGTATTCCTTAAAACCTTCCAATGATGTTCATATTCTGAACCAAACAACTTTAAATCTCACAATCAGTTATATGATCAGGTTTATAAGAGTCAAAAAGCCAATACAGGTTGGACACATGACATGACATCACCTAGCAATGTAGTATGGTGACACAGCACCTGTGGGCAAAAACCATGATGCCGCAGTATGTCACTGTAGCAACATGAGAAGCCAGTGCTTCTGGTAGCCAGAGGTGACAAGGCTGGCTATGCCTTGTGGCTGGGGATAAGGCTGTGGAGCTGTCAGGATAGGTGCTGGTCTGGGTTGCTGGTGAAGATTGCAGCAAAACAGCTCAGCAGGATGGGCTTCTGGAGGCCTGAAGAGCCCTCCCCCAGCAACATGTCACCATGGGTACCAGTCTGGGGTGGTGGCTTGGGCAGGCTGCCCATGCTGCTATACATAGCACAAATGCAGCCTGGGTCCCAAGGCATGAAAATCTCGGTCAGCTGGACTTGCAGGCATTCCTCAATTAACTATTGTGGCCAGTGATGGTAACTTACTGTGCCTGCAAGGTCTTGATCTTTATGTGGTACTGCCACGCCAACCAGTTTTGCTCACGCTTCTGCATCCATCCTGACAGCGCGTCAATCACATGGGCATTGGAACACCCACCCTGCATGAACCGGCACTGCATCTCCACCTTACCCCACAGCACCACAAGGTCACCCATCTCTTCCTGTGACCAGTTGGAGTCCCAGGTGGTGTACACAGGCACAGGCATGATGCATCAGTGAAGACAAGGCTATCAGTGCTCCCATGCCAGCTCTCCAGGCCTCCTCATGGCTGTCCCTGTGCTGCTGGGCCTGGGCAGCCAGCTACTATGCTTAGAACAGAGGCACAAAGCAGGACTCACAGCCAGAACTGACAGGACTGACAGTGAGGCAATGCCCCACAGCACCTGCAGGCTCTGGGCAGGCTGCTGGGGGTGGGCTACAGGCAGCTGGAGCTGGTCTCAGTGCCCAGGAGCTGCCTGCAGCTGGAGCTGGCTCCTGGCAGACATAGCAGAGGCCTGCAGCACCCTGTAGGCCTGGAAGGCACCATGGGCCTGGAAGCTGCATGGCACTGTGGTCCCAGGCAGCAGTGCTGGGGTGCAGGCAGACTGGTGTGGCTATCCTGCAGTCTGCCCAGAGGGACATACGGGCCTGGAATGGCATCAGACTGCCTGCATGTGCTCAAAATGCCTTCAGGTTTTTAAGGGTCTAAGGCCTGAGCTGCCACAGAGCCAGCCCAGCCCTGGGATAGGAGAGGCTTCCAGCTTGGAGCCCTGGGGCTAGGCTCAGGCTACTCCCCTAGTGGCAGGATTGACCAAAAGCAAATTTGCTCTCAGTCAGCATCTACACATGTAATGTACAGTATCTACTCACAAGCAAATTTGCTACCTGCTACATGAGTGGTGTCATTTACTGTGCAGTAAGCTTCTGCACATGTTGACATGCATGCTTACTGTGTAGCAAACTACACTACTGCACAGTAAAGAATCCCTTGTAGAAGTGCTCAGTGTGATTATATTTGATTGTGTGTTACAACCTGAAGCATCTTGAAGCTTTAAGCCTTCAAGGAGATTAAAATTCATGAAGAAATTTGGTGTAAAGAGTTTTTTTTTTAATATAGAATCTTGTATATAAAGCAAATATGCAACCACAATAAATATTAAAAAAAATGCTGTATATGCATTTGTATTGAAATATTTGCTGAGTTAGAGAAAGAAATACCCTTTGGGAGATGGCAGATACAGTTTCTTTTAAAAGATATTGGTCTTAGTTTTTGGATTTCTGTTTTTGCTTCATATATTCTTAATGTTGGACCATTTTTAGATATCATGGATACAAATGTGGTAATAGATGTATGGATTCTACAGTTTTTAAGGATCTTATAAAAACTTCCTATGAGATACCAGAGACAGCATATGAATTGGATCCAAAAACCCACACTGCAAGGTAGCAACACAGGGAATACCTGCATGTGTAGTGTGCAAAAGGGTCTGCGGTGCCACATACCACACATCCACACTCATCTGGATGCAGCGTCAGAGTTATTATGCTTTATACCAGTTTGATAGTGTAACATTTGTTCTTTTGTGGGAGAATTGCTATAGATATAGTTTGTTCTATAGTTTGTCCAGAATTTTCTCAACCCCTGTATTCTGTGGTAAACTTTTCTTCAAACCTTAAGAAAGCATGTATTCAACCCAGGAATCAGTACAACACCTTTAACAGCCAAAAGCTATCCCAAATGCAATTTTAACATAATTCTCCTCACCACAGATTTGGACAGCACTTTGGGGTCTGACTGATTTTTGATGTAGTGTAGGATAATTCAACAACTGCAAACCCAGATTTGAGATCTGTTATATCTTTGAAGCAGTATATGCCCCCTTCTGTACCCTACAACATGGATGGATCCAGGGGGATACAGAGGTGCATTTTCACTCCTCTTTGATTCCTGCTCGAACCAAGTTTAAAATAAACTGCCTGGCAGTGGCAGCAGCATTTGGATTCAGGCAGCAGTGAGAGACTTGACTTCAGGAGCCAACAGTGCGATGAGGTTGCCAGAAAGGCAAATAGAGGGCTGACGTGCATCAGCTGATGTGTTGCCAGTAGATCCAGAGAAGTACTCCTCGCCCTCTATTTGGCATTGGTGAGGCCACAGCTGGAGTACCGTGTCCAGTTCTGGGCACTGCACCTCAAGAAGGATGTGGATAAGCTTGAAAGGGTACAAAGAATGGCCACCTGTATGATTAGGGGCATAGAGGATAGGCCCTATGAGGAGAGACTCTGAGAACTGGGCCTGTTCAGTCTGAGCAAGAGAAGGCTGCGAGGTGACTTTATAGCTGCTTACATGTGCATCAGGAATGAACATTGAGATCTAGGGGAGCAACTCATCAAGAAGGCACCTTAAGCCAGGATAAGGACCAACGGGCACAAGCTAATAGGGGGAAAATTCAGGCTAGATATAAGAAAACACTTTTTCTCTGTAGGGGTCACCAGAATCTGGAACAAACTCCCGGCAGAGGTAGTGCAGTTGCCATCCGTAGAGGTATCATCATAGTATCATAGTAGTTAGAGTCGGAAGGGACCTGGGCAGATCATCTAGTCCGACCCCCTGCCTTGGCAGGAAAGAGCACCGGGGTCAGAT
>JAGPOW010001296.1:111642146-111652682 GCA_030014935.1 Caiman crocodilus
TGATATTGCGAAACATCAAAGTCGTGGCGGGCGAGAAAAAGGGGTAAAGGGACGACCTGCAGGGACTACCCACGACCCAGGGGCCCACAGGGGTCACAATGGCCCTGACTTCATAATCTTCCAGAGAATGAATGATTACAATGTGGTTCAATTCAGGGGGAAGGGGTTCATTTGCAAAAAGTTGGAACTGAAGGAGAGAACGGATGTATTCTGAAATCTAACGGGTGGAAGGATCCTCTCTCTTCTCACAATGAAAGGGAGATGGAGTGCAAGTTATAAAATGTCAAAAAGCTTTGGAACTAAAAATTAGTTCTTTCTCCGAAGAGGCTATTTGAAGTCCTGGGGCAATAGAGGTCTTCTTCTAGTCAGTGACCCTTCTGAATAGTGTAAGCACTGGCAGTGTTATTCTAAGGATTAATTATGTAAGTATGACACTAGTCATAGGTTATGTAGGTAGAAAGCTCTTAGATACTAAAACATACCTAAAATCCTCTGTTATAGTACAAATCCTTCCAAAAGTGATGGTAGACATGGTCTAGCAGTTTCTGATTTTTAAAAGCATGCAGTAATAAGAAGTGAAGACTGAATGGCTTTTCATAAACAGTAAAATTTCCTTTTTCTCAGAAAACCCAAATAGTCTGGCTTTATGCAAGGTTTTGCTTCTGGCATTGAGGATAATGGAATTTATTCTCATCCTAGCAACAGCAGGAAGGTACTGGGACTGTAACACAGGCCCTGCACAGCTGCTGTTTCACCTCAAAGGCTAAAATATCATCTACAACTGGTGTACACCCCTGTGCTCAGTTTCTGATCACTAGAGTTCTGTAAAAAGAGTCCATTTTCCCTACCTAACTGCTGGGTCTTACACCTTCTGTCCTCTCTAGGGATGAAATTATTTTGATCTGCCTCTACAATTCATACATTACTTCTCTCATGAAAATTTTAGAGAGACAGATACCTTGGGATTACCAAATGAATTTTCCTTCAGGACTATACAATGCATCCCATGGTATACTTGTTAATGTATTCTGTTTAAACACAGGGGCTCATTCTTGATCCCATTGAGGCTAGTGAACATTTTGTCATCAGCTTCAGTAAAGCAGGAGCAGGCAACTGAAACAGTAAAAAAAGGAAAGAATGCATTTGCTGCCTGAGATTACTTTGACATAGATAAGGCTACATGCCAGATTCTCTTCTGGTGTAAATCAGTAAATCCATCAAGATTATTTGGGCTCCACTGCTTTACACCATTTGTAAAGAATATGGACTTTTATTATTCCTATTCACTTGCACCAATGTAAATTCATTTACTCTAATGGGGTTACCCCTGGCTTCAGACATTGAAAGAGGAATAATATCACAAACTCAATTTAATCTTAATATAGTCTCCTGCTCCCCAGTCATGTGGTTTTGCATGGCATTTCACGTGCACAAAATTGTTCTTGACATAGTTCAGACATAGACATAAAATTAGAACTGTAAAGATTCCAACTGGAAGTCACTGCAGGGAAATCACTGAGTATTTATGCAGATTAAAATGCATTTACGTAAATTGCTTAACTTTCGTGACAAATTTTTAAAGCAAAGCTTAAGTCTATTATTTAAACACAAAATGCAACTGGAAAATCTTTGCAGTTTTAATAATGAAGCCGTTTTCCCTCAAATGCTTTATTTCACCTGTTAAAAGTGTACTGTAATAAAAGAATTATCTTTGGATGTGTTTTAACTAAATGAAAATAAGAAAGACAGCAAAGCCAACATTTGCAAGAAGACACGAGGGGACGTTCCTTTGCAAAGGCAATGTCTCTATGGGCCAAGAGATGAAGGAGAAAATGAGGCTAGAAGCCAGCTCTCCCCTTTCCATCATTGTCACTGAGACTGGGAGGAGAATATTTGTAAGAAAACACATATTTTTCTTCTGTCTTCCCCTGTGTAGAAAGTGAGAGGTTTCCTATAGACATTTGTAAAAGGAATAACTCCACCTTTAGCAATCATAGGATGCAGCCACTAATTATGGCCTTTTCAGCTACATAATAATTATTATTTTTGTTTTTTATTTGCGACTTAATTCTACTGTTCACACAAACTGGGTGGTATCTAAGGCAGGCATTACATTTAAGATGTGATTAACCAGTTCATCACATCTCAAGTACTAACCCAGCCACACGTTCATTCATTTAATAGTCTGATAAAACAAAGAATAAGCTGCAAGTTACTACAAAAAATCTATAGTAACTTTGTGGCTGGTTCCAGTTGCACCATAAATTAAACATGTGGCTAGCCCCAAGGGCTGTGATGTGCTCCCATAGCTGTATAGAATGTCAGGAGGAGCAATTGCTGCAATTACAGTTTATATCCCACTGGACTTTTAACTGAATACCATTGAGGGTCTTTTCCATGTTAGCAGGCACACTGATTCAGCAGGATGGTGTTCCAAAGAAGGTACTGCTCAATATAAGGTTTCCACAGTTAGATACTTACAATATTGGTTATATGCATTCTGCATGGATACACTTTACGAATAGGCCTATGTTGACTACCTTTCTGATCCCCACATCCAGAGAGTGTAAGAACCTAGCAATTTTTAGTACCTTTACTCTCATAATTCATAAGCCTTAAAGTGATATATAACATGTAAGTATATAGTGCAAATACTTTAAAATGTTAGTCATAGAATCATAGAAAATTAGGTTTGGAAGTGGCCTCAGGAGGTCATCTAGTCCAATCCCCTGCTCAAAGCAGTACGGTTTCCAACTACATCATCCAAGCCAAGGCTTTGTCTAGCCAGGTCTTAAAAACCTCTAAGGATGATGATTACACAACTTCTCTGTGTAATCTGTTCCAATGCTTTACTAACCTCTGGACAGGCCTACACCTATGCCTGACTGCACAGTTGTTATTATGCACTCATTTAGTACTTGCCTACACATGTAACCAGTTGTGCAACCCCGATGCCACACGAATTATTTCCAACCCAACAGTGAAATAGCAACAAATTACTGTGAAATAGCTCATTGCTACTGCGCAGTAGTGGCGGGGTCACGGTTAGTGACCACTATCGCTATGTCTCTGTAGCAATAAGCAACATTGCCTTAGCTCATCATTATGGCGATGTAGCATCTTGTGTAGACATGCCGTCTCAGTGAGAAAGTTTTTCCTAATATCTAACTTAAACTTCCCTTGCTGCAACTTGAGGCCATTGTTCCTTGTTCTGTCATCTGCCACCACTGAGAACAGTCCAGCTCCATCCTCTTTGAAACCACTTTTCAGGTAGTTAAAGGCTGCTATAAAATCCCCTCCTTTTTCTCTTCTGTAGACTAAATGAGCCCTATTCCTTCAACCTCTCCTCAGAAGTCATATACTTCTTTTAACCATTTTCCAATACAGGAGAAGAATCTCTTCCCTTGATCTGCTGGCAACACTCTTACCAATACAGCCCAGTATGCCACTAGCCTTCTTCACAATAATGGCACACCGTTGGTTCGTATTCAGCTTATTGTCCACTATAACCCCCCAGGTCTTTTTCTGGACAGCTGCTGCTTATCCAATTGGTTCCCAGCCTATACTGGTATATGGTATTGTTCCTTCCTAAGTGCAGGACTTTGCACTTGTCTTTATTGAGCCTCATAAGATTTGATTTGGAACAATCTTCCAATTTATCCCACTCTCAGAAACCTAATCTTACCATCAAAGGCATCTACTACTCCCCCAGCTTGGTATCATCTGCAAACTTGCTGAGATTGCATTCCATCCCTTCTGCCAGTTCATTGATGAAGATGTTGAACAAAACTGGCCCCAAGACAGACCCCTGGGGCACTCCACTTCATACTGGCTGCCAACTAGACATCAGACCATTGACTACTACCCTCTAAGCCTGATGATTCAGGCAGTTTTCTAACAGCCTTACAGACCATTGATCCAGCCCATACTTCCCTAGCTTGCTTGCCAGAATGTTGTGGGAGACCATATGAAAAACCCTGCTAAAGTCAAGGTATATTGTGTCCACTGCCTTTCCTGGATCCACACTGAAAGTGGCAGTTTTGGTAAAATATTGTTTGGGAAAATAATAGAAAAATGTTAAAAGTATTTTGATTCCCCATGTTGACATTTTCAGAAAGACAATTTATTTTTCCTTATTTGGAAATGAGTTTATTAAACCAAAAAAACCCCTTGGTTTATTTTGGTGGTGGTGGTGGTGGTTTGTTTTATTTTAAACTAATGTAAAATCAAAAGGTTGAATTACAAACTAATATTAATACTTTTATTAAAATAAGATATTTCAATGTACTGAAATTGTATTTAGCTGTTCTCCAAGCAGGTTTTTTAAAGTTAAGTATTTGTTAGATGTGTTTTACTGGCCCTTACTGAATGGCATAATACTAGTTTAAAGTAAGCAGACCTATGCTTTAAGTATATTGGTAGTACTACTGAAATTATCTAGAGGACTCGGGGCCTTCATCAGTTAGAACAGAAGATGACAAAGTATTCTGCTACTCTAGATGTTAGCATTGCTTAAAGTTTTACTTTCACTGTTATCTCAACAACCTTTCCTCTTAATATTATAAGTTGTCCAGTTGCTAGCCTGTTTTTCCAAAGAATAGCATTCAGTTTCACTTATAAATTAGTGTTAAAGAGTTTGAAACTTAATTAAACTGGAAAACAATATGGACAAATTAAAAATCCTTTTCCATTTGTGTGATTACTTATTGTCTCTGCTTGAATAAAGAAATTGAGCTGACACCAAGTGTGCAAAGTTTATATGCATCATTTATATGAAACAACACACAATGTCCCTGTAATACATTTTTAAGGAAGCCAGAAACAACAAGATTATCCCAAGATGATACACAAGGGAAGTATAATACACGGAAGAAAAGATATCATTAATGCTACACAAATTATCTCAAAGCAGCAAGTAGCACTGTGTAATGAAATTAAACATTTTCTTAATGGATTCTTATCTTCTAATGCTCAAGCAAACCACTGAAATTCAAGGATAATCAAAAGGGAAATGAGATTTTTCAAAACACAAATATAAAAAATGGATTAAGTGTGGATTTAAACGATTCATTCATATTTGTTTGTTATGAATGTAAATAAAATCATTAAAACATAAAGGCAAAACAGTTTTCTTTGGCTGATGATCCAGATTTACTGATTGGTTTATGTCAGGCGTTGCACTAGTATAAGCACATGATTGTTGAAGTTTGAGTCGCATAGCCGTAATTCGACTGTTTGCATGCATTAGAGTACAAATAAACTGAAATGTAGAACTGCAATTTTAGAATCTATGTGGTTTCTACTTATTTATGCTGAACAAATACTGTTCATTGAAAACAATGAATTCCATGATTATAGACAGGGCAGTTTTATGGTTTAAAAGTATCAGAGGTTAGTTGTGATTAGTATCTATGATAAGTATCTATGGGCATTTTTACATGTACTCCAGGGGTGAAGGAGAGTACCTTAAATACAGCAGCTCCAAGAGCTGCTCCAAGAGCTGCTGTAATTAAAGTGCCTGCAATGTCTTGTGTATCAGTGTCCCCTGACTTTAAACTGGTGTTGGGGGCACTTTAACTAAAGCTCATTCAATGCTCCTACCACTAAAGTGCCTCCACCATTATTTTGAAGTGGGGGAATGCTGAAGCATGAGACATGGAGGCTGCTGGCAGCATGCTAATTAGCATGGTCCAGCAGACTCAATTCACCAAGTCTGCTCCAACATGCTGTTATTACAGTATATTAGAGCAGGCTTCCTGCACATCTACAGGCAACCCACATGTCTTTGAGCTTACAAATCATAGAAAAGTACGGCTGGAAGTTTCCTCCAGAGGTTATCCAGTACTATGCCATCCTTCCTACTCAAACAATCCTACACAAGTGTTTATCTAACCTCTTCATAAAACAACATGAACAATCGTCTTGCACAACTATCAGGTACAATGCCCAAAACATCAACAAGAATACTCTTACTTGCCAGAGGCAAAGCAGGAAGATGTCTTCACAAAGCAGGGTTAGAAGGTAGCTTATTTAAAGAAGTATCTTGAATGTATAGAATCAAAAAATGACTCCTACTACCTATACATTATGAAATGTGAGTGTGTGTTAAGAAACTAGATTATAATTAAGAAGAATCAACTCATGCCATGAGAGAGTAATGGCCATCAGAGGCTTGTCAGCTTGCTTTATTTTTTCAAGTTCATTTTCCAGAGTTCTTCAACCCCTGGACATTAGGAGGTTGGGTTTCCCCAGTATAACAAGATATGCTGAAATTTTAAGTGATGGAACATTAAAAGGTATTTGCTAAAAGAAAAAAAAACAACAACTTAAAGGCAACTGTCTATTAACTTCAATCTAAGATCATAGTACTGCTTCAACAAAAGGATGAGATTTTCAGAAAAATATTGTTTCATGTTTGATTACCACTGACAGCCACAAAATAACACAGAAAACTTTCTCTGGCAGATACAGGTAGATTGATATTCAGATGAAAAACAGAAAGGCTTTGGCTCTTGCAAATCAGGCTCAATCAATCAATGCTATTAATTGCACACAATTTCCATTGATCTCACTGCAAGTTCCAAGTTAAGACACTATCTAGGCCAGTATCCAGTGTGAATAGCCAAAGAGGAGCTAAACCAAAACAAAATTATGAGCTTGATCCTGCACTGAAATCAATGGAATTGTTATCCAGACAAGGACTAAATCAGGCCTGTCCTCTTCAGTCAATACCTTAAAAAGGCAGAAATCTTCCTTTTGAGCAATCCAAGTACTTCCATGAGGTAGTTCTTGTCACCAAGAGCATTCCTTTTCAGTTCATAAAATGATCATCATTATGGCTATCAGGTTAGCAGGGTACCTGCACTTTATTCATTTAAAATGTATATAATTAACAGACAGGTTTTTTGAGCCATACTTTCCACTTCTCGTTCATTTACACTTCACAATGAACACAAAAAGATTTGAAAGCATATGGGTGTAGAATGCAAGTGATTTTGTGCTTCCCCTTAGTTCTACTTAATGTCAAATAGCATTTACCTTATTTATTTCACAGAGAGAAGAGAATCAGACCAGCTGTCTACACTGTCTCACATTATGTTAAAATAAGATTAACTTGTTCCCTGAATTACAGGTTGACAATATATAGTGACTGCAAATGAAATGCGGCCTGACAACATACATATTGCTACAAAGTGCTGACAGAGTATACAATGTGGTGGCAAACAAAAACTTCATACAGATGGGTGATTTTTTTTTTTTTTCAAATAGAAAATTAATTTAAAAATGAGGTTCCAGTGGTTCAGAAATATTCATGAATTAGAGTCAAATTTAGCAAAGAGTTTTTAAAAAGTGTAAAGTTTTTTAATGTTGATAAATTCCACTTTGATATATTTCTACAATGAATCATTTTAAATAACAAAACTTTTTATTACTATATCTTCAAAATGAAATTCTTAGACTACCATTTAAAGATGCCATTTTTATAGGAAAAAAATCACTTTTTCCCCCAAGAATAATGGTAGAAAGCATTAAATAATCTAAGTATGAAACAAAATATTTAATCTGAGATCAAACAACAACTTTTGGAGCTGGACTAAAATTTTGTTGTTGCTATTTCACCAAAATTACCTGAAAAAATTCTGGTTTGACATTAACTATTTTTTGTTATTTGGTCACCAAACTGACAAATTCATTATTCACTAAGCTTTATTGTAAAATTAATTAAGTGTGGCAATACTGTACCAAGAAACAAAAATGTTAATAATACTGTACAATTAGAGAAATACACATTGTATGAGACTTAAGATCAGTACTTTCTTTATTCATGCATTGCTTTGGCTAGCATTCTTCTTCCAATCAAGTTTTACCTTGTTAAATTCAGTTAGTGGAAGTAGTGTTGATTAGGGCTTGATGAAAGTCTTGAACACAAAGCAACAGTCACAAGCATGCTCTTCATGTTCAAAGGCCCTAGAGCTCATATATTCATAGTAAGCAATAAACAATAGGAACAAAAATACTTGCAGTCTCCTCTGTCAAGTATTTATCCATCTTCATGTTATGTTCTGAGTCAGAACGCTATCTAGGGCAAGGCATAAAAATTACATTTATTACGTGGTAAGCATACAGAAAATACTCTAAACGCTCCAAAGCCGTAAGCAAACAAGTGGTCAGGATGCATAGAGTGCTGTAAAAATAGCAGATACCACTGTTGTGGTAAGTTGTGCAGCCTGTTATAAGTTATAATTAATTACAGTGTTGAGCCTCTTAGTGCAACAAGTTCTGGACCGTACAGGAGCACAGTAATCTGCTGAGGCATATACCATCGCAAATGTGGTTGTGCTGAGCACTTTAAAGTTGGCAAATCAAGTTGCAAGACAGTTACCCATTCAGAGGCTTTATTGCTGACCTTCTGAATGTGATGTTTACAGGTGAGGGAAGGGTCTAATGTGATTCCTTGGTAAACTGGTGTATGGTCATGGGGAAGGCTGTGGTTGCCTACTCTGATATTTACCATGCTCTTGTTTAACAATTGTCCTGGAGTCCTGTGTCCGGTTTTGGGCCCCCAGTACAGAAAAGGTATAGACAAATTGGAGAGAGTCCAGTAGAGGACAACAAAAATAGTTTGGGTGCTGGGGCACATGACTTCTGAGGAGTGGCTGAAGGAACTGGGCTTATTTAGTCTTCAGAAGAGAAGATGGAGAGGGGATTTAATAGCAGCCTTCAACTACCTGAAGTGGGGTTCCAAAGAGGATGAAGTTAGACAGTCTCAGTAGTAGCAGTGACAAAACAGGAAATAATGGTGTCAAGTTGCAGCAAGAGAAGTTTACGTTAGATATTAGGAAGAACTTCCTCACTAGAAGGGTAGTAAAGCACTGGGACAAGTTATATAGAGATGCAGTTGAATCTCCATCCTCAGAGGTGTTTAAGACCTAGCTAGACAAAGCCTTGGCTGGGATTATATAATTGGGAATGGTCTTGTTTTGATCAGGGAGTTGGATTAGACAACCTCCTGAGGTCCCTTCAAACCCTAATTTTCTATGATTCTCTCTTTCTAGAAAAGGGTCCAGACAGGAGACTCACTATAGGACCCTTGTCTCTACCTTGTCCACAGACTCTGCATTTGTTCACAGGTTACCGGGTTCTGGAGTTCATGATGCTGTATCCAGAATGGTTGGCTGGATACCTAAAGACTAGCAGAGAGAAGCTCATAGATGGTACCAGTGAAATGGCCAAATTTGGCCTTCAATATGGTGGGTTGGAATGGATAGTTTGCCAACTGCTTGCACTCATGCTGCCATGGCACTTGCATAAGCTGCTTAGGATTAGGAATGCTTCACAAAGGTCCAAGACTTAGATCTACAGATGGCCACACAGCATCTGAGGCCACTCTCACTACTATGGAGCTGAAAGAGTCACAGCATTAGGATGAGACGTTTATGCACAGGGTCAAAGTTATGGTACCCTTAAGTGGCATCAGTACTACCTCCCACAGAGAGACTCCTGTCCTCCCAGGCAGAAGTGGTAGAGCAGACTGCCACTAACCCACACTGGCATTAAGAGCACTGCTCCGAGGACTCCTCCATAGGACAACATGCTTGCAAGTCCTATGGGGAGAATCCTAAATGGCAGCCATAGGGGAACACTCCACACCACATAATGATTGGGAAATGGGGGGGTGTGTGGAGGTGCCCCCAAACCAGAGATATGCCACATGGGAGCCTTGGCCCATGGTCCATAGAGCCAGGAAGGCACCCAGCAAGGCCTACTCTGGGGAGCGTCATTAGGGGAGGGAAGGGGAGCAGGGCGGGGGTCAGATTGCCCAAGACCCAAAGCCAGGGATGGCATTGATTCAGCCCACCTTTCAGTGCCAAATCACTACCCGCTAGCCACTGGCAGTTGCTGGCATAGGCGCAAGGCCCCAAAGAGGTTCCAGATGGCTGTAGGATGTATGCCAGCTTTCAGAAAGAATTATATTACTCCAAATTTCTTAGAAATGTTCATTCTGGGAAATCTGTAGCAGTAGAAATGAACACCTGGCCATGGCATAAGTTCTCCCAAGACCTATGCACTGTAATTCACAAAGTAGGCTTTCCCTCACTTATCTCCACAGAATAGCTTGATCTGGTAGACAATGTCTGAGCATGTCTAACACAATAAAGAGAAGCTGTGTCCTATATACCTGATAGCCTAACCAGGATCATTGGGACCCAGATTCAAACTTTCCTCTGTCTGATTTGGAATAAGTACTTGAATATATGTCTCACAACTCCACATCAGACACCCTAACTGTAAGTCATAGTATCATAGTATCTAGGGTCAGAAGGGGCCTAGAGCAGGCCATTTAGTCTGACCCCCTGCCAATGGCAGGAATGAGTGCCAGGGTCACAGAACCCCAGCCAAGTACCTATCCAATCTACTCTTGAAAGTGCCTAAGGTGGAGCAAGAACAACTTCCCTAGGAAGCTGGTTCCACATCCTAGCCACCCTAACTGTGAAGTAGTGTTTCCTAATGTCCAAACTAAACCTGCTCTCCAGT
>JAGPOW010001296.1:111652782-111664653 GCA_030014935.1 Caiman crocodilus
CCTGCCCTTAACAAACCCGTGCTGGTTGCCCTTCAGCATAAAGTCCCCTGCCGGTCCCTCACAGATATGGGACTTGAGAATTTTCTCAAAGATCTTCCCCAGAACCGCGGTGAGACTGACAGGCCTGTAGTTCTCCGGGTCCTCTTTCCTCCCCTTCTTAAAGATGGGAACCACACTGGCCACCTTCCAGTCCTCTGGCACTTGTTCAGAGCTCCAAGAGAGCACGTATAACCAAGCCAAGGGCCCAGCAATCACCCCCGCCAGCTCCCTCAACACCCTTGGTTGCAGGTCATTTGGGCCCACTGACTTAAGGACATCCAGCCCTTCCGGAAGCCCTTTCACCAGGTCTACCCTCACCCCCGGCCTAGCAGTGATTTCTGAGTCTATAGAGTATTCTGCTGTGGGTCTCTTCATTCTTCTTGTTGATATTATTCAACTTGGTACAGAATTGCTAAACATTAATTGCAGTAAGACTGAAACTCATTACTCCCAAATCAGAGGTGTAAGCATTATAAAGTCTACAGTCTACTATACTCATTTTGAGATTTAGATTGGAAAATTGCAAAAGAATCTAAGGGAGTTTGGTTGAGCACCTGACATTAAAAATCAGTAGGATTTTGTTTGTATACTTTAAACTATCCCAGTCTAAGTGATTATGAATCTTTAACAAACAAAAGGAACAATTCCATAAGGAAAGACATTCTGGAAAAGGCACTTTTCATGATGTAAGAAATTAAAATTAATTAATTAATTGAAAAATAATCTAGAACTGGTCAGAATGACCAACATTGGAACTTCAGACCTTGATCCAGTGTCTGCTCTGTGCATAAAATTCCCATTAACTTCAAAGGAAGTTCTGTATTGTGGGGCCTGAGACAGCAGAGAGGGAAATCAGCACAACCTTTTTACAAGTGAGTATATTTACAAGGAGCCAGGGACTTTGGCTCAAAATTAAAATCAATGGGAGCTGAATGCCTAAATGTTTTTGAGTATTCAGGCACAAATGCTTCCTGAGAGATACTAAGTACCCCAATGCCTATTACTTTTGGTGGGATTGGGGCACTCAATGCTTATAGAATACTGACCTGTGCAAAAAGTGGAATGGCCACCCTAATATTTAGAGCCATGAAAAGGAGAACATATGTTGTGGCTATTTTCATGTGGTCAGCCTAAACATTTTCTGTGAAAAACTAAGCTGCTTAACAAGCTGTTGGCACGTACAGGAGTGCAAGTAGGTAGTTTCTTTGTTGTGTTATTTTTGTTTGTTTGTTTGTTTGTGGAGGAAACAGCAGATAAGCACAGCAGGATTCCTGACAAGAGGTAGAAGGTAGCATGCTATCTCCCCAGCAAGCTACCACTGCAATGTACAGGGAGTACCAAAATACAGGTTTTAATTGGGTTTGGCAGACTCCTGAGAATGGGAAGCATCAGCATAATAGCTGTCACCATGTTCAGGGACCATAGCCAAAAAACAAAGTCTCTGCAAGCATATTTGCATTATCTGAAGTTCTATAGCCTTGTGATTTTATGCATTTATTTATTTATTTGCTAGTATCTCTCATGAACAAAAGTATAGAATACTATCTAACTATAAGGAAGACAACTGGGAGTCAACCCAGGGAAAGGCTTGATATTATTTAAATGGGAACAGCAAGAGTGCTGCTTGTTACAGAGTTAACATTAGGATCAGTGTGGATTGAATTCAACATTTGAGGGGTCAAGCAGTATCAAGCCAATAAACCTAACATCCATGAAAGGAGAAACCTGGAGTGCACTGATAATGATACAGTGCCACAAAAGTCATTGCTGCTAAAATCTACCTTTATGCAAATGTTAGCACATGTTCTGAGCACTTTCATGGTCTGTGCCTTGATAGTTTAAATTCAGAGCAAAAAAAGTTGTCCTCTTATGATCAGTGAATAACTACTGCATTTAAGAAAAACTCTACATATATTTTAAAAAAAGGCTTTATTCCTGTTGTCATGAAGATGATTTTGTATTTTAAAAAAGGGTATGTGTTCAACCAGAGAAAATAAGGGATCTATGATAGTTTCATCTTTTGTGCAGGATTTCTGAAGTGATTTGGCATGACTAATTCCAACATACCAAGTTAAGAAGTCTGAAACTCTGCAATCCCACTTACAGCTAGGTTTATTACCCTAGCTGACTTCCTGCCCTTTAGCCAGGGGGCTGGACTCGATGATCTCCTAAGGGCCCTAATGTCTATGAAATCTATTAAATATATGCCATAAGAAGGACATTAATGGTAATCAATTTAAGGATGAAAGAGTCAACAATTTGGAAAAAAAATGTAGCTCTCCTGAATGGAACTGAGACCACAGCAATTTGTTCCTGCTTCCCCTGTGAAGTCCACAGTTATTTTCCATTTTGCATCTGGAAAGTTGTTTTTAGAATATCCACTGCCCTTTCATACCTTGCCAGTTAACGTATTATCCAGACTTCTTTAAGTATCTTTATCTGTTCTTGCACAGTAATACTGCAGTTTGTTATTTAACAGTGTTTGAAAGTTACATAAAGCAGCTTCCTAAAGAACAGCATGATATATTTTCTGATCCATAGCAATTCAAAACAAAAGCAAGATGAAATGAAATTAAAAATCTACCTGTTCAGATTTAACTGTAATGTTCTGAACTGTAATGTTCAGAAATATAACCTAATTCATAGGTAGGCAACCCCCAGCACATGTGCCAGAGTGTGGCACTTGAAGGCACCTTGCTTGGCACACACAACTCAGGGCAGATGGCGAGGGAGCTGAGAGGGGTCTGATCCTAGATCCTAGTTGTGGTGGTGCAACCTTGGCCCCTTCCCAACCATCTCTCTCAAGGTGTACGTGTACTAACCACTGGTAACAAGCAGGGCTGGGGCTCCACAGACCTCCAGTGTTGCTGCTTGCAGCCTCTCTGTCACCTACTGTAAGCAGCCCAGACTCTATGGTGGGCACTCGCACCTCAGGGTGGATAGTGGGAAAGAAACGGGGCTGCACTGCCACAACAAGGATCAAGCCCCTCCTGGCTCCCATTCCATCCACCTCTGGCACGCCAACATCTTACAAGTTGAGGCTGCGGGTGTTTTCGCCGCTCTGCCCACAAATGTGCCAACCTCTAACCTAGTTCTTATAGATTAGATTAAACTTGAAATCCTTCTACATTCCAAATTAGAATCACAGTCTAGTGACTGGGAAGCAGAAAGGGAAATAGCAAAAATGCAAGTAAAATATGAAAAAAAATCTGCTCACCTGTTCTTTTGAAATCCTGCATAAAATATGAATCTGATGTAGATCTCTTATTTCCTCTGCTTGAACATATATCCTTTATTTTTTTAATCAACCTTTTGTGCCTCATATGCAAGGTCCATGCACCTTAAAAATAGGTCCATTGGGTTTAATATAGCAGCAATGGAGCAGCAGGACATCCTCATAAAGCCATGAGATTGCCCTTGTAAAAGTGCTGTGTACATTCTAAGACAGTAAAAAGGCCTATTATTATTGTTACTAATGCTGAGAAAATCATATTTCCAAGTAAAAAGAAAGGAACTTTATTAATGCATAATGTCTGGTTTCCCAGTGATGGTTATTAGTGTTCTTTTACTACTGCAGATAGTTTGTCTTTATTCCTTTTCAGTACTGAAAATTTATCACCCTTTCATCCTACCCTAATTTTCCCTCCTTAATGCTCAGCTTTGATGATAATAGAAAGCCTGTGCTATGTTTTCAAACTGGTGTGAGAAAAATTTAGCCTAGTAGCAGAGACAAGGAAATTGTCCTGAAGAGAAAGCTTTTTTTTTTCAAAAAATCTAAAGAAGACTGTCTCGTCTTCATTTTCTTTTCAGTTAAAACTGTATGTGAATATACCACTTTTCAAGCATTTGTTCCTGTAAGTTGCTGAGTATTCTCACTGAAACTTAGCCATGCACGTAAGCTTATACTGCAGGTATATAACCACACTGAAGTCAGTAGAACTACATAGATGGTTAAGTCTAATACAAGATTAAGTGTTTTGCTGAACCAGGGTGAGAGAGCACTGCACTTTTCAGGATCAAGCTTTTAATTCAGTTTACTAGTAGAAGTACTTTCTACATGCCATACTGTTGTTCTCAGTGGTATATACTATCATATTAACTTGGAGGCAGCTTGATACAGGGAGAAATCAATGGCACATAATCTAAAAAGCTGAGTGCCTTTTTTTTAATGTAGCTGAAAAGAGCCCTCAGAATTGTCATTATCCTTCTTTACACTTCTCCTCATTATTATCACACATCAGGTACAATGTTATCTATTGCCTTACTTGTTTCACAGGCCAAAGAGTGGGTATTATTGAATTTCTTCCTTATGCTAGTTTTGGCTGATGGAGATGTGGAGCTAGGGACATAATTATTCTTAGTGTATTTCCAAAGAACGAAAGGAAAAAAATAAAGCCAGTCATATTTTTACCCCAACCTTTTTCATGGGCCAGGAGTGTTTATAAGAACAGATACAGCTGGTTTTCCTTGAGTTCGGAAAGCATAGGAGGATTATGCATAAATTAGATTTCCTTTGCAATAAATGGCCCTGGATCTTCACCAAGGATTTACAGGAATAACTGCTAGAGTAATAATCTAGCTTTTACTGATGACAGTGGCCATGTCTACATGAGCAGTGGACTGCACTGTTGTTACTGGACAGTTATGTAGTATTTATATAAGCAAGTACTAAGTGATTGTGCAATAACCAGCATTACTGTACAGTACCATCACGAGTTTTTTTTTCAGACACTACTGTGCTGTAGCAACAAGCTACATCGAGGTGCATCTACATGAGATGCTACTCATTGTTCATTGCTATTGCACAGTAATGTCATGTCACAATTAGTGCCCATTGACTCTACTGTGTGGTAGCAATGAGCTATTGCACAGTAGCATCTCATGTAGATATATCCAATGTGAATAAAATTTATTGTGTTTTATTAATGATGCATCTGGACTTACCCCTGAAGAATAAGTGATGTTTCCCTTGACACCATTTTTATATGTCTTCTACACCAAAATATGAGGGCTTCATCTCTCCCCCAAAGGTAAGCATGCTTTCTCTTTCACGTTGGCTGATCTGATCTCCTCCGGTGGGCTTTAAACTAGGTTAATTGGGGAAAGGGGAGGACAAGGACAGTGCAATCCACAGAACACTGAACTATAAGATACCCGCAAGATCAGCCCAGGTAAGTACCAAAGAACCTATTAGACCGCAGTATAAGGGGGTTCCAGCAGCAGACACCAGGGGAATTAAGTGTATATATACAAATGCCAGGAGCATGGGAAACAAGTGGGAGGATCTAGAACTCTTGCTTGTGACAATAACTTTGACCTAGTGGGACTAACTGAAACCTGGTTGGACTCTATTCATGACTGAGTGGTAAGAATAGAGGGCTATAAGTTCTACAGGAGAGATAGAGGAGGGAAAAAAGGAGGGGTGTGTTGCTGTCTATATCAAAGAACAGTAAACATCTTCCCTAATTAAATTGGGATCAGAGGATGGACAAGCAGAAACTTTGTGGGTTAGGATCCAAGGGGGTCAGGGAGAAAGGGACGTGGTGGTACAGGTCTATTATAGGCCTCCACACCAGGTGGATGAGCTAGACTGCGAATTTTCCAGGCAGCTCTCAGAGGCTGTGCAGTCTAGAAATATGGTAGTCATGGGGGACTTTAACTACCCAGACATATGCTGGGAGGAACAATCATCTAGATCTAAACACTTATGCAGGGTCTTAACCTGTATCCAGGACCTCCACCTAACACAGGAAGTAAGGAGTCCCACCAGGGGTAATGTCTTGCTCGACTTGGTATTGGTCACAGGGGATGACCTGGTCGGGGATCTGCAGATTCAAGGAAACTTAGGGGAAAGCTATCACCAAATGATAAAATTCACTATCCAGAGAAGGGTGGGCATTATACCCAGGAGGACACAGGTGCTAAACTTTAAAAAATCTGACTTTAATAGGTTCAAGGGACTGGTTAGCAGGGTACTAGGAACCAAGAGCTTAGATGCTCTGGGAATCCAGGGTGGATGGTCATTCCTCAACGATCCTTTGGGCTCAGAGGAAACGATCCTTTGGGCTCAGAGTGAGACAATCCCATGGCAAAGAAAAGCGGGCAAAGGCGCGAGGAAACCCCTTTGGCTAACCAGAGTCATCCAGGATACCTTAAGGGCAAAAAAAAGAATCATACAGGAGGTGGAGGCAAGGGGTAACTAGCAAGGAGGAGTACACTTCTTTGGCCCATGCCTGCAGGGTGTCAGTCAGGAAGGCCAAGGCTCCTCTAGAACTCAGGCTAGCAGCAGGGATTAAGCACAATAAAAATATCCTTCTTTAGGTATGTTGGAGCAAAAAGAGGGTGGAGGGTAGCACAGAACCCCTACAGGATGGGCAGGGGGGGCTTAGTGATGGATAGCAGGGACAAGGCAGAGCTCTTCAGTGAGTTTTTTGACTCTGTCTTCTTAAACAGGAACCTGGACAAACCCTCATTATACATCATGGACACCAACAAAGGGAACAGCAGGTAACAAACAGTCAGTGGCGACATGGTAAAAAGACACTTGGAGAGACTGGACGAGTTCAAATCACTGGGACCAAAGGGACTCCACCCATGGGTATTGAAGGAATTAGTGAGCATCATAGCTGAACCACTAGCAAGGATATATGAGCACTCATGATACTTGGGTCAGGCCCCAGAGGATTGGAAGAGGGCCAATGTTGCCCCAATCTTTAAGAAGGGGAGGAAGATCCAGAGAACTATATACCAGTCAGCCTTACCACTATCCCTGGGAAAATCCTAGAAAAAATTATCAAGGAACACATCTGTGGGAGCCCGCTGGCTAATGTGATGTGGAGGGGTAACCAACATGGGTTTATAGTAGGCAGGTTCTGCCTGACCAACCTAGTTTCTTTGTACAAGGCAACCACATGTTTAGATGCAGGAGTCAAGGTGGATGTTATCTATCTGGACTTGAAGAAGGCCTTTGATACAGTATCCCATTTCATCCTTATAAATAAACTGAGGAGATTGGCCTTGGATGATTACACGTAGACCGGGTAGCAAACTGACTCAACGGTTGCACTCAGAGAGTGGTGGTGGATGGGTCAGTGTCAACCTGGAAAGATGTGTGCAGTGGAGTCCCTCAGGGTACAGTTCTGGGGCCGATACTGTTTAACATCTTCATCTGTGATCTGGATGAGGGGGTGGGAAGCACCCTGTCCAAATTCACAAAAATTTGGGGCTAAGCTAACACCCTAGAGAGGAGGAACCAGATCAGGGCTGACCTAGACAAGTTGTGGAAGTGGGCAGAGAGCAACAGGATGCAATTCAATAGGACAAGTGTGAGGTGCTGCACCTAGGGAAAAAGAACTGCCATCATACCTATAAGCTAGGGGGTGACCTTCTCAGCACCACTGAGGCAGAAAGAGATTTTGGAGTCACTTTTGACTCCATGATGAACATGAGTCGTCAATGTGATGAAGTAGTCGGCAGAGCCAATCATACCTTGTCATCCACTCATAGGAGTTTAACAAATAGGTCCAGGGAGGTGATTGTCTCTCTCTACGTGGCACTGGTCAGGCCTCAGCTGCAGTACTGCGTCCAGTTCTGGGCATCACAATTCAAGCGGGATGCAGACAACTTGCAGAGGGTCCAAATAAGAACCACTTGTCTGATTAGAGGCCTGCAGGGAAGGCCCTATGAGGAAAGGCTAAGAGACCTTAACCTCTTCAGCCTCTCCAAGAGAAGGCTGAGAGGGGACCTTGTGGTGGCATACAAATTCATAACGGAAGAGCAACATGAAGTAGGAGATGATCTGTTTACGAGGGCACCCCACTGGAACAGCAAGGAACAATGGCCATAAGCTACTGGAGAGAAGGTTTAGACTGGACATTTGAAAAAAGTTCTTCATGGTCAGGGTTGCCAGGATCTGGAATGGGCTCCCAAGGGAGGTGGTGCTTGCCCCATCCTTGGGGGGTCTTCAAGAGGAGAGTGGACAGGCACCTGGCTGGGCTCATATGACCCCAGGTTTACTGACCATTTTTCTTTCCTGCCAAGGGCAGGGAGTCAGACTAGATGGCCCACTAATGTCCCTCCACTCTAGATTCTATGAATCTATGAGTCAAATATCAGATATGTAATTCCCTCCCCCCCACCCAAAAAGTATTTCTGTCTGTCTATTTCTCTTGAATTAAAGAGTCAAACATCTCTTTTGTTCATAAACCTTTTGAAAGAAAATTAGATGTGAGCCCAATTCAGCAATGTCACATCCCAATGGTGCCATAAATAAATTCCTCACTACCTTTTCAAATGCCCAGTCTGTGACAACCTAAGATCCTTACTGGTACATTAAGGCAAGATTTTCAAAACCATTCATTATTGGTCTGTCTCCTTACTTATGGTTCATTGATTTCAGTGTGAGCACAGGTAGGCTGATGCTGAATACTTTTGAAAATCTTCCATACATAGTACCCTAGATAATAGATACCCAAATTTGCTGGCTAGCTTACTAAACATTATAGGCTACCCATGGCCTAAGGTCCGATTACATTGCCTCCAAAATACAAGGCAAAATATGCCCTTCATTATAGATCTGGTTAGCTATTCAGCCTAAGTTCTACTGTACTAATACCATTGTGCTGTAAATGTTTGTTAAGCCAACTGAGATTTTCTGAATGGTCCTACAAAAGTACAAAAGTTGTTATACTGCAAAAACAATCCTCTACTTTTTTGTTGTTTCTCACACAAAAGCATTTACCATATTTGTTTCACATACCAACCCTATTGCTCCACTGTGCCCCACACTGCACAGGGGGCTCTTTCACAAGCTCTCAGAGGCCCTCATTGCCACTGTTGTAGCTGATGAGTGTAGGGCATTTTTTTTTAAGTGCTGGGAGGGCTGGTGGGGAATGGGGATGGCCAGAGCAGCCATGGTGGCTTTTCCCATGGCTCCTCTGGCTGTACCTGTCTCTGCCTCGGTGGGGAGAGCTGCTGGAGAGCCCCACAGCTTCCCTGCCTGGCCCCATCCTGCATTCAGCCCCAGTCTTCCAGCACTTTAAAAGGAGGGCTGCAGGGCTCTCCTGGACTATTCCCGGGGGGTGCCTCCAAAACATTCCAAAACATCCAAAACATTTTTGGATGGTTTAGTTTAATTTTGGAGATGTTTCAGAACCTTTCATTTTGTTTCAGATTCTGTGTTTTAGGTGCTGAAATGGGCTGAAACACCTCCGAAATGAAACAGCTGACAAAATTTCACACAGCCCCACTCTACATATGTTAATGGTCATCTTTCCTCCTATTTCATAGGCTAAGAAGGAAATGGAGGATGAATCTGCAGAAAATTAGGCTCTGTCCTTACTCTATGCAGCCATAACTCTGGAAACACCGTTATTTTCTTCATTCTATCTTATAATAACTATGTTTGTATTATATTGTGGGGCATGGTATATACAAGAAACTGGTTTGTAGGGCCTGAGTTACTTTCTAACTCTGACCCAAACACTAGTACTAATATCAATAATAAATAAATAAATAGACACATTTGTACCATGTGTTATTATTAGAAATTTGACACCTTTTCATGTGACTTTAATAAATGCAATATACTTCTCCCGACCCTTCTAAAATGTAAGTTTTGTGAAATTGGGCCTGCATCTACACATGCACTCTATGGAGGAGTTGACTAATTAACTGCAAAGTAAAGCATCACCATCTACATGTGCTATCATATTAGGCCACATTAAACTAATTAACACTGAGATACTACTGTCCCAATATCACTATCCTATGTAGTAATTACCTGCAATTAACTGCAATTAAATGTACATGTAGGTGCTGATTATGGGTGTACATTGTGCCTAATCAGCAGGGGACCAGATTCCTGCCTGCCACATACTTTGCTTGGTAGTTTCAGTACCCTCATGTCAGCTCCTCTGCTGCCTGATGCTGCCAACCAGAGCTCAGGACAGGGCAGGGCAGTAGCAGACCTGGAATAAACTGCTCCACTCCAGCTGAAATTGATGCTGTCCCAGGTGCACATATAAACACTGCACCCAGGAGTAGTTTACTCTGGCTCAAACTGCTGCAAATGTTATTACTTCAAATTAATTGCACATGAAGATGAACCCTTCATGTTATATATAAAAGACTGAGATCCAAGAATTTGTGTTACTCTAAGCCAAATTTCAAAGTTGACCTTCAGCTCCTTGACTACATGATACAAGATATTTTAGCTGCTTCATTTTTTGAACAGAAAACACTGGAAAAATATGTCATGCCAGGAGAATCATAAAACTGTAGCAGGCAAAGGATGTGAAACCTGGCTCAGGTTTTGGCAGCTTATTTTAAACTACCTAAACTTTAGTAGGAACTGCCACATTCAAGTGTTCAATATTTGCCAAGAGAAGGCATGAGCAGTCAGAGGCAAGTAAGTCAGAAGTAGGGTTGAAGGTCTGGGAGAAGGTAGGTCCATAGGGGAATTGGCATGTCTGGGGGGAGGGCACCTAATCTGGAGGGCACTGTTTGGGGGGCAGTTAAAATAGCCTGGTCAGGTTCAGGGGGGAGAAAACAGCAGAGTCCTAGGGTTATAGAGAATGGCTGGGCTTTCCCAGCTCCAGGGCTAAGCTGGAGATACATAAAAATGTTCATTATGTCAGGTTAACCCATCCTTATCTTAGGTTAGTTCTTTTAGCTTTAGGTTAGGCACACCATTTTTAGGGCAACCTAAGCGCTGTGAACACTTGCGCACCTGACCACTTAGGCAATCTAAAAAAGCATTAAAACCACTTTTTTCTTCTTTCACACTAAATCTATTGGACAGGACCAATCTAGGACCTCTTTGAACAATTGTTTTGTTCTTAATGAGATACAAATCACATTTATTACATTTTAATTTATGCATGAACCATTTAAAAGATTTATAAAGCAGTTTGTACATTCTCTCTCTTTTATTATCCTAAAACATAACCGCAGTAGTCCAAACAAATAGAAACTTTTTTTCCAAGTTCACTCAAGCATGCCCAGGAGGGTTATCTTTAAATCAGAAGAAAGATGTCATTACATGCTAGTGATATTTCTAGAAGGAACATTTTAGCATTAAATATAAATGCTATGCATTCAGATAAAACTAGAGATAAGACTATGCAATAAAGCTTTAGATTGTGTTATAAAGACTATTATCCTTAATGTGTAGGAAAAAGGTTTCAGCCTAAAAAGCTTAAGCCTTTTATATATAAATGTATTACTTTTAGAATAAAGATCAATGACCTTTAGCGAATTTGGGTGGAATGAACTTCAAACAGTATGGAAACTTTGTTGATGAAAAAGATAGCTAATAGACCACCAATTAATTTACTCAATAAAGTTCCTGGCAAGAAAATCTTACAGTGCCTGTTCATCTTAACAGCAATTCTAGAGAATTCAGCACTGAAATAGATAAGATAAGGATATGAGATATTGTGTTCTGGCTTGGGGTTTTTTGTTTTGTTTTGTTTTGTTTTTTTAAGTTGTTTTGAAAAAGTGTAAAACAAACCTTTGACTATACTTACAAAACATTAAATATTTGGAACATAAGTGTCCTTTCTTCATTTCCATCTACTTCAGAGTACAAACAAGCTAATTTGCATGGGGGAAAACATGGAAGGAGTTCAGTCCTCCCTTCTCTTTGATCCTCTGAGGAGATAGTAATGGCACTCTATGAGAATCAGACTCTGCACACAGACAAGGATGAGTAGAGGCACAAGTTAGCCACTCTGTGGCATCATTTGCCACACCTTTTTAATACCCAGGGCCTCCACTATATATTTACGCGCGCGCGCACACACACACACACACACACACACACACACACAC
>JAGPOW010001296.1:111668748-111705261 GCA_030014935.1 Caiman crocodilus
ACAGTTAGGGTGGCTACCAGCTTCCTAGGGAAGTTGTTCTTGCTCCTACCTTGGGCACTTTCAGGAATAGATTGGATAGGTACTTGGCTGGGGTTCTGTGACCCTGGCACTCGTTCCTGCCACTGGCGGGGGGTCAGACTAAATGGCCTGCTCTAGGCCCCTTCTGACCCTCGATACTATGATATTATGATATACCTCTTTTATTTGGGGTTGAAATCTTCAGTTTCTCCTGTCTTTGCTATATCTACTTGCTGAGTTTCATCCTATTCTGAAGATGTAAGATCTCTGGGGCAGAGACCATGATTTCAAATGCATTATCAGAGGTGCTGGTATGGCATAGGGGGGTCATCTAAATGGTACTACATGATCATAATAAAAGCAACTAATATTAAGGCTGGGTAAAGCTTCAGTCCCTGATTCAATTCAGCAGAGATTTGGCCTGATTCGGTGGCTGAATCTCCAAATCTGAGTTGAATCAGAGGACCCTTTAATCTCTCCAAATTGAATCAGAACCTTCCAAATCATTTTGGGGAGATTTGGAAAGATTTGGCAATTTGGACATAGACACAACTGCAAATGTTTTTTCTACGTACCCAAGATACCAGGTAGCTCACGAATGCTGCAATGCTGAGGCACATAGAGTGTCCCACAGAAGCACGGGGGCTCCCCAGAGCACTCAGCAGCAGACCCAGGAGTGGACCAGAAGCACTGTGGCAGAAGGTCACCTCTGTTTCTCCCCAAAAACTCTGCTCTGTGACAACTTGGTTAGGATGCAGAGGGTACACATCTTAGTCTAGCTCTTCAGGTAACCTGAGCTGCATACATTCCTGAGGGAGTGGGGAAACCTGCTCCCTCTGCCTACCTGACTGGGTGAGGGGTTTGCTCCCTGAGGAGCTAGGAACTACCAGTCTGCCCAGCAACTAGTGATGCATTTCAAATTGGTTGGCTGACAGCCAATAGGTGCTGGCCTCCATTGGACCAGGTAAATGAGGTCACAAGGGCTATATAAGTTAAGGACTGCCCAGGAGGAGGGGGCACGAGCCATAAGGAAGACTCAGAGAATGAGAAAAGCTGGAACATCAGAAACTTGTTCTCTCTCACAAAACTCATGATCAAGGAACTGCCTGCTTCCAAAGGGCTTCCACCTGCCTCTGGATGATACTTGTGAGTAAACTACCTGATATCTAACTAGATATATAGCTTCCAGTAACTGAGATGTGTGATCAAAGGCTACCCAGACATGCCAGTTTGCTCTATGGGATTTCTCTGATATTGCTCTACCCTGTACCCTATTCCAACCCTACCCCTTGTAACCAAGAAAGTTCTCCTTTCTTTGTACCTAGCATGGGAGACTTATTGGGTGTGGATCTAGATTATGCCTTGGGGTCCCCTTGGTTCAGCTGACTAAGGGAGACCACTACTGGTGCTTCCGACTGAGGAAAGCATCCCAAGTTCTAGTACCCTTGAGGGCTACTAGACCTGTGTTTCCCAGGATGCACAGAGCCAGAATCAAGGCCATCCCTGGATGGTGGCAGTAATACCCCCAGGCTAGTGGGTGTGCTCCAGGAAGGGGGTTGGCCACATTTGAGGCACTCCCAGGGAGGCACTCGAAGCCTGGAAGGTGGTTAGGTGTAGTGAGGTGGGTGGCTCAATGCAGGAGCGCCCCTACTGGCTCACCATACGCACTTGCAGTCAACTTCCAGGTCTGCTGGGGAATATGCTGCCCCCCCTACCCCTGCATCCTCCCAGCTTGATGATTGGTGCCTCCTGAGTTGTGGGGAGGCACCTGGAGTTCCCCTGCCACTGATCACTGAGCCAGGAGGGCAGAGTAATTCCAGTCCACTTCTGGGTTCACTGCTGACCTCGTGGAGGGCCTCCTTGCACTCCTGTGAGACAGTCCATCCACTCCAGTGTTGCAGCATTCACAAGCCATGCTGGTACTTTGAGGTACATAGAAAAAACTTTTAAAGCTGTGTCTATGTCCAAATCACTGGTTCTTTGACTCAGTATTGAATCTTTATATTTGGATTTGGCTGAGTTGAATCAGGGACAGTAATCCAAATCAATTAACTGAATCACTGTCCCTGATTCGGGCTGAATCCAACTCCAGATCAAAAAGGGCCCACTTCGCACACCCCTAACTAATATGTACCTTTCTGCTGGAAACCCAGAGAATGTTCAGATTCATATCTAGGTACTGCAAGACCTTGACTTGTGGATTTTACATTGGTATTAATTTGTATATTAGGGATGTTTATGAGCTTTCTGAATGAGCCTGAATTCTGCCTATAATATTTGAGGAGGCTGGGTTTTCATAAGCATTGTAATAGCCTTAACCCAAGGAGCTTTACTTCAGATAAAATCCTGGAACTTATGTTACCTTTTTGTTTAAATGGGATGTGTGAATGAGAGATATGAATAGACATAATTAACTTACCTATTTTCTCTCTCTAGTTGCCAGCAAAAGTCGTCTTCTTATCCTCTAATTCTTATGAGTAGATGGATCTTCTCCAAACCTCTTTGGGAACCTTTTTCCCAGTGGAAACTTTTGAGTTAAGCAGAATCCTCAAAAGCAACTGCATATGGTTTAATTTAACTGAAATAATTGTGCATACTGTTTAATTGTGACATTACTGCTGTAGAATTCAGGTGGATGATGATAAAAATACTGGTCACATTAAGGGCCAGAAATTAACTTGTCTTAGGGGAAAACCACCTAATGTTCAGGTCAATTCATTAGAGGGATGTAGGGAGACAGGTTATGCTTAGTTTGTTATAGGTCAGGAGCTGGCAAGAATATAATGATGTAGTATCCCATAGCCTGGGAGAAACGTGTTTATGTTCCTGCTGTTGCTGTTTCCTTTTTTATGAGTCTGGTAACCCATGTATAAAGCCAGAAATTTAAATACAAAATCTACAGTAAAATAAAACCAAGCACTCAGAAGATAGAAAATTGTCATAATTAGGGTTGCCTGTGCAAATGTAATACTTGTCCCTTGCTGTTTGACTTCTGAGGCAATAATTATTCAGTTTTCTCCTTTTTTCACATGCCAATCCCCATCCCTTCTTCATTCAGTGCACAGACTGGGTGGGGCTTGCTCAAACATTAACTCTGGGATATTTTCTTTTGTTCTCATTATTCAATCTCTTGTTTTAATTGCATCTTGTTCAAACTAGCATGGAGGAAAAAATATTAATTTGCTTAGAAACTTTTTAGCATTCTCATCAGTTCAACATTTCACAAAAACTGTATAGTGCATTTTTGTAAGCATCTTTTGGATGAGAGGGAATTATCTCCATTTTACAAATAGGGAACTGAGTCTCAAAAAGATTAAGGTCAAAAGTGTCCGCTAATTTAGAGTGGTTGGTTTGAGACAGCAAAATCCTGTTTTCAGAAAAATTAACATTAGCTACAACTTTGTTTGATTCACAGCTGCCATTGGCTTCAATTACAGTTAGGAGTGCACAACATTTCTGTAAATCAGGCACCCACAAAATGAGAAGCACATAACTAATGATCATCTTAGAAATGTCCACTGTAAATAATTCCTCCAGCATCCTATCAGAATATGGTAGTGGAAACAGGGATAAAATTTAGCCACCTTAACTGTGACCCCATTCTTCATCTACCTGCATTTTCCTAATACTAATTCTGTAACAAATGAAGCAGTGGTCCTATAGATCAGTGTTTCTCAACCCATGGGTCACAACCCAAAAGTGGGTCTCAGGAATACCTGAATGGGTCGCAAGCAAGTCCCAGAAAAACACAGTAAAGCATGGGTTTCCCTTTGCAGGCTGGCAGCATTCCAGCCTGTAAGGAGATGCTTGGAGTGATTGGAGGCAGTGGGTACACTTGTATCTGCATGTGCACATAAACATGGCCAGTATGCATCCAAGCAGAGCAGCCCCAGCAACTGGATGCAGGTAAGTGTATAGGAAAATGGGGGTCTGAGGTCCAGTGCTTGGGGACTGTCTGGGAGGGTGTGTGTGGAGGGGATGAGTATGTGAGGAGGTGGGGATGGGTGCCTCCTGGCACTGGGAAAATGTGGCCAGTCTGCATCAGGGCAGGAGGGACAGGGAAGGGGGAAAGATGCTTACCCCTGCAGTGGAGGAAGGGGGTGGGGAAAGTTGCATAGCTGGCTAAGCCAGTGGCACCAGAGCCAATGCCTGTACCTGCAGGAGGGGACATCCAGGAGATACTGCTTGGGGGTGGGGGGCAGGAGGTGCCATGACCAAGCTGCCTGGCAAGGCAGGGGAGGCCCATTCCAGGGCAGGAGGGGTATCATAGGCCTCCCCTCCTCCTCCCTCCAGCCAGTGCTAGGGCTGGACTCACTCTTCTGCTGCCTGCATGAGCTAGAGTCACTGCAACCACTGCTCTCCAGCCTGAGCAGGACAGGGGCAGCTGGGGCCCCTTATGTCAGGATTGGAGGGTCAAGGGACTATGGCTTGGGAGTGAGGGACACTATCAAAACGATGGGACTGTGGGTGAGGAATAAGGAGCACTGGCAGGGCCAGGGATCTGTTGGTCAGGAGTGAGGGGCACCGACAGGGCCAGGGGGCTGTGGATCAGGATTGGTCACTGGTGTTTACAAATGGGTCCTGGTACAAAAAAGGTTGAGAACCACTGCTATAAACAACAGCCCCCTACACTAAGCAACCTCAAATCAATGCTAGGACACTTCCACCTTGTTGTTCTTTGGCAATCCCGTGCAATTGAGGATTATACTCTGCCATGATTTTCTTATCTGTGGGTCTGAAGATGGCTAACAAGGCCAATCCTGAATCAACAAAATTTGTTATAGCATGAGAATGTGTTTCCTTGCAGAGTGAGTGGTTCTGGATTCTTGATTCAGTCCACGACATGCTGTATCTGCCACTCCTACTTTTCCATCTCCTCTTGTCATCATAACGTTTCAAAGTACTTAAATCCTTGCAGAAAATTCTTCCTCCATTTGGGGCAGCCCTGGATGATAGTCTCCCATGAGTTGATGTCAATGTTGCATTTTTTCAAGTTGGCCTTGAGGATGTCCTTGAAGCACCTTGTCTGCACTCTTCTTGACTGTACACCTTGACTGAGCTGAGGGAATAAAAGTTGCTGTAGGAGTCTAGAGGTGGACAGCCTTATGGCTTGGCTGGGCCAGCAAAATTGATGTCAAATGATCATCGCTTCCATGCTTGTCGTGTTTACTTGTAAGGGATGCCAATATTGGTGTGTCTGTCTTCCCAATGGATTCAAAGGATCTTCCACAGACAGTACTGATGGTACCTTCTCCAATTACTTGAGGTGTGTCCTGTAAGTGATTTACATCTCAGGTCTGTACAGTAAGGTAGGGATCATGGCTACTTGATAAGCCATGAGTTTGATTTCAGATCTGATATTGCAATCTTCAAAGACCCATTTCCTGTGGTGTCTAAAAGCTGTACTTGCATACTTAAGGTAATGTTGGTTTTCTTCATTAATGTCAGCTTTCTGGAAGAGCTGGTTTCTGACATACAGGAAATACTCAACATGCACCAGAGTCTCACCACGAATACGAATTACCAAAGCTAAGGATTGCTCACTGAGAGCTCATTGATGGAGGACCTTAGTCTTTGTGGTGTCTTATTGCGCTTTCCTTGTCTCTTTAAGAACAAAAGCCCTCATGTTCAGCATTGCAGGGTAGTTTGCTCTGTGGCAGTTTTGCTACACTAGGATTCCATGTTCTCTGCCATGTGGAGCCAGAGGCATTCTAGGTTCCTCTCCCTCCACATGACTAGACTGGGTCAAGTCAGAGGCAGAGCAGGTAATAAGATCTGCATATATACAGAAGGAATTGTTAAGATCTACCCTGGATATGATCCCAGATAACTGTAATAATAAGTAAGTGTAGTTCAATACAGGAGTGTCCAGTGTTGTTGATGAACTCACAACATATCAATCTTCTGAAAGCATGAGTCCCAACACAGACTACAGCATTATTATCATACTGGACCTCAAAAACTGAGGCTAGGATAGTCTTTGTTTTGACTCAGCGTCAACTGAGATTAAACAGCCTAGATTAAACATTCATTCAATATTTTAGTTCCACTCTGTCTGGCATCTTATTGGTGGTCAGATGCAGCACTGCAGGAAGGAATACCAAGAAGAGTGTTGGAGCAGTGATGCAGACTTGCTTATCTCCAGTCTTAATTTCAAAGGTAACTGTGAACCACGGGCTCTAATACTGAGAACCATTGCTCAAATACCATTGTGAAGCAAGAAAAGGATGGTAACAAATTTTGGTGGGCATCCATACTTCAGAAGAATCCTCCAAAGTGCATCACACTTGACAGAGCTGATGGCTTTCATGAGGTCAAAGAAGACCATGTAGAGAGATTTATGTTGTTTCCAGCACTTTCCTGCTGGCAAGCTGTGAAGATTCTGTCAGTTGTGCCCCTTGATGCACTAAACTAACACTGTGATTCTGGGAGAAGCTCTTCAGCAAGCAGAGGAGATGATTCAGGAGGTTTCTCACAAGATCTTTCCTATGGTAGACAGCAAGGTGATCCCTCTGTTATTTTCAAAGTCAGACTTGTCTCCTTTCTTGAAGACTGTCACAATTATGGGGTCCCTGAGGTCATCTGGGATTCCCTAATCATTACAAATGCTTGAGATGAGGGCATGAAGCTGTGATTTGAACTCCTTTCCTCCCGGCTTAAAGATTTTGGTGGGGAGTTAGCTCCAGGTGTCTTATCTTTCTTCATCTGCTCGATAGCTTTCCTCACCCCTCCAAGGGCTGAAGAGATTCTGCGATTGTCTCTGACTGCATTGTAAGATAGAATTGAGAACACTCTTTCTGCCTTGGAACAAAAAACTTACTATTTTTAACATTTTCATGAAGAAGAATGCATGCTCCAAAATAAAAACAATAAGGCAAAAGACAAAAACTCACCCCAGTGAGGTAACTAAAAAAACCTTGAACTACTCCAAACCATATATATAAGGAATGTGAAGAGCAATTAGCCAAAGAAAATAAATACAATGATTTTTTTTAATTCAACTTCTACACAGAAAATTTGACAGTTTCAGACACTGAGATATTTTCTAGGTTTTTACAACTTACTGGAAAGCATAAAAATATTAAACAATTGCTTTTGCATAAAAATTATCAGCACAGTTGGTAAGGTAAATTACATGTGTTAATATATATCTCTGATTACTGACATGCCAAATAATTGGCACTAAATACCATATGCCAAAGTCTTTTATCAATCATTCATTCCCTGCCAGTTCAAATGCACATACTTCCACTGATAAATGCAGTCCACATTGACATTTGAAATGTATTGAATAGTACGTTTACACTTCTGCTATAAAAGTGAACACCTGCAAAGTAGTAAGCAGAAATAGCAGCAGTGCATTGTGGTATGAGTCATTTAGCTAGATATTGTGCACGCCTTGATATACAACATGTGTTTGTACTATATCAAGAGCCCTGGTCATCAGCTAGAACTTCTATTCAATCTAGTCCTATAAGTAATAATAACACATATACATTGTATTGAGGTGTATATATAGCAGGACACTAATGAAAAAAAAACCCATGAAGAATACAAGGAAAGTAAACTGTTTCAAAGCAATCTAGCCTGTCAAATTAGTGTAGCCTCCGGTTACAATGAGGACATAAGATGGGGAAGCTTTTTTTCCCCTTTCTTTGACTTGTACTTAGCCTCCCGAACCTTCGTTCTTGTCAGCTCATCATTCCTGGAAAGCCAAGAAACAGACGGAAAATACATGGCTATGAAAATGAGGTGATAGAGAAGATAAGGAACAAGAGAAATGGCACATCTGTTCTGATGTGGATGTATGTGTAATAGGGAATGAGGAGCATATCCTCTGCTTCTTGACAATTTCTTCTTTTCTCATTACTAAAAAGTATCGACTTTTATAAAACTCTATACCCCAAACCCCGAACCAAAACACACCTATACATTTTACCCAAATTGTAAAAAAATCTCAGCATACACAATCAGGAATTACTGATGCTCATCCCAGCCATAGAAACACAATAAAAGGCAATGAGAAATTCTCACAACAGAGCAACTTAAAAAAAAAAAGATAACTAGCTAATTCTCAGACTTCATAACTGTAGGAGTTAGAGATGTGTCAACACAGAAACTTAAGCATCACTCAGAAACGATTCCTTTAAACAATTTAGGATTCCATTTTGGGGGTTCTGAATGAACTGAGGGAGTTGTGTCTGGTTTAATGGACAAGAAGATTTGTTGAGGGTATGCAATCTCAAAATGGCTACAATTTGAATAAATTATTACTTATTCAAATTATGAGAGATATGAATACTTCAAATCTGCATGTGTAAATCTTGTTACTTTCTCTTGAATTCTCTGCTAATCCCAATACAAATATGGTCTCACTTTATGTTTAAAGTATATTCTGTGCCTGCCAATCTGGCAGCACTCTCTCACACTTGTGGCTTAAGTCATTTATTTGTGAATGCCACAGACAAACATAACACAAACAGTTACTAATTTTCTAGAAATTGCCCCAGAATGCTAACAGAAATAGATTTTTGAAAATGCCTGGTATTCCCTACCCTGAATAGGACTGAAAATGTCTTTTTGACTTTCTATCTCTTGTCAAGAAGAAATGTGAAAAGCAGCAGGGAAATCAGAACCTATCTTTCTAAAATCCAAGTGTTTTACATCTGCACTGGTTTCAGATTCAGTGAAGATTCAGCTTCGCTTTACCTTTATTCAGGTTGGAGTCCTTGGGTTGGCAATAACATACGTTCTGTGTGCATAATAAAGTCATTAAATCTATTAAAGCTAACCTAAAATTTGCTTGTGTGTGAGGGCACATAGCAAGAGTTAGTTTGATAGGGGGTTGGCTCCTTACGTTTTAATCTTTAGAGCACTGATAAGTCAGGCCCTGGCACAATAAAACACCGAGCAGAGGCATTTACAGTGAAACTAATGTGAATGGATAAACTCTGGTGCATGATATTATATAAAAGTAAATGACTACATAAGGTGCAATGAAATGAAGAATAATGTGTTCTTCAGTGCAGCAACCAAAATTAGTAAGCAATAGTAGTATCAGTTTTCACAGTTCTAACATGGCAATATTGCTTACCAGATGGATTTCTCAAATTTACTTGAGTTTTTACAAATTAATGAAAACAACTTCCTTTAACCAACTTCTAACCAGAAGTGTCCCAATCTTCTTCTGAGAAAAACAATTTGTCATAAGGTAGCTTATCATACAAACACATAGAACTTATGTTCTGAACTGAAATGGTTATAGGATAGAAAGTCAGATCTGCTTCTTGTTTGATCTTTTACTGTGGGTAATTTCAGTTTTAAAATACCCTGTGATACATCATGGGGCAAACAACCTCTGAGCTGAAACCCAGCAAAGAGATATTAATGGGCCTGCTATTTAGTAACAGCAAGAGAGCATCCTATTCCATAAATGTTTTTTTTTTCTTGTAAATTGAGTCCTCAATATGTCCTTGGCAAATGAAAGATACCTCTGGCACAAGGAGACCACAGGCAGCCCCTCAGATATTTTAAATGATAATCACCACAGCAGGCCTTTTTTTTGCTATAGTAATGACTAAAATCTGAAAACAATCTTATAAACAAGATTTTACGAAGGTACTTGACAACTTCTTTTCTTTAATACTTCACAAGAATCATTTACTTTTATTAGACAGCTGAATCCATGGGGGGGGAAAGGAATGTCCAGGTCCAGGGCTCCATCATTCTTCTTTTGAAGCCATTCTAGATGAATAGGACCCTAGTGATTTCAAATAATTTACCAGCCAGCCACTAGTAACTTCATAAGATTTTTTCCCTCTGGGACTGTAAGTTGCTGGACTGCTGAGTCCAAGCTCTGATACTACATTGCTAAGTGGATGAAAGTGGTAGAATTAAATGAGAGCATTTTCAAACATCATTTGGTCCTTGCTGCTTTGCAACAAGGATCCCTGTTGTGCCCAGTGTGTTAGCTCATGGAGAGAAGAGATACATATTTACAGAGTTACCTACTCAATCATGAACTAGTGCAATCACTTGCATTTAAATCTGATGGAAAAGCAGAGATCAGCCATTGCTTTTAGGTATGTAAACACTTGCAGGACTTGTGAAAAAATCATGATGGATTTTAACCTCCTGCCTTTCATGGCAGGGAAGATACTAAAAAATTATTCTAGCTGATGTACATCTGTAGGTCTACAAATATAATAACTCAAAAGGAAATTGGAGGTATTTAGTGTGAAGTAATGGGCATTTGAAGGAGAGTCTTGTGTGACCCCTGGGATTAATTCTGTTTAAAATGGCATGTATTATTTGAGTTGTAGCAAGAAAAAGCTGTGATATGCCATTGGTTTAATATGCACTCTGCAAAAAGCAATTGAGCAGTAATTTTAGCAACCAAGAAAATCTTTTCAATTTACAACCCCTTCCTCCCGACTCCCTCCTACCCTGCCCCAATGTCAGGTGAAAGGTTGGGGTTTTTTATTTTTAATGTCATTGCCAAAAGAAATGTATACCTATTTTTTTCTTGTTAGGAACTATTAGACATACTGTCATGTCTTGTAAGGGAGAGCTGTCATGTGTTCCTGTATTCCTTAAAATATAATCTCAAGCCAAAGAAAATAACAGTGTTTTTTTCTACCTGCTCAAATAATGAAACATTATCCTACATACCTGATGCCCCAACCACCTTTGTGGATTCTCAACCCCTTAAAGTAGTACCATTACTTTAAATTCCATAACTGTGGTGGCAGAGCTATGCTAGCAAATACTGTGGGTCATAGCTTGTGAATTTATTATGTATAAAAAAGATAAAAATAGATTATAATATTAAATAATGAATTGAAGCAGGGGAAAAAATTAAAACATTATAGATCCCTGTCCCCATTTTGTCAGGAACAGAAAGCAGATGATTTTTCCATTCTGATATATTCTGACACTATAATAGGACCAAAGAAATCTGTTGCTTAGTGAACTATTTTATAGTTTTATTTTGACCTTCTATATAAACTATACTAGTCACCCAAATCATTTTGGTCTGCATTTACAGCAGTTATAATATTACAATGAAATAAATACATCAAGATTTTTAACTATAGGTGCCTAAAATTAGGTTCTTTTTTCTTTATTCAGATGCCTAAATAAGTGGCCTGATTTTTAGCAGTGTAGAGCAGCAAGCATCTCCTGTTGAAGTTACAATAACTACATTATATTATTATACCAATGGAAGTCCACATGGTACATCTTATTAATGTCACCTCATTCCCTGATAATAGTGTAAATGACCCACATTACCAGCTTATCAGGATTACAGCTGTAATGAGACATCTTTGCTCAGCATCTATGGTACAAAATATATTGGATATGATGCTAAGCTAAAACTTCACTACTGTTGAAAGTCACTTTAGTAGGACAAATAAGACTTTTTTTTTTTTGTCCCACTAGAATTTGGATGCTTTACAGGTAAGTTGTGGTACTGCTATGCACAGGTTAGAAATGGAAACAAGTTCACATGAGCTTATTGACCAGAAATCTCTGCCAGCATGATTTATAGCTTTAGTATTGAACTCTATAGATCATCTAAATTTCTGTAAATGTGCAGTTCAAAGTTTTGCAGGTCTCTTGTGGAAAAAAAATGTAAGACATAACCCCTTAGGTCCGTACAGCAGAGACACTGATATGTTTCTCATTAAGACAAATGACCCTGGGATACAAATGAAAATGAGATGAAACTGCTCATCTGAAGAGGTTATCTCATTGCCTACAATGTGAAACAGAATTTAAAAGTTCCTTTTTATTAAGAATAACAGTGGTGTACATAGTTAAAATAATTTATATCTTATCCAAAGCAAACTAATTTATTAAATAAAATTAGATCATTTATAAAAGTAACAGCTTAATCCCTTAAAGATATGGTCTGGGGATAATATTATTACCCTTCCTCAAGACCTTTTATCCCATATAAATGGGTTTGACAGATGTAAAGGAGGCCCTAAAATCTGGTCTTAGCTCAGAAAGGAGTCCCACAATGCAGACACAGGGGAAAGCAAGCTAGAAGTTTCCTTCCCATGGCTTCATCACAACCCAGTGTAATGGATATCTCTGGGGCACAAATATGGATGAGGAGAGAGTATCCAGTCTAGGGTAGTGACCAAAGCCTGAGGCCTAGCAGACTGACCTAACTTGGGCTGTTTAAGTAGTCTGGTGGCCACTCCAGCCCCTGAAGCAGTCCAAAACCAAGAAGGTTTCAAAGTGACACAGACCCATCTTAGCTCACACTGCTTGTATGCTGGAATTCCTCTGCTGAAATCTTGTTCTGGAAATTTCAACAGAGCCAAGAGAGTTTGGCCCTCAACACTGACTGAAAGTGAAGGAGACTTGGTCGCATTTTGTGCCTTTGAAAACCTCCCAATTGACAGATATACCAACAGTTGTAAATAAAATGTCTTTCTGTTTGAACAAGCTAATCAAACCAAGCCTTGTTAAGGCTAACTTCATGTCACTTCTCAAGTCAAAAGTCATCATTTGTGGCTGATGTATTCTAAAACATATTAAGCTTAAACCGTGTCTTTTGTAAATTAATACTTTGCTCTTCAGTTTAAGAATTTCTCAATACTTGTGTAAAATACACTTATATTTTCTTACTTTAGGCCTCAATCCAGCAAATAACTACATGTGTAATTTTAAACATGACTAATCCCATTCAAATCAATGGCATAACTCATGTGCTTACATTTACACAAATGCTTAAATTAGATTAGGATCATACTGACATATTTTAAATTAAACTTAAAGCACCACTCAATGAATATGGGGTAGACAATATGATTATGATCTTGGAAGTCACAAAGTTCCCTATATTAAAAAATTTCTCCCTTCTTTTATTTTTACAGAGACATACTTTAAAATATTCAAGGAAATGAATCCAATAATCTAAATGCAAATTAGAAAACCGGCATGTTGAAAACTAGTTTTTTTTTCAGCTGCTACTAGAATACATGTAACTTTATTAATCTGCTATTTTGTTTTCATTGATGATATAATTATTCGTTTGAAAACAATAGAATATTCTTTGTAGCTTTTATATTAGTTATTATTTGGTAATAATTCAAGGGCATAATCCTACAAATATTTAATTATGTGCATAAATAGTTACAGAGGGATTATGAAATTATTTTTTCACATGTAGAAATCACATCACTTTAGCCTAATTTGCTTGTAGGGCTGATTTTATGGAAGTGGGACAAAATGAAGTGATGTTGCGTCCATATGCCACATATTTGGTCAAGAGGAGGATACCACTGGAGTTGATCTTTTCCACTCCTTCCTTGCTGATGGTTCTGGTCCAGAGGTTCAAGCCTCTTCCAACTCTGGCATTGAAATTGCCAAACAGAATAAGCCTGCCTCACCCTGGAACATTAGCAAGGACTTGGTCAAGGTTTTCATGTAATTCCTCCTTGGTTTCATCAGCTGCAACAAGAGTGGGGGCATATGCACTGATAACAGTGGTGTATTGGCTCCCTGACAGTTTGAGACAGAATGTCACAAGGCACTCATACATTCCTCCAGGCAACTCATTGAGTCAGTTTCTGAGCTCATTGTTAATGGCAAAGCCAGTTTCATGAAGTTGCTGTTTTCCTTCTGTTTATCTTTCCATAAGAGGGTATAGCTGCCTCCTTATTCTTTGAGCTACTCATCTCCTGCTTGCCAGGTCTTTCTCAGTGCAGCAGTATCAATGTTGTCACCTGAGTTCCTGGGTCATGATTGCAATGTGGTGGTCTGGGCATATTAGGATTGTTCACAAGGGTCCTGATGTTCCAGGCCCTGAAACTGATTGTGTGCCTTTGTTGATTTCAATCACAGTAAAGGTGGTCCCATTGGGACCACAGTTATCCAGTCAGGAAAAAGCTTTGTTTCAGGCACCTTTTCTAGCTCCCTCCCCATGAAGAAGGCTCCTCAGTTGCAATTACAGCTGCTGAACAGCACTCCTGAATCATCCAAGTTCTAGACAACCTTCTTGTAACTGCTGCCGTCATGCCAGGAGTTTCCAGGCTAGGAGCTCCCAGGCCTACCAATCCTGCTTCCATCATCACTAGCTGGTTGGAAAATGTGCTAAAGCTGTTTTCATGAAAGACACCTGTGCATGATTTCTTTAATGGTGGAGAAGCTGCTACACATCAGCTTCCACATGATTCTTGACAGAAGGGGACCATAATCCAATGGCAAGAAAGCCAAGATAACTGAAGATCATGTTCTGCTCCAGCCTTCATTTGCCTTTGCAGCCACTGAGATTCTAGCATCTTCTTCCATTTGTTCTCTGCCATTGAGGACTTGTAGACACATGGCTGGGGGATGGACAGGCTTCTTATACTGGTGACCTGTACTCACCATGTCACAGCACTGCCAGAGGATATATGTGGCTCTTCAGGAGGAAAGCATTGCCATCTGATGTCTTATCCACATTCTGGTGGTAATGCTGGTGCTTGGTCTGTGACTGCTTATTCATCAGAGTTACCTCTACTTATTTCCCAGCTAACCTTCCCTAAAGGTAATTCCACTATCCACCACCTGCAGACATACTGGGTAGCAGTACAGCTCTGTCATCAGATCTGTACAACACTATGGTAATTTTTTTCATGTGCTCTGTCCTAAGCCCCTGATATAGAGAGCTCTTCAAAAGCAGGTTTTTGCATTTGTATGTAGCTGTACTGAAGTCAGCAAGGCTCCACATAAAAGTATAGTTTTAGAATCTGTCCACACACACATATTCTAGGCTTAGAGCACCGCTTGGCAATTAGATATAATTTATCATATAATTCATCAATAAGAAAAATTTGAGACCAAATCATTTTCTAAATTTCATGTGTTTCTTCATGAATTTGTGACTTAAAAGGAAAAGTCTGCCCCTGCCCCCCTTCTCCCACCCTCTCCCCCTACCTAGGAAAATTCTTTTTGTGTGTTTGACCCTAATCAAACAACATGAATTCTTCTCTGATTGGCTTTGACTTCAAGACATAGAATGGTCTAATGGCTAGATACTCCATTCTATTTTCTTATCTCCTCCTAAGAGTATCAAATTCTAGCTACGGTCCTAAACTTAAAAAGATTTACATGCAAGTCTCAATTTCTGCACAGTTTTGCACATTGCAAAAATGGCCATTTTATAGAAATCCAATGTTTAAAATAAAAAAAAAACAGCTAGAATTATTTGACCCAAAAATGCTCCCTTTCAAGTCACAAACAAACTTTTGATGATTTCAATGGGAGACTGCATACCTAGTACCCTGAAGCACCCTTTAAAATCTTCAATAAAGGAAGCCCTTTTTTATTGTGCCTGATTAATTCTATCTGCATTATTCCCTAAGTAGCATTATATTGCAAACAGTTTTTTTTTTCATTTCAATTCCTTTTTCTACATACAGTCTTATTGCTCTTATACTATTCCCTTTTCTCCATCTTTGACAATCAGCTTCAATGTCCTTTTAGGGTAGCAAAAAAATATGCAAAGAAGGCAGGAAACAAACAATGAGATGTAGTTTGGTGTTTTTGTCTGAAGTCAAGCAGAAAGCAGGGTAGATTTGCACATCTACATTACGGTGTGTTAAACAGGGTGTAACACTTACACAAGGTGCTTCCAGATGAGACAGAATGTGTATCTTGCAGCATTTCAAACCCTTTTGAGATGCTGCAAGAGTCACATGCAGAAATGGGAAAATGTTTCCTATGCTGCATGTTTGCAGCACAGGGGTAAAATTAGATCCCTAGATATGCAGGGGTCAAAAAAACCTGCACTGAAAAGAAGTGGAGCAGGCAACCAGAGGCTGGGTGCTCCATAGGGACACTCTAGCTGCCAGAGCATCTCTGTGGTTTGCCCTCACCCTGGTGCTGAAGCACACTGCTTTTCCATGAAGGCCGGCAGCATGCCAGCAGCAGGGAGCTGGACCCAGGCTCCACTGTTGGTAAATAAGGGGGCAAGGGGCTGGAGAAGTGGGGAGGGGACCATGGTGGGGACCTCCACTGGCCCTGCCCTCTCCCCCAGCCTCCTAATCCCTTCCCCACCTGGTCCCACCCCCTGCCTGCCCCCTGAGCTCCCCCAATCCCTTCCCCACCTAGCCCCATCTCCCCCAGCTCCACAAAACCTTCTATGCCCAGTCCCAACCCCGCCCTTCCCCCAATCCCTTCCCCACCTCAGCCCCCTCAGCCCCCCCGATCCCTGCCCTCCCCCCAGTATCAGGAGGAAAAACAAACTAGATAGATAGACTATCTATCTCGATAGGCTAGATAGACACCTTGCCAGGGTCATCTGACCCCAGCATTCTTTCTTGCTCATGGCAGGGGGTCAGACTTGATGACCTGCTCAGGTCCCTTCCAACTCTACCAGCTATGAAACTATGAAACAAACAAACAAACAAAAAATCCCGGTACTTACCAGCAGTTCCAGCTGCCATCTGTGTCACTGGGGCCCTGTTTGTATAGTGCAGGGATGGGTGACCACCCCAGCAGCACCAGCCTGGGCTCTCCTGCCCCCATTGCCCTGTGCTGCATGGGGAAACTCTGCCAGGAAGCTCTGGAGCCCCCGCAGCCCCTGCTCCTGGAGTGAGTAAAGGCTTTTTTCTTTCTTTTCTTTTTTTAAGTGCCGAGGCTGGGGTGGGAGGGCAGCCATGGAGGGCTGGGGGTGCAAGTGGGGAAAGGGGCCAGCTATGCAGCCACTGGAGGGTCTAGGGGAGCCGGGGGGTGGGGCTGGGGAGGCATCCTTTGGTGGGGCTGCAGGAGACAGGGGATAGGGTCAGGTGGGAGACCAATCCAGGGGGCTGGGGGAACAAGCGGGGGTGAGACAGAGCATGTGGGCCCTACAGGGGAGGTAGCCCCTGTGGGAGGGCTGTAGCCCCTGCGGGGGGGCTGTAACTCCTGAGGGAGGGCCATAATTCCTGGGGGAAGGGAGGGGCTGTAAGACCTGACAGTGGGGCTGTAACCCCTGTGGGGGGGGGCAGCAAAATATGTATTAATAAATTAATGTAATATGCATTTAGAGTTAACTTTATTATTATGATAGAGACAATGGTAGTCTTCCAAATTGCTTTAACACTGTAGATATATCAATTATACATTGCCCAAGTAATCACTGTCTCTCTGTCTCTGTCTCTCTCTATAGTGGTCTTTTGTTTTAATTGTGGAAGAACATGGATTTTGGGGTATTTTACAGAATGACTTTGGTATTTTTCTCTCTGGGATTTTTCAGTTTTCCAATAGGGAACACCAGAATTTTTGCTAGGGAGGCCAGTGGCAGGACCCGGCCTGCTCAGAGCTGGCAGCATGGACCCAGCTGACTGTGGCTGACCTCCTGCCTGGCCAGTTGGGGCCAGGAGGAGAAGTTTTGACAGTTCAAAGCAAGCCACCACACCCAGAACATCATCCAGGCAGTAGCTACCCAGATGGCTGGACAGGGGGCACACATGGCAGTAGTGCTGCACAAAGGCCACCTCTGCAGCCACAGCCCACTGGCAGCTGGCCCAGATGGGCAGATACCTCATCCGGGTCTGGCAGGTGAGCGGCAGGTCACAGCCAGACAGCATCCCCCAACTGCCAGACTGCTGCAGTGGGTAGAGGGTGCAGGGAACTCTCAGGGATGCTTCAGCAGTCCAGTTGGCACAAAGGGTAGTGTCCCTGGCTACCAACTGGCTGGGCCCCAGAAGCACCTGAGATCTACTTGCCAGGGCAGCTATTTGTACTGAAGGAGCCAGGACAGGGAAGCTTTTTATACTGCTGGGGACAGCACAGGCGCTGGCCCCAGTCTCTAGCTCCCCCTGGCTGCAGATCTGGGAGGAGCCAGGCAGGGTTATTTCACCCCAAGTGGCACAGTTTGCTCCACAACAAAGTGTATGTCTGAGCATGTGCACTGAGGCAAAAAGCCCCAGCTCAAATTTGTACCACTTCTATTTGAGCTGCTGCAAGCGCATGTGCTTGCGTGTGTGGACGCACCCGCAGTATTCATCTACACATGCTATTAAAGTAATTTAATAAACTCTAGTGCAGTTCACATTGGAGTTCATTGCTCCCAGGCATGACATTTGCATGTGTATCCAGGACTACAGCATGTTGAGTCAGGGTGGAGCAGCTTTGGCTGGCAAGGGGTCCCTAGGGTTCACCTGCACTGTTCTGACCCAGCACAAGAAGTTGCAGAGGGGCTGGCTGGGGCATGAGGCTACTTCAGTGTGAGTCTAGCTGGCAGACAGCCACTTCACAGAAGCAAGACAGCCCCAGCCAGTCCCATCAGTATCTATACATGTATTGTGGTGGAGAAACTAACTCCACCATAGGACAGTACTTGTATTTGGCAGCAGTATCCTACAATGGGGTGAATTAGTCTACTCTGTCCTAATAATACTGCACATGGTAGATGGTGACGCTTTACCGTGGAGCTAATTACGCAAATCTGCAGTAAACAGCTCATGTAGATGCACCCACTGCATTACAAGTGTACTGTTCCAGGTTTAGGTAAGTTAAGTTACTAATGTAAATTCTCAAGGCTACCACGTATAAGTATGCAACAAACTTAAGTTCTATAGAAACTGGTGGACAAATGAAGCCATAGAGCTGGGTATATAACAGTTTTTTTCAGCTGAATAAAGTGAAAAAAATTGGTGGAGGGAATAACTTTCAGTTGAAACAAAACAGAGATGTTTTTGTTCCTTTCATTACAATACCTCCCCCCAACCATTCATTTTTGTCAAACAAAAGTTTTGCTTGACACATTTTAAGGAGCTCAAAACATAATGTTTTAGCTTTGCATTCAACTCTTTTTAAAATGCATTAGAAAGCAATTTTTCAAAGATTTTGTTTATAAAGTATTAATACAAAATATTTCAGCATTTTCAAAATGCTTCAACCTTTTTAATTGTTCCTTGCAACAATTTTTTTTCTCTCTGAAATCCATTTCCTGAATTGATTCAAAAAAACCCCAACAGACTTACTATGGCATCTCCCTAGCAGGAAGCTGATGTCTTTCCTGGGTGTCAAATTGTTCTGTCTTGTCCCAGAAGGTAGTATGAACTGACACGACTAGTTTTGCCAACTGGCTGAAGTACTCACAAAGGCTGAATAGATTTCCAGTAATAATGTGAATATATCCATCTCTAAAAAAGGATCTCTGAAATTTATATAAAAGAGCTTGTGCTCATTGTTTAGAAATAGCTTTAGTTCTCTTAAAAATCCTTATTTAAATGAATCGACTGCTCATTAAAAGTATCTGTCCTGATGACATCAAAGGGAAAAGGATCAGGTCAGACCATATCTTTATCTACATAAATCTGTATTTCTGTTTACCTATATAATATTTATATTTATCTCCTCCTTTTGGCCCTTTTGTTCTTTTTTTTTGAAGTTCACAGCTTCATCCATAAATTGCCCTCCAAATATATAGTGTGTAACATGGCATATCTATCAATTTATTTTTCCAGCTGCTTCAAAAAGGGTCAATGAATACTGGGAAGAAACTAACTTGAAACACCTTAATTCCTTTGAAGAAGAGCAACTGAAAGAAATTGACAGTAAGTTCCTGATTAGACCTCTTCACCTGAGCCCATTTTTTCTTTCCCTTTCTGTAGGCTTTTCATTACTGGGGGAGGGAGGGAACAGTAGGATTGTGTAAACTACTTTGTAGAATCAGCAGAAAAGTAAGGCAAGTTTTGCAGCTACTGTGAAGTGTACAAAATTGTGCTCCATTAATGAAATCAAACTATGTCTCCTTATGGGATTAGCTGGATGATAATTAAGCCGTCTATACTTCTAAATGACACAAACCTGTCAGCTGTTCCAATTCACTGTTCTTAAAGTGACAGTGTTCCAAGGCTGCAATTTTGCAAGCTCACTCCTCTTGTGACAAGCATTGGTTTCTTGTCCATATCAGGGACAAGGGACCTGAATCTTTTACACTGAGATGAACAATGTATTGGCAATTGCATTAATTTTGCTGGTGACAAGATAAACCCTGGATGAGGTGATTAGTAATAAATGGCACACTACAGAACCACGCACTTGGCACATCACTAAACAAGAGTCCAACAGAATGAAATATAAAGATGTTGTCCAGCCAAGCAGCATGGCATTTTGCAATGAAAAGATTTCCTTATACATGCATTTTTGATCTCACGACATGCACACTTTGAAGCAATGCTCTTTCACGTACAGTCAAGTACAACTACAAAAACTAACCATGGTACTTTTCTATGTAGGTAGGTATGTAACCTCCCCATATCTGACACTTCTGAGTTGCATTGAACCACTCTGGTGGAGAAAAGAGGAGGCTGTTAGTAGTGAGACATCTTCCAGAAGGGCATACTGAAAACTTTTCCTCTTATTAGCCACAGAAGCAAAAAATATCCTTTCCTCCCTACCCCCCAGCATTCAGTAACAGACCTAGAGCTCTTTCCAATGAATCAGACTCATGTGGAGAAGATGACTTAATTGGTTGTGATAAGGAGGTCTTTTGGTGTATTGTTGTTATGAAGGAAGTTGTTTTTTAACTCTAGCATTAACGGGTTCTTAAGTATACATTTTTCTATCTTTTGTATAAATGTTCCCTATATAATTATTGCATAGTGTCCTACTCTTGAGATGGAAGCTAAGCAGTTTAAAGAAATTAAACCTGTTGTTTTATATTACATCTGTTTTCAGTCCTATTTTTCTATGATTCAGTGATAGTTCAGAAAAAAATTCCCATATACAAAAAGAATATTCTTTTAGTCACAAAGTCTTATAATTTATTATTCCTCTACATTGCTCAGTTGGGCTCATCTGAGTTCTGGAAGAAATTTCCTTTGTGACTGAGAGGAAAAAGAGATACCATTTTCCTACAGCAATTGTCAATGACCTCCTTTTAGTGATAAAGCTGTAACAGGTTTCCATACTCCAGAGACCCAAAGACTAAGTAATATTTTATGTAAGACCAATTATTGTGGTGGGAAGGTATATCTTCATTTACAGAACACGGTGATATATTCTAACCTGTCTAAATTCTCCAAGTAATTCAAAGTAATTTGAGGTCATTTGCAAGCAACAGTTTATCAAGTCCATCTGGTATCTCTAAAAACTTAAACAATAAATATGCACTGCTTATTGTTATCTTTCTTTTATTTGTATGGATGGCAAGTGATAAAAATCAAGCAAGGGTGCTCCTGCAGAGACTGCAAAGGTATAATGTGAAAAATAAAAAGATACCGACATCTGGAATTTGTCAAGTGATCATTATAGTCATATCACTTTGCAGAAGCAACCTTGTTCACCTTCTTAAAGGAACTAGTGCACATCTTCAAGGTTCCAAAGCCTCTGATTAGCATTGGTATTTTGTCCATTTAAAAAGGACTGAACACTTGAATCATTTGCAGGAGAATACAAGACTATCGACGAATGCATTAATTGTTACCCATGACAGAAGTGATCGATAATAGGCAGCACACTGAATAACATAAACCTCACTAAATTGAATGCAGTGATAGAATTCAAACTGACAACACAGTAAAATAGGGCTGCACTAGCAACTGTGTGTAGCCCAGTTTTGGGGAGAGTGACTAGCTATGAGAGGATTTTCAGCCATCATATTCTTTCTGTAACCTGCAATCTGCTAGTATTCACCCTACCATTCAGTGTCATCTGTCTATATAAACAGGCTTTAACATCTAATTTTCCAGGAACACCTGAGGGTACTTAAAGAACTGCGTGTTGTTCCTAAGAAGAGAGCAATATTTAACACTATTCAAGTAAAGCACAACAATACTGCACACTGTACATATAATCCCATGGTTGTTTTTCCTCAAGCAGCAGAACCTGAAAAAAATTGAAGTTTTCACTTGTGGTGAACCAGAGAAATAGATAAATAAAGAATGAATCTTCCCTCTCCTCTGCATGTCATACTCCTCTGGGTACCTGCAGCAGCTGCAAACATTAGACCTCTGACTCTCCTTTAAGGAAAGCTCCTTCTCACTTCAGGGACTCTCCAGCCTAATTACTTCATCCTTTCAGGAGTCCAGTAAAACCATCATAATTTCTTATTGTTTATACAATTTAAAATACATTCTGACTAAAGCTGCATATGTGCAATTACCAATAAACATCATTATAGTTTATAGAAGTCTGACTGATACAACAGAAGGAGCAAGAAGTTCCATCCCTCTAAGTCTGATTCTGTGGCATACATTTATTATATATGTATATTTAAAATAAAACCTCACATGCAAAAGGATGCCTTTGGTGTGTTTGAAACACCCTAGCTATTTTGGTCTTTTCCCATGACTCCAATATACTGTTAATCTTTTATTCTGTGGTGTCGGCTGACCTTTGAAAGTGGGATGTAACTCAAGGGTATATATCTAAAGGAATTATGGAAGAAAAGGCTCCAGACCTAAGATGATTTGATTCAATTGAATTCAGAGCTACATTCCAAAAGGATGACTTGAAAAGGAAGTGGCTCTTAATGCCACATATAAAAAATATGACATTGATGACATTCTTTCCATAGAGAATCATGGAGACATAGGTGGGTTTGTCAAGTTGATTTGAGCAGGCTTCTCCTGACTTTGATATTCAAGAAGCCTCACTGAGCCATGCCATTCCTTTAACTTGTAACCTGGTAGCTACTTCAGAAGACTGTAGACTAAAACTAAAGACTAGGTACCAAAGTAAGATGGTGAAACACCACAGGGGTCATTTAACAATGAATATCATGTTTTAAGTCCAGATTTTTGTTAAAGCATGTGTTCATCTTGAAGAAGATTCACTCTGTCTTTCAAGCAAGGATAGATTAACAGAGGTAGGTGAAACTGTACTGAGCATTACTGTGAGTAATGGTGGCTGAAGCAGCAGCACTTCCACATACTAATTTCTGGGGAAAAAATGGCTAAACTCAAGAATTTAGTGGAGGAAAGGTGATCTTTGAATTTTCAGAGAATAAGTTTTGGCATCAGAGTTCAGTGTTGTTCCCATGACCCACAATACAAATGCTCTGCCATATACTGACAGTGTATAAGGTTTGTCTTTCAAACACAAATGGTTTTGAAGTATTTGTCCTCCCTTTCCACTAGTATTTACTTTGAGCATGCCTTTTTCAGGTAACTAAACCATAAATATAAGCCTATCCAGACAAAATTAGAAGACAAAATCAAGATCAATCTACCATGGATAGTTTACAAATCTATATGAGGTTAATCCTGCTAAACAGAAAGAGACATTTGACTGAAATTATTGCATCCACTCATGTGCATTTAGACACTATGTGGCCAAGCCCTAAATGTAGACAGTTCTGAAATGAGGAGAAGACTGTCTAACCTGCTATTATCCACATCAAAATTATCATTCTGAAAGTATTCCTTTAATTTATTTTCTTCTGCAAGAAAGAAATGCATGGCAGGACATGACAAAAAGATGTTAAATTGCTTTTATTGTACTCAGTTGGAGTGCACATCATGTCTGCTTGTCTGCTTTGCCTCCCCTGCAGCAATAAAAAAGCCACTCAAGAAAAAATAAAGCACATATTTAAAGAAACCACAAACAGAAATACAAATAAAAATAATTGAGATACAAATAGAACTATAGGCAAACATCTTAAGCACCCACACAAAGGATGTAAATGAACTGTCTGCCTAATACGGATGCTCTTTTATTAAGAGCAGAGTAGAACTGCAATTGGTATGCTTGGGGACACTTTCAGGTGCATTTTTAAGAGAACACATTGTCAAAAACTGAATTTTCTTCTACAGGTTCCACCAGACCCCATATACCCTTTTAATATTTACCTGAATTTTGCTGAAATGCTCAGGCCAGTTATTTACTGAAAGAATTCAGAAGGGTAATTCACGGCTGTAGGAGCCACCAGCAAATGGTAACTTACCTCAAGCAATACTGAATTGTGTGAAATACAAGCTATATGTATGTAAATGCAAAGTACATTATTATAGGAAATATTCAAATGCTCTTCTATCACAGTGTATTAAAACATCTTAAAAAGTGACTTTCTGGAACTACAACCGAGAGGCATTTGTTATCTGTTCACACACAAAGAGCAACAATATGCTCTTAATTAAAATGCCATTTATTTTCCAGTAAGGGAGGATAGAAAACAAGAAGCAAGTGTAAAATCTCAATGAGCAAGCACATGGTCGGTGTCTTCTCTGTAACAGTTAGTTTCTGAAAACAAAATCTCCATTTTTCCTGAAGCAGCAGCCTCTCAGAAACGTAGAGGTGATTACATGTAAGCTAGGGAAATAAAACTCAACATCCACACTACAGTTAAAATGTTTCCAGGACTAGCAACTAAAAAATAACTCCTTCCACATAAATACCAAGAAAATTTACCCTGGAGCCACAACAGTTTTAAACATGGAATCTGACTGTTTCATTTTTTAGAGAACCACTTTTCAGAGTGGAGCTGGCAATTTTGGTAGCGCTGAAGAGTATATACCCATACACCTATGTATAAAGCTAGATTTCAGGGACAAAGGAATAATAACATGTTCCACAAATGCCAACAAAGCCTCCACAGAACTGGGTTTCATGTGCATACATTGTTGCTCCCCAGAGTCTTGCCCTCAGCAAGTGATAAAGAGTGGTTCCATACACACCCAAACCCTAAGGGCCCTTCTACAAGTGCAGATAAAGGCATAATGGGATCTAATGTTTGATCCACATAATCATGACTCCTGCCATGCCACACATGCATGGCAAGAAACATGATTGTGGGATAGAAACTCAGATCTCATTACGCCCAATCCTGGTCTCCTTGCTTCATCAGCAAGAAGCAAGCTTCCACAGTCGAGGGCCACCTCAGCTCATGGAGCTTCAACCCACAGGATGCCCGCCCCTGCAGCTGGTAGACAGCACTAGGTGCAAACTCCCAGTCACAGGCATGCACCATACACTCCACAGCTGGGAAAGAAGCTCCTGCAGTCTCAAAGCCCCACAGGTACACAGAGTTCCCCACAGTTGGGAGTCCTGTCACTTGGAAGCTTCCAGGCTCAGGAATGAACATGGTCCCCTGAGCTAGGAGCTCTGATCAGGTGATGGGGCTCCTAGCCACAAGAACCCCTAGCCACATTAAATGAATGGTGCGTTAGGAAGCAACCACAAAGGTATTACCCATATTTTGTGGAATAACTTTGTGGCTTATTTCTCTTCTCATCACACCATTAATTTAGTTAATGTGTAGCTCGGTGACCACTCAGTTATAGAGAAATAAGACAAGACGGGACTGCCAAGGTCATCTAGTCCACCCTGCCACCTGAAGCAGGATCATCCCTATCCAAACCATCTCAGACAAACCATGATCTAAACTCTAAATACGACTACTGTCAACCCTGATGTAACACAGTTCTAAAACCCTAACCTGCAACAGGTAAAGCAGGAGAACCATTGCAGCTGCTGTTCTGCTTCTATAAAACATTGTCAACATATGCTCAAGAGGTCCCAGATAGAGGGCCAGACTCCCTGCTACAAAGGAAGGCAAAAAAACCTATACTCTACACCAATCTGAGCATGGGGTTAAATTCCTTCCTGACCCCAAATATGGTGATCAGCCTGACGCTGAACAGAGGGACAAGACCCTCTAGTCAGGAAACTCTGGCTTCGCTCATTTTTCAACAGTAGCATTAGGACACTTCAATCAAAATTTCCAGCCTTGGCTGTAGCCAACACTCAACATCTTTGGAAAAGCTCAAAAAGCACACATGGAAACCTATAGCAGACAGAGATGGGAGAGGGGCAGGGGCAAACAGAAAAGCCTACAAGCATGAGGCATACCATCCATGTTAGAAAAAAGGCAGGCATACACCTAGATCATCCCCAACCAGAGTGAAGCCACATACATTCACATGTGTATGCCGAAAAATATGCAAATAACCTTTGTTGCATGTTCAAGTCACAAGAGCTTATGAATATAACCATTTTTACCAAATACAAGATGAAGTCCATTCCCCAAATCAGTGTAGGGTAAAAAAAGTTTCAAATCTTACATTCATAGAAAAGGAAGCCACATTTCATACATTGTCTATCACTATCAATAAACTGCTGTCAAAATCAATGTGCTTATTAATGGAAACCAACATGAAGTTGACCAAATGCAGAAACACTGAGTATGACTATGAAGTTCATGACCTATATGGGGCAAAAATGCTGACGGGAACCTACCATAAGAACACGCTAGTGCAGCCCATCTGAATAAGACATATGGTAGTGTCCATTGAGCACAGTCTCCCTAAGCACTCTCTCTTTTTCAAGTCATGGTGAGCCACTATAATGGATCCATTTTTACTTCTTCACTGCCACAATGAAGCTGTGCCTTTCTTTTCCACTTCCACTTATTTCTATTTCTACATGAGCCTTAAATGTCTGGCAAACATCACCAACAGGGCTTCAAGGAGTTCATCAGAATCCCTCTGTCACTCTATTCTCAGCCTGTCACATATGATTAATATGGCCCTGCCATCCATGAGGTGAACTGCAACCATGTTGCTGTACACCTCATCTGCATATAATTTTTTGGAGGATCCCAGGACTTGTGACAAGAACACCTAATTTCAGTTCCAAATGGGAGGCTAATTGACAAATGAAACCTTTATGGGGGTGGGTTGAGGGGGTATCTGAAGCAGAGCTAAGGTGTGGGGTCACTATGACTTGAATTGCTTTTGACTTTACTAGGGTCAAGCCCAATGAACTGTATGGTAAATCATGAGCCTTTTTGCTTTACTTGAGTAAAGGATACTCAAGACCGTTAATGGTCATGTTCCTGAGATTGAGTAACACCAACTATAGATCAGAGCCATCCTGCAAGGTCTGAACTGTGCATTCATCCTAACCATTGGATTGTGGATAACCTGGGCTATAATGGGTAATGGTTATGCCACAGTCACTTGCAAATTGTTTCATCGTGTGACTTGCAAATGGAACATGGTCACAGACAATTTATTTAGGTATGCCATGGTGAGCAAACACAGTTTTCATTTTGGCTACTACCATGCCAGCTGTTTTGTCTGGCAGGTGCAAAACTTCTTGGCACTTGGAGTAATAGTTGAGTATAATCAAAAAAAGACTGTCCTTGTGGGTCAAAAATGTCCCCTGCCAGTTTTAGCCAAGGCAGGTCTGGGATCTCACGTGAGATTATGGGCTCTTTCTGATTACTGGGTTGGAGTTCTTGACAGGGCGCACAATTATCAATCCACTGCTCAGTGTAGGCATTCATTTTAGGCTAATACATGATTTGTTGAGCTCACACTTTTGACCTTCATATGCTTTGATGGGGTAAGTAAAGCAATGTCAAAATGTTGGTTCTTGCACCACTTGGAATGATTATTTTGGGCCTAATTAAAGCAATTATTCTGAATCCAGATTTGGTCTCTGAGAGGTCAGTAGGGCTTTAGTTCAGGTTTGACTTGTTTTTTGGCAGCTCAGACGCTGTGCTCTCAGGCTGAGTTGATCCGTTTCCATCAGGCTATAAATCACCTTTTCTGCTTGGAAAAGATCGGGTTCAGGAAGAGTGAGCATTGTGGCTCTAGAAAGTGTGTCATCCACTAATTTGTCTTTTCCTTTGGTATAGTGAAGAGGAAACTGGCCCAAACCTTCAAAAACATCTGAGTATAGTTTGAGAAGGTTGCAGGTACTGTCAGCGCCATTCCATGGACTCATCTGATAAGGTCTAAAGTGGTGCATGCCAGCCTACCAAGTTTTGGTAGGTCACTATTGTGTTATATAAAAAATTAAATCAGATTCATTAGCGCCAGCTTTGGAGTATGCAATGATTGCACCTTGTGGTTTGATGTGTGCACCACCAAATGCAACCAATGTAAGCTGAACTGGAGTCTTCCGTACTTTGTCTTGCAAAGCCTTTGCTACATTTGCTGGGATAGTGTTTGCTTCTGCTCCAGTATCTAACTTAAAATCAACTCGCAAGCCAGCAATTATGACTGTGCTACACCAAGGCCTTCTGGTTATCAAAGGTCTGTGAATGCTACTTTGCAGACATGTGCCATGTACTGACTCCTTTTGCAGACTTTGGAGCCTCTCCCTTTGATTTGTACATTTTTTGCAAAGTGGTTCACTCAAGCATTTTTAACAAGTTTCTTCAACAGCTGGGCAGAACTGAAGCTTGTGTATCCTTCCACAACTTTTCCAGGCTCTGCCTTTGTTAGCTTGATTGCCCTCCTGTAGAGCAAACTTCACTGAAGGCTTGCTTTGTTTTTGCAAAGTACTCTGGCAACTTTGCTTTTGATCAACTGTATGCAAGCTTCCTTCTGCAGACATAACTTGGGCCTTTAAGAGCCTTTCTTCTACAAATATCCACAGCCTGTGCTATAGGGAGGGTGGGATTTTCCAGAAGTCTTTCTTTGAGTTTGCAGTGAGTTATGCTGAAGAGAATTTTGTCCCTCAAAATAACATCCTCAGCAAGTCCAAATTCACAATGCTGTGCTCTGCTTCTGAGCTCTGTAACAAAAGCATCTATGCCTGGAGCCTCATTGTATCTAAGGTTCCAGAATTGATATCTTTCAAAGACAGATTTTTTCTGGGTTCTCAGCAGTTCTTGAATGCTGCAAGCACCTCTGTAAGGGCTTTGTTATTTGGTTCTGCAAACACAGCTTGCACATTGTTGTAGATTTTTAGGGCTTTAGCCCCAATGCAGTGAAGCATGACTGCAATTTTATAATCCTCCTCCTGTTACTCAGCCTTTGCGATGATCAAAGCTCCTGTAACCATCTCCTCCAATGCTTCCCAAGATTTCCAGTAAAAGATAATGCTGATGGAGGTTTGAATACTCCATTTTTTTCTCTGAATGAAAACTGTAACCCTTTTAATCAGGATGATGGTGACTCCACTGAGAGACAGGTCACTTCTGACACTATATGTTTACTCAATGCCATTGGGTTGCAGAGCTGGGGCACTCACTCAGACCTCCATACCTCTGGGGTTCTGTCCCTGAGTCACCATTCAGCAGAAACCAGTAGGGTGGCAAACAGCTTCATCTTTATTAGGAACAGGATTCATCAATTCACATGTTCACAACTTGCAGGGAGAACTACACCCACATGGCATCAGGGAGAGAGACCGGGCCACTGCTGGCCCTTAAAGGTACATTCCACATACCACAGATATGTGCCCAGAACCAAATTAATAAAACAGGATTTACTGCACAGTAAATTAAGGCACATTCATGGTATGTATAGACGTTCCCAGTTTGTACTACATAGAGGTAGGTGCCACAATGTGCTCAAAAGTGTGTTTATGGAGTACGTATGCCAAAAGTTCCAGCAGTTTCTAAGAAGGTAACATGCATTGATTCTAGATGAGCTATGTCTATGGGTACTATATACAGATTAGTACAGCTACATTTATTTCACTGTTAGTGTCTTCAAATTTTATCCTCACTCCCTTAAGCTTGGGGAGAGCAGGGTTGAACAGCAAAGGTGGGGGGAGGGGCTGCAGGAGGAAGAAGCTGAGAGGAGGCAGAAAGCAAGGGATCTACCTGATCTCCTCAACTAGATTTATTTTCCCTGCCATAGCAGTGAAAAGGGGACAAATTGAAGGCAAAACCTCCAATAATTAGATTCTATACCTGGACAGTGTAACAACTTTATAAATTGTCCATATATAAACTCTGACTCTAAATACTGTGGGGTTGTCTTATAATCAGGATTGTCCTATATTCAAGTAAATACAGTAAATGAGAAATAGTTGGCTGGTAAGGAAGAAAGTAAAGAATATCATAACCATTGCTTTTTCCTTTTTGGGGTCAGGAGGTGGGGGAGGGAAGACAGGGAGAAAAAGAGAAAGAAACTTAAATTTTATTTTTTTATTTGTCTGTCTTTCCGCATTTCTTGCGTAGATCAGGTTCTGTAAAGTCATAGTTCTATTGAAATCAATGGAGTGGGACAAAGCATAACAGTGGAGGAATGTGCCCTTATCTCTAAACTTTATTTGAAAAAAATCCCTTTCTCCTTCCCTGTTCCTTTCTTTTGAAATTCTGGCAACTCTATGCATACTAAGTAATAAACATACAGTGGCTGGTGTCACATGGGCATGCACCCCTCTCATTGCCTTCTGTTCCTTGCTTCAGAAAACAGAAATAGTGGTTTGAAATGTTTCATAAACATGAGACACTTTGAAGAGAAACTATATGATACTAGCAAGGAAAAGAAGAAAATTGAAGGAAACCTTTCAAAAAGTATTCCCATAGAAGGAATACGTCAATGGCACCATTTCTTGATTTCTCATCATATAGCATCCTGCCTGTGGATGCTAAAGATGACGGTGGGAGGTATAAGGAGGGAGGAAGGGAGGGAGGCAGAGAGGAGGAGTTTCTCCTTGCTTTTTAACTATTCAAACACAGTGTCTTTGTCAATGGATTGATCAGTTAATAAGAGCCCCTGCCCCATGTTAGATAACAAAGTTAAGTAGTGTTTCTGAAGCAGAGATTATTATAAAAGATATTAAATGTGCCCCATTATTCTTCTAAACAGAAGCATCTATTTCAATGTAAAGACCTAGTGAATTAGGAAGCTAGGGAACATGAGAAAAAACAACTAAAAGGATCTCTTTTTTAAGGGTATCTAGGATATCATTCTTATAAACTTATGCATAAGATAGTGGAAAATGCTATTATAAAAATGAAGTTATTTATTACATTGTTATGGAGTACGTGTGCAATTATTTCTTCCTTTAATAAAACCTTTCCGAATGATTTTTTTTTTTAATATTCAAATAATGAGAACCTCTGTACAATTTACTTCAAAATCATGTAGATCTGGGGACATCTTTCCTACTATTTTCCAAGCATAAATATTAAAAGCAAGTAGAAAAATGTCTTTAAAAGAATAGCTACATTAAGCTATGCTTTACTTAAATAACTAAAATTAAGCTATTAACAGTATCCTGACTTTCAGTAGAGGATGAATATGGTTGCCCATGTAACTTTTGAAGACTGTTGAAATGTATTAGTTCTTGTCCCAAGCACTGGATAAACCAATCAAAGTATAGGAATAGTATCTGTCTATAGGGATAAATTATATTAAGAACATGGGAAATGAGAACTAGGGAAGATTTGGGTAAATGGTAATGAATTAATAACATTTTACATATGAAGGAAAATATTCTATACCCACTTATATTCCAAGCATGTGGATAGGTATAAGCAAAGCCCTGGATGACAGGATTTAAAAAAGGAACACAGACATAGGCTTGTGGGTGGGGCGCAATGAAGGGATAGTTGTTGGGGCCCCAGGTCTACAATGTTCTATTATTCTTCCTACTATGAATGGTTGACTGAAGATGCAATACTGCCTGTATGAGCTGAGCTGACAAACTGAAGTGAAAAAATATTAAGGAAAGCAAAGTCGAGTGTTTATAGTGCTCAGAACTTGTAGATACCTGGGTTCCATTTTAAGCTCAGAAACTGGCTTGCTATGTGAGTTTGGCAAGGCATTTGAAACCTTACTTGTTTCCATAGCATTCACAATCCTACACCCACATTATCCATATTCCCTTTTCAATTGCCAAAGCTTCTTGCCACACTAATAAAAAACATTTCAAGCTGACTATTCATCCATCTCCTGAATGCTGCTTCTGGTGCTTATAACAATTGCACTTACTTTGGCCATGATTCCAACAAAACAGACACCTGCCTAATGGTATTTAGAAGTACTTATATTTTATTATAGGATGCTTACCACAATAGTCTTCTAAGAGCTGAAAGGTAATAACAGAACATATGCTTCTGTCATAGAGCAAGATCCCCAGGGGTGGTCATGATGCTCCTGGCAGCTCTGTGTTTGTGCAAGCTGTGCCCGGAGGGGACCTTCTTATCTGCCATGCCTTTGATGGCAAAATAACTCGGGAAGCTGCCCACACCGCCTTTGCTTAGTCCTGGTTTGCTGAACCTTACTCAGTCTCTCTCATTTGTAGGCCCTTTGCCAAGCCTCTCTTCAGGACAGTGCTGCATGAGACACCTCAGGCCTTATGGGCCAGTTGGATGGTTCCAACCACTGCTTTACCCCGTGCCTTATGGAAGTTACATTGCTGTTATGCTTTTTGGGGGCCTTGGCCTACTTGGGCTCTGCCCCTGTGATATAGCTAGGCCTTTTAGCATACACCCAGTGTTGAGCCTGGCTTTGAGGCACTAGCCCACAAACTCCTTTTATTACTGGGCCCCTGGACCTTGCAGCTCATGCCCCTCTGGTGCTGGGCTCTCTGGCCCATTGCAGCTCACACCCCTCTGGTGCTGGGCTCTCTGCTAGGGCTGTGCAAAGCCTTGAGTGGTGATTCAATTCCAAGGAGATTCAGCCTGATTAGGTGGCTGAATCTCTGAATCTGAATAGAATCAGGGGACCAGTTTAAAAGTCTGAGTCGATTCAAAGCTCTCCGAATCTTCAGAAAAGATTCAGAGAGCTTTGATGATTCCAGCAGTCCCTGGTGGCTGCAGCAGAGAGCTGCAGGTGACGCTGAGATGGTAAGTACTAGGGTCGGGGGAAGGGAGGCTCAGGGAGGTGGGAGGGGAAGATGGAATGACCCCTGCCAGCCCCCCAATCCCTGCCACCTGCCCCATCCCCCCATAGTTGCCCCTGCCCACTTCAGCTTCTGGGATTTAAAAAAAAAAGCCCCAGAATTCACTTGGTGCTGCCAGGTCAGGTGTGTGTGGGGGAGATCCTTGCTGTCCCCTCTGCCCCACGATCTCTCCCGCCTCCCCCCACAGGTGCCCCACCTGGGCCAGCTCTAGCCCTTTAAAAAAAAAAAAAAAACCCAAAAAACAAGAAAAGCCCCAGGACTGACCACTCCTGCAGTGGCCTTGGGGCTGGGGGGGGCATGTGCACAGCCCCCTACATGGTACGGGGTAGTGGGGGACAGCAGCGATTGCCTCCCACCAGCAGGAATGGTGAGCCTCAGGGTTTCATTTTTTTTTCTTAAAGGGCCAGAGCTGGCCCAGGCTGGGCACCCATGGGGGGGGCTCAGGGAGTGTGGGGCAGTTGAGGGGCTCATACAGAGCCAGCCCTGCACTATGTAGCAGTGGGCGGGCAATGGGGATCGCCCCCCCCCCCCAGCAGCACCTGGTGAGCTGGGGCTTTTTTTTTCCAAAGAGCTGGAAGCTAGGGCAGGTGGGGCAGCCATTGCTGGGCTGGAGAGGATGGGCCTGGTTGATTTGGACAATCAGCGATTCAGCAGCAGCCGAATCTCTGAAATCAGATTCAGCTAAATTGAATCAGGACAATAATTCAAATCACCTAATCAAATCAGTGTCCCCCAAATTGGCTGAATCCGAAGCAAATACTAGCCACTTTGCACAGGCCTACTCTCTGAGCCTCTTGCAGCTCATGCCCCTCTGGCACTGGACTCTCTGCAGCCCCTGAAACTGCATCCCTCTGGTGCTGGGGATCTACAAAATTGTGCCCCAATGAGGCCTCTTTCTCCCCTATTAGCTTCATCCCAGTCCACCAGTGCAAACAATAACACAAACCTAAGGGTTGTAACCCTGGGCTACAACATAACATTAATAAGAAAAGTAGCACTCTGCCTCTTTAAGAGGCCCAACTCCCCCCATTAGAATACCAGCCTCTTTTTATCTCTGGGTACCTCGTGAGCCCCTAGAGTCTTACTGGAGGTAAGCAAAGCAGGCTAGCTAGGTGCATAGGGCCACTCTCTTGTGCAGCAGCTCCTTCTAGCGATTGCCCCCAGACAGCCTCAGTCCTGAACTGATATGTATCCTGGGCTCCAACTACTTCTGGTCAGCTGATTGGCTGCAGTTGCCAGCTAATTATTTTGTTAGCCTGTTATTCAGGCAACCTGCAGCTTTGGGGCTCTGTGTAGCCTTCCAGGCTCCTTTGCTAAGCTGTTTTTGCTCTTAAAGGCACTGACACACCCTATGACAGCTTCTTACCTTTCTAGAGAAGTAGACTTGAATAATTAGTAGATTATTTTTTTTCATTTGGGTGTTTTGGATTCCTTTGAGTGGATGCACTGAGAAAGTTGTTTGCATTTGACAGGATGGCATAAGGACAAAATGGACCTGAGTGCATTCCTAGCTCCTCCAGTAGCTTTTAGTAAGATCGGAGGTAAAATAGGGAGGGAAGGTTGAGTAGGAGTAAGGTGGCAACGCTTTTCAATAAGCACAGTAAAAAAAAAGTCATAGAAAAAATTTAGGGCAGGAAAACTTGACTTTTCAGACTTTAACTAAAGAAGAGTTCTTCCTAACTGAGAAGCAAGTTCTATTCTATACTGACTTGTAAATGTCATCCATTAAGAAGCTTTTATTTTATTAATGAAGCACAGCCTGACTATTAGATTGATCTTTCATATACAATATATAAATAATAGACACTGTCACACATTAGCAGTAAATTTAGTTCTTTGAAGTGCAAGTAACATTAATTTCCCAAATCCTGAACACAGAATTAAGAATGAAATGTGGACCATAGAATACCTATTGGAAAATCAATGAAAAGAAAACTGACATTTCTTTACTACTGACACAGCCAAAGAGTGCAGTAGTATAACATACAATAGAAATATCCCTTACATCATGAATTTAATACAGGTCTGGGACTTAACCAGATAAAAATCATCTGCACCTTCTTTGCAGTGAAACTGTACTTTTACTGCAGCTTGACTCCAGGTTAGGCAGTATATAAATATGTGTACTAGGGCTGTGCAAAGCTTTGGTCGCAGATTCGATTTGGAGGATGTTCAGCCCAATTCAGCAGCCAAATCTCTGAATCTAAATTGAATCAGGAGACCCATTAAAAGGTCTGAATCAAATTGGAAGCTTCCAAATCAATTTGGAGAGATTCAGAAGGCTTACAGCAAACAGAAACTAAAAAGAGGGAGGGGCATGGGGTGATCTATGTATGGAAAAGGCTGAGGCTGGGTGAGGACTGCGCTGATATTGATATCTGTAGCTGACTAGGGACTGAGATCTTTCTCTGAGTTCCCTTCCAAATACAGTGCTCTGGGAGGGATGTAGGAACAACGTATAAAGCTGTGTCTGAACAGTTTGAGGTGCACGTTCACAGAAACACCTACACCTATCTCTTTGACATACAGCAGGCTTCATGCTCTCAGAAGGGGCTACCATTCCTGATGTTTTCATCCAAATATGCAAACAAATGACCAGGTTATAGGTATTTTAGCAATTCGACATTATAGTTTATGGCCAAATCTCCAAATCGGCACCAAATCTCCGAATCTGAATTGCCTGAATCGAATCAGAACAGTGATTCGAATCACCTAATCAGATCACTGTCCCTCCAAATTGGCTGAATCCAAATCGAATACTATCTGCTTCACACAGGCCTAATATGTGCATTACATAATAACTTAGAACATATATTCTACCTGTTATCTGTTCAAATCTGTAGTTACAGAAAACATACCTTTTTATTCATAATGTTCTGATGAAGTTGGCTATATTCTAACTTATAAAACATTCAAAAGTTTTCAAACAGATTTTATTCAGTCAGTTTTTAATTCCATTCTTTCTCTGGCAACTGTTCAGTAATCTGAATGTACGGCTTAAGGTTTTAAGAATGCAAAAAAAATCACTTCTCTAGATAGTTCTAATGAAGTTAATGGCACTACATATGGGAATAACATGTTAAATTGCCTTCAAATTGCCTTCTTTAGACATATTTCTTTTTAATCTGTGTTCTATTTTTATTCTCTCCCAGAAAACCTGGTTTCAACTGGGTTTAGAAGAACTTTTTTTTCATTCTCTCTATTAGGTTTTGTCCTTTGTTCATAGATTCATAGACGTTAGGGTCAGAAGGGACCTCAATAGATCACAGAGTCCGACCCCCTGCATAGGCAGGAAAAAGTGCTGGGTTCAGATGAACCCAGCTAGATGTCTATCTAACCTCCTCTTGAAGACCCCCAGGGTAGGGGATAGCACCACCTCCCTTGGGAGCCCATTCCAGACTTTGGCCACTAACTGTGAAGAAGTTCTTCCTAATGCCCAGTCTAAATCTGCTCTCTGCTAGCTTGTGGCCATTATTTCGTTTAACCCCTGGGGGCAGCTTGGTGAGTAAAACCTCACCAATTCCCTTCTGTGCCCCTGTGATGAACTTATAGGCAGCCACAAGGTCTCCTCTCAACCTACTCTTGCAGAGGCTGAAGAGGTCCAGGTGCCCCAGTCTCTCCTCATAGGACTTGGCCTGCAGGGCCTTAACCATATGAGTGGCCCTTCTCTGGACCCTCTCCAGGTTATCCACAGCCATCTTAAAGTGCGGCGCCCAAAACTACACACAGTACTCCAACTGCAGTCTGACCAGCATTCGATAGAGGGGAATTATCACCTCCTTGGTTCTGTTCGTCATGCATCTACTGATGCACGATAAAGTGCCATTAGCTTTTCTGATAACTTCATCACACTGATGATTCATATTAATCTTGGAGTCCACTAGGACTCCAAGATCCCTTTCCGATTCTGTGCCACCAAGCAGGTCATTTCCTAGGCAGTAGGTATGCTGGACATTTTTCCTCCCT
>JAGPOW010001296.1:111709186-111752675 GCA_030014935.1 Caiman crocodilus
CTCCTTTGTACCTAGTGTGGGAAACTTATTGGGTATGGATCTAGATTATGCCTTGGGGTCCCCTTGGTTCAGCTGACTAAGGGAAACCACTACTGGTGCTTCTGAGTGAAGGAAGCTTCCTAAGTTCTTGAAGTGAATCAAGTACCCTTGAGGGCTAATAGGCCTGTGTTTCCCAGGGTGCACAGAGCCAGAATCAAGCCCATTGCTGGGTGGTGGCAGTGTTACCCCCAGTCTAGCAGGTTTGCTCCAGGAAGGGAGTCAGCCAGACTTGTGGCCCCCTCAGGGAGACACTCAGAGCCTGGAAAATGGTCAGGTGCAGTGAGGTGGGTGGCTCAACACAAGAGCGCCCCTACTGGACTGCCACACAACCTGCCACAACCCGTTCCCTTTGTCTCCCTCACACAGGGAAAGGTCTGGTTCCTGAGGTGGCTGAAGCTGCCGCCCCAGGGATCAGCCTCCAGGAAGTGCCACCTCACCCAGGGGGAAGTCCTGAAGCTGGCTGCCCACCTGCACCCCACAGAATGTGCCAGTTTGCATGCTGAGTTTGCGCATGGCTCAGGAGTGCAGCTCCATGCTAGCTCAGTTAAGAGGGATCTGGGGGGTTTCCCCTATGGATCCTCTACAGCTGTGCCATCTTCCCTGCCCCAATTACCTTTTAAGCATCCACCACCACTGCCACCGCCTCTGTCTGCCTCTGTCGTTTCTGGTAAGTACAAGGGGCACACGTTTGCTTGGGGCACACGTGCACCCACTCTGGACTCGAGCCCCAACTGATAGTCCTGTCATATATATAATGTCCATGATTTTTTTTAGAAGACCCTTTTTATAACTGGAAATAATTTTTGAGTTGCTCAGAATGAAAGTTAGTTGGGAGGTCACATTTCTAATTTTGGTGTTTGGATGCCATCTTTAAAAATGGTGGCCATGGCTACAAAATGAATAAATGCCAATATCTTGGTACCTGTGAGGCTGATTTGGGTTTTCTAAATTACTTTAAATAGGTATTTCAATAACCTAAAGACTTCCTTTGTCTCTAGATGAGCAATGTCTAATGCCTGGCACTTCTAAGCCTTTAAATGCAAAAACAATTAATATTGACCACTTTTTTGGCAACGCAATAAGAAGACTTGTTCCAAGTGGAAAGTTTTACCATTTATTTATTTAAAGTCAAATTTAATATTATTAATAACAAAGGTATGAATTATTATGGCCTACATTTAAGTAAAATAAAATACTTCAACTCAAATATCAAGTCTGTAACATGTCATACATTGGACAGTCTTAATCTAGGTATCCATTGGTATCACTATTTTCTTCAGATGACTCTAGAACAGTAGCTTTAACCACATAACTGGTTCATCAGAATGTCCATTTTCATTGTTTAGAGGCAATTTCCCTCCTCCTGGCAGTCCATTTTTAGTACGTCACAGGTTCTAACACATCCACCATCACTGAAATCCACCCAAAATTGCTGTTTGAAGGATTCCAGAGGAAGTCTTGCAGATTTATAGTATGCCGCTTGCCTCCATTTACATGCATGAGCAGTGGACAAACTATCACTCATTGTAAAGTATTGTGACAGTGAATAAAGCCAGTTTACTGAAGAGATATTTAGTGAACTCCTCATGTTTTCCAAGTTGTTGCATCATCTCCAGGTACATCAAATCTTTTGATTGTAAGATTCACTTCATTGATGTCACTTTACCACAGCCAGAGAATCCTCTCACTGTGTTTACTCCAGTGAGTCTGTAAACCCCAAGAGCAGCAGACACTACATCACATGGTGGAAGTAATGAATAGCAGTATTAGTATGACAGTGCACTCCTGGATTCTTCTTGTATAACTGCATATCTTGCTCAGTCCCATAACTAATGTAGGAAGTATCAACCAATTCATCAGTGTCTTTGAAATCAAAAATGCTGCTGCAGGAATTATCCATTTGAGCTGCATGGAAGAACACCCTTGTGTCAGCCTCACACAAAGATTTCAATATAAAGCACACATCATGTTCTCCAGATTTCAAATCATAGCAGATGAGATTCATTGTGAAATACAGGTCTGCATGGTGGATGTAAGGAAACATTCAAGAGGAAACATTGTAGTCTCATTTTGTTAGAATGTTTTGATAGAAATAAGTGCCAGAATGCTCCAGTAGGCATTTGCTGATCAGAAACAGGGTAGATGTTAGGAACACTCAAATGACTTTGAGTCATGCTGCTGCTCATGCTGTTTTGTATTAGTCTTCAACAGTCCATCCTCATAAACCTCATTAATGAAGTTAAATGCCACTGTTTGTGGGTGTTGACCAGCAACATACTTGAAGAGACTGAGGGCATATTCAGACCATGTCTTGCTTTTTCAGACTTTACTCCATATCGTTCCAGCATCTATTAATACATGATAACGTGACAGTGGTGAGATTGACTGGTTCATCAATGTTACGAACTTTGATTTGACAGGTTTGTAGAATGTCCCAACTGCTGTGAAGATAAAAAGGCCCAAGGAAGCATTTTGTATTGCATGATGTCTTCTAAAGTAATGGTACTCTCTTTTCTTTGGTTGGAAGGTCAGTGACTTGTTTCACTGCAATATGATTAACCAAGAGTCTTGCTTTCTCTTGGGTGGAGTTATCTTTGTCACAAAGATCTTGTTTTCCTTGTGCTGATAGTGTCATGTATTGACTGAGTTCCAAAAGAAAGTCTCCCCAGAACGTTTTCCACCATCCCATTACCCTCATCATGGGCTGTGTGGAGACTCTTCCTTACCTCTTCTGTTGCTGGCTCTCTAAAGCAAAGGGAGAAAAGAGCTGGTCGATTCAGATCCCATGGATCCATGTTCCATTCTTCCAGAGCTGACTTCACTGCCTCAACAACCTTACAGTCCATCTCCATTCTTGACAGACCCAGTTCTGGAGATACAAGGTTGCTTGAAATGAGCCACCTGCTTTAGTTGTTCCCTTAACTGCATAATAACTGGTCTACTGAATATGTTGATTACAACCATGGATATATTCCTAGGAAATCCAATCCATCCCTCACTTCTTCAAGTATCTTAGATAGCTGACATTTCCATAAACTGCTAACAGTGTAAGTATTCTACTCCAAGTAAATAAGTACTCTTCAAAATTTGTTTCACCTCTCAAACAAAGGTAATCTTGAAAGAAGATTTCAACATCAGTGGTATAAGACAGAAATACTTGGCCATATCTGATTCCCAACTAAGCACACTTTTTTCAAATACTAAATGTACCAATTCCTGAAAAGCAGTTGAACTGCTGAATTCATGATGTCCATTTTCTGTAGTGAGATTTACCAACTATTTCAAGCTGTCAGTTGCTTGAGGACTCTTTTGGATATATCTATGGATTAACATAGTAATTTTTCTGTTACTAGTTTGTGGATGTGCATTCCTCTGTTGTAATGTTTACCCACAAATGTTTTATGTACACTACCTGCAGCCAGAACCCCTGCAGCAACAGCTAATTGTTCAAGACCACTACCAGCATATCTCTTTCTTAGAGCATTGAGATAAGATGTTTCTGTGTGATATCTGCCAAGTACCCCTCTCACATGAGGCCATCTCTTATCATCTTCACAAAGGGCCTCTTCAGTATATCTATACACTGTTTTATCTGCAACCAACTAAGGCACTGGCATCTTCTTCAGGTCAGTAACTTTTTGGCACCGATCCATCATGTCTATAACAAGTTCTTTACTTGGAGGCTGTGTGTAACATTTCATATATGTTTCCCATATTGCTTTCAAGAGAGTAATGATATCCAGTAAATGCTGGGACCCTTCCATATGGTTGAATCACTCAGAAACATGCATGGGTGGTAAACCAGTGTACCAATATTCCCTCAAAACTAACCTCTAATCTTCATGGTTATGATTGAGCATCTAATATGCCACTCCCATAATTTTTGGTGATAGCTGGGCAGATGACTTTTCTGAGCTTTAAGCTTTGGTATAACCATGGTTATTGTTTCTGAAATAGTTCATTCTTGGTTAAATAAAATTGGTTGTGCTATAATTATGTTTGTATAATGCTTACTTCAGAGCCTGGTAACCCATTTTCATTGAAATCATTGTTATCCATGGCACCAGTACAAGGCTGGCCTCAAGCAATTCCACTTGAACACAACTGACCTGTAGCCACTGAAAGCATTGAACTATGGTCAGCTTTGTAGTGTTCCTGCAGTGCCTGTGCACACATTTCATCAAGAACATCATTATAAGATATGCTGAGTTTCATTTCCTTCAGGATTTGGATAAGCTCCTTATTACCCATCATATTGTGAACATACATAGTTAATGTGATTTACATTGGCTGTCACTTTCCTGTGATTAGATGTAACAATCCTTCAAACAAAAAATGTACAGCTACTTTCAGTCATTCTGCAACCAGTGTGAGGCTGTCTTCAAATGTAGAATGAGGATTACTAAGTAATGTCACAAGATTGTGAATGTCATTCAGTATATTGTCCTCTTCCAGTTCATTGATCCCATATGGCCTTGGGATTCCAGCCTCCATCTGATGGTTGGAGTAAGCTTGGCTCCATTCTGTATCAGTTCTGGAGTATCTAACCTCAACTATTCACTGCACTTCCAACATATGCTCCTCTGTGCTTGGGGGAATAAACTATGAATGATTCATTTGTTCGATACCTGCACTGAAACCCAATATCTTTTCTAAAATGATCTTCAAGCTTTTTCCACAGAGATCATATAGCATATCTGTCATCACAAGTATTTCTTCATTGGTGATTATCAAATCTCTTTGTAGCTGCTCATACTCAAAGACTATGTCTTGAAGTATATACACTTCTATGTGGACTTCTACACTCTCAACAAGAGAAGCACAGAGATAATGGAAAGACTCATTCTGTTTCTTGGCTAACCATTTTTGCCATTGTTGGCAACTTCTTCTGTAGTTTCTCTCACGTGCTTATTATAGACAGGTCTGCAAAAATCATTTCCAGTACTCTTTACATGTCCAACACTGCCACTTTCATTATTCCACCATCATCGTTACAGTAAGTAACTAAGAATTGCAAACAATTCCTTTTGTTTTCATCTTGAACGTATTGGATTGCACCTACAAAATTTTCCAAACACTGTCTATTTCAATTTGTGAAATTTTACAGATAACCTGTTGCATATGGAGTCTCTGGTGCTCTTCCCTTCCTAGGGTTCTTCACAAATTACACGAAAAGAAACTAACAAGGAATATCCTTGACTACTTCTAACTTGTGATTCATTTGGCTCATCAGTAACTTCAGTATCAGTCTCTTTTGCAACACTTAACAGATTCTGTACCTTTTGTGTACACTTCAGGTTAATGTCTACAAGATTTTAACTTACCGTTTTTATGTATTTCTTTAGCTTATCATCTACATGTATTCACTCATAAAGAGTATCAAATCTTTTGCATAATTCCTTCCACTCCTGGGCTGGGGACAGACATTACACATAAAACAATTTAAATGATCAGAAACTGGTTTAAACCTATAACAGAACAGATGTTCATTGCACATAAACCAGTTTGAGAATGGCTGAAACCAGTTTGATATAAATCTGGTTGAATGTAGCATCAGACTTAACTGATTTTGCTCACACCAGTTTATGCGATGTCTGTCCCAGGCCCATCACTGGTTTAAGATAAATCAGACATCCCCATCATCCTGGCATGCTCTCTGGCATGGGCAGTGCCCGCTGTTCCACAGCAAGGCCTGTCTCTCCCCTCTGCTCCCTGACTGGGGCTTCAGAAACTACAGGCTGCTTTCCCACACCCTTCATCACTCCCTGCTAATCAGGAATTCCTCCCTTCCCTCTGCCTTGCTGAGGAGGTGTTTGTGTATTACCTAGCAGACCACATGCTGGCTACAGTCCCTGTTTAATCAACAGGTAGAATCAACAGACAGAATCAACAAGTAGCTTGTAATATGCCTCTGTTTTCTTTATTAGGTGATAAACACTGTTATCAATTCTCTGCTAGGTTAATCAGAACTCCTGTTGGAGCCTGGCCATGCCCTCTCAGCTCCATGTCATGGAAGGAAAGGAGGGCTGCTGTAGCACCCCCCAGCTTCTAGCCTGAGCCACTGCAGAAATGTGCCTGCATTTCTGGGATATCTCTCCAGTTACAAAACTGATTTAGCCAGGTTAGATTAACCTGCAAAGATTGAATCAATTCAGACTCAAGATTTTGGAATGTCTATCCCTAGCCTTGAGATTTTTGTGCAAGTTTATTCCATCCTGAGAAAGTTACTGTAAGAGATTCTTTTTGGATGTTGATGGGTTTTTTCACATATGACACACACTCTTATTGAATGTTTTAGATTTTTTCTTGGTTGATTCTGGTGGTGCTGCAACTAAATCTTCTGGCCTCTTGGTTTGTTGGGAAGTTCCAGCCCCTGTTCAATTATCCATTTTTAAAAAATATTTGCCTTCTCTTCATTCACTAAAAAGAAGGAATAAAAAAAAAATGTAGCTAAGAAGTAACAACAGAAGGATAGGTTTACCAAAACATTAAGATATTGACATTTATTCACCTGATAACTCATTTTTAAAGATGGTGGCCAAATGCCAAGATTAAAGAAGTGACCCCCAATATAAATTTATTTCTTAGCACCTCAGATATGAATTTCAAAAATAAAAAATAGGTCCCTCCCAAAAAACATACGGGCTTTATACATATGACTGAACTAATTTTTTTCCAACTATTTAGCTGGTCTAATAAAAATATCATATTTACCCAAAGAATCTTGTCTCCTTTAAATATGTTTTTGAAAGATCAGCATCATTAACCTTAAAAACAATATCTGTAGAGATTGTGAATTTTTAAAAATCTACAACTCCCATTAATGCACTGACTTACATATGCTGTGCTAAATACTGGCAGACAGTCCCTTCCTCCTATCGCTTCCCACTCCTTCCTCCTACATACTACCCGCCTGAGTAAGTCACAGGCAGAATCTGGCCATAAGAAATCATGCTGTTCTAATACAATAAGAGTGATTCTACAAGATGAAGCATACAGATAACTGGAAAAAGCTGAGGCTTCTATTATTCTACTAAACTGCTCATTTTGTCTCTTTCTACACTTCTCTTTCACTGTTCTTGCTGTGTGCATCTGATCCCCCTAGCATGACACCCAGGTGTAAGTTTTGTGGGGCCAGAACCTCATCTTTGTTTATATAAAATATATAGAACAACTGTGCTCTCTGATCTATTACTGGAATTCCTCTGTGTTACTACAGCAAAAATATATAATGTATAGCAGTAATAAAAAAAATATTATTAATGACTATAAATATTGTGTGAATGATTGTGGGAATGAATGTATAGGATCTATTGTTAGGATCCAACATTAGGGTTCACACAGATGTTTAGGGAGGTTAGAAGGAGATTAGAACATGTTAAAAATGGCTACCTGATCTAAGTTTGTTCAGCTAGTTAGGTGGATCTAAGTACAAATAGTACAAAAGTTCAGGAAGGATAGATCAGTCTAAAAATGGCTGACACAATCTAAGTTAACCCCACCTCCAAGATAATCTAAATTAGATTGGATTGGCCACAGATCTAACTGTCTTAAAATTCTGTACAGTTCACAATGCAGACCCAGGGCTGGCAAAGCCCAGCCACTAGCCCCAACTCTGGGGCTGTGCTTTTCCTACCACCCCCTCCCCACCCCAGGCTATTTTTACTATTTTTAGCCTCCCAGGACTTCACCTTTTCCAACTCCCCCACAGACCAGCCAACCATCCGCCAACCCCTGCCCACAAAACTGCCCATCCCACCAGCCACTCCCCATGTAGGTTTTATCAGTGTTCACCAATGCCAGGAGCTAAGTAAGTCAGTCCCAGTGAAGTGAGGGGATAGAGTTGGAGGTTGAGGGGGGCTGGGGGGGCAAGGTGCCAGGGGGGCTAAAAATAATAAAAATAGCCTGGGGTGTTGTTTGCCTGGTGGTAGAGGTCAGGAGGTGAATGGGATAAGAAAGAGAGCCTCTCTTCCCCTCAAGCCTTCCCATGGATCCCCTGAGACCCATTGATCCTGCCAAACCCTCCCAGATCTTGCCAACTCCTTCACAGACCCAACCTGCCCTTCTGATCCCTGCCCATGGACTCCACTTGTCCCCCAATCTCTTCTACAATGTCACCTGCCCCCCATTCCCAATCCCTCCCACAGACTCAACTTGCCCCCCAATGCTCTCAATCCCCCCTTCAGACCCTTTTAGCCCCCAAAACACCACTGTAGGTCCCATTAACAGCCATGGCAGCAGTTATTTCTATGGTCCAACCTTCCCCTCCCTTCAGCACCCCTTCCCCCTCTCTCTCCTACCAGAATTCATTCAAGTTTTAGGCCATATCTAGGGAATTGCCATCTAAAAGAGTAGTTAATCCAAATTCAGCTTTCGCTTTCATCAGTGTTCTGATGGATTTATACTTAAAACATTTCTATTAACACATGGTAATTTAAACAGTACATAAAGAATAATCTCTGAGTATTTCAAGCCTGAATCCACAGCATCATATGTGTAGTTCCATCGAATGGGTCTGCTTATGTAAAGCAGACCCATTAGAGTGAAGAATCATCTTTATGTAACATTAATGTAAACTCTTAAAAAAAACTAATCCTTCATGTAATTGTTTATATGTTAGACCGCAGATCTTTTCAATCATATCAAATCATTCCATTTATCAGTTCAAATTCTTTGCTTCCATATGTATAAAATATTAATAGTGGCAATAACTGCAAACAATATTGTCTTTAACCTAAACTGCATATTCTCTGCTTTTCTTTGCAGTGGTCCCAATTCAGCAAATGAAAATTTTTAATTTTGTTGCTTTGCTGAAGAAGAAGGATTAATGTTAACCATGTAATTCAGGGCTTTGCTGAATTTGGATGCCTGACTTCTGTCCCAATCTCCAAAACTGTGTTTCTGCCAGATAGGAGATTAAATAGTTAATGTATTAATAAATTAGTAGACCTGCTACTGGCTCCTAAAACTGTTAATTTCCTGCTTCTGCTGCATGGGGATGTGATATGGCATGTCTTTTTGGGCCAGAGATCAAATGAAAACAAGTATAAAATGGCATTTCCCTCCTCTTTTTATAAAAGAAAATATGAACTAGAGCGCTAAAACTCACTATAGGAATATAAATTCTTAGCTATCAGTGAATATGGAGAGGTTCCAGAATTTAGCATGTTCTCTGGAGATGAACCTCTGAAGCTAAGTTCTCTGGTACTGATTTTACATTATCTTGTCAGCATGAACCAATGTCTAACTAGGCAATACTTCTCATTAGTTTGCATAGACTATGGCCTGTATAAACTTAAACAATAGTGTAATGTCAGAGTATAGCAAACTGCAGCACTTGTAAAAAACTGTAAACAATTCTGAAAATCTTGTTTCATTTTACCTGTACTTCCATCTCTCTTCAGGCTTATAATTTCTGGTTGAGCTGCAGCATACGTTTTAGGAAATCATCCAATCTTAATTTAGAAAGACATCAAGTGATGCTGAATCTTCTACCTCCATGAGTAAACTGTTAAAATAGTTAAATAAATGATTAAATGTTTGGCTTCTAGTCCTAGGTCACATTTTTTTCCAATTTTACCTTCTAGCTCCAGGAATGTTTTAGGTGTTTGTCTGGTAAAGCATCTTCTGAATGTAGATGTATATATTAATTATCAATCCAGTCCTTAACCTTCTTACAGATTGTCTCGGCCAGCCAACCGGTCAGGGCCGACTGAGGGGGGGAATAGTGTTAAGACGTCAGGCGGGCTGGTGGATAGAGAGGCAGGATACAGTGTATTGGTTGCAAAATAACTTTTACTTAAGCTTTACTTACGCCGCTGGTGGCCGCGACGCAGGCGATAGAGTTGTTTTCATAGTTACAGAAGAAAATAATGCAACAAGTTTGCAGGATGAACCTGAAGACGCAACGGGCATGCAGGGCTGGTAATACATCAGGAACCGACGGGGAGATGTTGGTGGGTGATCAGTCTGCCAGCTTTTCTCTGCCACGTGGTAAGGTCCTCTGTACCTTACCATGTGTTCAGAGCTCTCCAACCTGGGCGGAAACAATGCAAATCTTTATACTTTTAGAATAGCCAATTACAAACTGCCAAGTAGGAATACTTAATTAGGTGGAACGTGACCAAATTTAGAACAATGCCAATCATATGAAAGGGGTGGTTTTAATGTCAATTATTTGGAGAGGCAGTCTATTGTGTCAGGGACACTCATTTTAATTTGGCTATGACACAGATAAAGGTTTCTTCAGTCTCTATGGCAGATCTTCATGACCAGGATGAATTATTTGACTCTTTTCTGGAATTACCTGTCAGCATCCCTTTTAAAGAACTTGTAATAATTGTAACACCATGTAATGAACCATTGTACTAGCATGTACAAACTTCTAATCAATATTCCCCTGATTATCTAAATGACTTAATGACACTGGAAATTCAAAACACTTTGAGTCAAATTGTATTTCCCTGCTAAGACATATATGTGGAACAGTTATTAGTCATCTCACTTATAGAATCATAGAAAAGTAGCAGTGGAAGGGACCTCAGGAGGTCATCTAATTTAAGTCCCAGCTGAAGGCAGGATGCTCCCTGCCTAAAGTTAGCTAACAGCATCCTGTTTCACTTGGCAGAATTGTCTGAATTACAAGGACTTAGATAAATGCCTTTTGTGTGGCTACAATTCTGACCTGCTCAATTTTGTTTGTCCTGATAAAAAGTTTATCTCTACTTTATGCTCATAAGTGATTTAGTGCTGCACCAGAAATATTAAAGTTTATTTATGTTCCATTGTCATTCAGGCTCACCAAGCATGCATGGGACTGTGTACAGTTGTAAGTCCCTGAAAAAAAAACAAACAAACTAGCAACTGTTTGATGCCATTGTGGTCTAAAACCCCGTAGTTAGAAACAGAATATCTAGTCCAAAGGAGACTTGGGGAATCCCAGGTTTACACTTAAATCACTTCCCTGGAGATTATTTGAACCCTAACTTCCCATATTATGCAACCACCACAGAATAAAAAAAAAGAAAAAAAACACTAGTCAGTGAAAACTAAGAACACCTTCCTGTGGAGACTAGGCCACTGTGCAGCCTAGTGAGAGAGCATTCAGGTGGAAGAAGGACAACGGGCAAGAAAGAACCTGAATCTATGGCTGAACAAGATGAATGCTATCCCATCATAAACCCTTGTTTCCAATGTTGTTTTCACATTTTGCATTATCAAGCAATTGGGAACAAACAGCAGTGGGGACAGAAGGAAGCATTTTAAATGGTGCTCCACCTACATGACACTTCTTTCCATGGGAATGGAACAAGAGAAGCCCAGTTTACATTATTTGGAAAGACTTCAAATGCAGTCCATTTTACAGTATTGCTTCATACAAAAAGGCAAATCTATATGAAGCAAAGGTGGGCCTTATGAAGGCACTACCCAGAATCTCTAAAAGGAAGAAGTATGTGCCTGTGTTTGCAGGGAGGAAAAGAAAGCCTGGAAAATCAGTCAATACAAACCTCAATCTCTGATTTCCCTTTCAGAAAATAATGAATTGTACATATGTACAATATTCATCCTTCTCCAGACCTCTGTTACTAGCCAACCGCAACATGTGAAATAGTGTTTCTCCTGAAACCACACTTCTCCTGAAATTAGTTTGTCCTGATTAGGACAGTTATCACTTCTCACTACACATACAAGTTACACAGAAATGGATCAGTGATTCATTTGTTTTCATTTTGCTGCAAGCCTAAGTCCCATTCCACTTGCACTGATGCAACTCTCTTAGAGCAGATTGTGCCTTCTGCTACTAAAATATCATTTTAAATGGTCCTCTGACTTACTAAGGTATGAATTCAGACACACTGGTGTCTGTGATGCATTTGGTATTAAAGAATTATTAGGTAAAATGCACAAACAATTTCAGGAGCAAGAAACAAAACCCCGGGCAGGGTTCATTTTCCTAAGCCATAGAGTGTGGCTCCCTTTTGTTAACTCATGTTCTGGCCCTATGACTCTTTATCTTTTGGCTCCCCAATGACCCAGGTTTAAGGACATGGTTGGATGAAGTGTGGGGGAGTGGAGAGTGCACAAATCCATGCTGCTTCATAGTTTGAAGACAGGATCAATCTTCTAAAACATACGGTCTATATTGTAAAACAACCTGACGGAGTAGAAAGGATAGAACTCAGGTTTCCCATTTGCTTGGTAAATACTCTAACTATAAGGCTATTTGTGGAAGAGAAGGAAGAGCCTGATGGTACCTATTTGGGCATCTAGCTTCCAGGACCAAAACAGCCCTGCTAAGGCATGTAAGCCTTTTTACAGTCAGAGAGTAGTAAGAGTCCAAGCAAGGGGGGTGCTAAATTTTCCTGTTTGAATAAAGAGCCACCTTCTTTCTGTATACGGGAATGTGCTCTGGAGACATCTAATACTGCCCACTGAAATGAGTGGGAAAGCTACATTCCTTTGCAAGGCATTGTAGCATTTTCCTCTGGAGGTGAACAATCTGGTTACCCACTGGACACATCTACATAAGACGCATAAATGTTCATTAATATACTTTACTGCACAGTAAACACATGCATCTACATGTGTGCATGCTCACTACACAGTAAAAACCCTTAATTCCATGTACATTTGCTACCTGCAAATACAAGTAGCAAATTTATGTGGGATTAGTTACTGCACAGTTACACACATGTAGACACAACCCAGAGGCAAATTTGCTCCTGCATCTGCTCCCAGAGCTCCAGGCTGGGAGCCTTTCCTGCCTCCAGGCCGGGTTGTGCTGCCTCTACAGGAGCCACTGGCTGTGGGCTTTAAAAGTCGGCAAACATTTTGATCCCTCGGACACACAAGCAGGGCATCCAGGCTCTGTGCCCCACTGGGCAGGCCACAGGCTAGCTGTTCCTGCCTGTCTGCCTACATGCCAGCACTGCTGCTTGGCACTGCAGTGCCACACAGCTGCCAGGAGAATGTCATCAATGCCAGCATGGTGCTGCAGGCTGCTACAGCCTCTGGCCAGGCCTGACACCCCCAGGCCCAGCTGCCGATAGCTTCTGGCCATCAGGGCCAAGGCCATCTGCCTGCAGCACACTCCCAGAAGCTACTCTAAAACTGCAGGTGCTGAGGGCCATTGCCTCTGCTGTGCAGCTGCCAGTCCCTTGCTGGCTATGGCCCTGCACTGGGTGCTGTAGGCATCTGCCCAGGGCTGGCTACATGGAGATTGCCACACAGGGGACCAGAGAGCCAAAGTGAGACCCACCGTGGCATCCTTCTTTTCCAGGCCTGTGCCCACATCTGTGCCCACACCTGTACTTTCCACCTGGGGCCCCAACTAGACCAAGGAAGACACTGGCAACCTCATGGCACTGTGGGGCAAGGAAGAAGTGCAATATCAGTTCAATTGGGCACACGCTCCAAAGCCCACATCTACAAGGGCCTGTCAGGCTGGATGTGGGAGCATGGGCACAACCAGTCAGAAGAACATAAAGGTCAAAATCTTGTGGGCACAGTGAGTCACTATGACTGACTACAATCATTTGTCTGGCCGTGCCCATAAGTCCATGTTCTTTATGCAGCAACTGATGGCCATCCTTCCACCCCAGGGTGTAGCCATTCTATCTTCAGCAACATAGGCAGGCTGCTCAAGCCCCTACACCAGTCTGGCACCTCCAGTGACACGTTACCAGAATAGAGCCCCTTGAGTGTGCAGTGGACTGTCCTGCCCAGCCACTCGGGGAGCCCTGGCCAGCACCTGCCTCACCAGCTCTACAGCCCCAGGACTAGCCACAAGACGCAACTGCCTTGTGGGGCAGCCCCAGCCAGGCATCTGCACTATGGACTTCTCTATTGTAGGACACTGCTCAGAACCAGATGCCATCACTGCCAGCCAGGTCCAAGTGGAGCTGCCAGTCATGCCAACCCTGGCCACATGGTAAGCCCTGCACTGGGAGGGAGGGAGGAAGGGGAACAAGCAAGGGGAAGGATGTCCCTGTCCCTGCTCCTTCCCCTGCCCCCAAACCCTTCTTTGGCCCCCCTCCCCACCTGGCCTACCTGGCTCTTCCCCCCACCCCCAGCATTCAGGTAGGTAGGAGACAGTGCCAAACTTTATTGAGCATCCCATGCCCACACAGCTAGGAATCCATGGGCCTCTTACACACCAGAGAATGTATCAGTGCTGGTGGTGATGTCCTCCTCAGATGTGGGAAGCAGGGATATGTAGCATATCCACAGGTAGCCCTCCAGGCAGTGGCAGAGGTTGCAGGGCAGCCTGGTCATGCTCCCCACACTATTGTAGCTCAGGGTCCCATACCAGGTATGCAGGTGCATTCCAGACACCATGGTGATCAGCAGCAGCAGGACATAGTGGGTCAAGCACCCCTTGGCCCACACAAACAGCTTCTTATGCACCACCCATGACACATGCAGCACAGGCATGCTTTGGGTGCAGCAGCAGCATGGCAAGAGTCTGGCCCTGGGACCCCTTACCAGAGAGGCCCCCTGTAGGGAGGGCAAGGGCACAGGCATCTCCTCATCCCAGATATCTGGGCCACTGAGCCTGGTTACTGAGTCCTGGGCAGCAGCACAGGAGAGCAGCTGGCCCGCGCGTGGAGGGGGGAAACGGGGGAGTCTGGAGACATACCAGCAGGTGCTACCAGAAGCCTGGCCTGTCCCACCCTAGGATCAGGCCAGAGGAGGCAGGCTACCTGCAGCCTGCACCCAGCAGCCTGTTGGATCTAGGGAAGCATGTGGGGATGCAGGGCCCAGCTGCTGGCTACCTGAGCCCCAGAGTGTGAACTCCTGACCCTGGAACGTGAGCAGCTCCAGGTGCTGCAGAAGCAAAATGTCATCCTGGGCTGGGAAGTTCTGACCACAGAAGGTGACCTCTGGGTGCTATACACCATTTTGACCCTGGCAGTCATGTTCATGCTGCCTGCTACCCAGCCCCTGACTCTAGTCCCACATGTCCCCTGGCAACTGTCCACTGCCCTGTAGCAGGCCCCTCTCTGGGCCTCAGAGGACGTCCTGTGGTTCCTTCAACAATCAGGAGCCCCTGGCCCAGCCCCCCCCATGGGTGCCCCACCACCCAGCCCCCTAACCTGGGCTAAGCCCCACTATTCACCCCAGCATCACACAGGCGCAGAGCTGGAGCTGCCTGCAGTGCCACCAGAACTGCACACTGGCCCTACTTGGCCTGGACTCTGCCTACCAAGGGGGAGCTGCCTGTAATGGGGGATCACCAGCTATTGTCATCCCTGGGTGAGCCCCCTGCCTGCCACACTCACTGCAAATCTGCAGAGCAGCAAATCTGCTCCCTAATCCCTGCATGTGTAATCACTTACCTGAAAGTGCTTACTCCAGAGCAGTTTACACTAAAGTAAACTTCAGCCAGATAAAATGCATGTGTAGATGTGCCCACTGAAAAGAACAGGAAAAGCATATGACTATACTGATGAAATAGGATCCCTTCTAGATTCTGGCCTTCTACACATCTGGCCAGGTACACATTAAATATCTAGTGGATAAATGAGCCCTTTGAGTTACTTAATTCCAAAACACTGTCCTCTACCTTTTAAAAGTGGCTAACTTTCTTTCTTTTTTTCTCCCCACGGTATATAATCTAACATTTAGCTATCACTCTTCCAATCTCTGAGTCATTTCTAGATTTACAGAATGTAACATAGTTGTGGACCAACAAAATAAAATTTTTAAAAATGGCTTGGTTAGTGAAAATATGGGCGGGGAACCCAAAACAAAATGATAATAGGTCTAAAAGATGCTTTTAAAAAAATCATGATCCACAATTTTTTTTAATGAAGCTCTAGGTATCATACATGATAATGAAGTGCCTTTCATTGTAATAGTAGCCAGGGAGAACCTTCAATTGTGATTATTGACTTTCAACATTGTTAAATCAGTTTGTTCAACATAACCAGAATTCAAGAGCTTTAAAAGAATTGGCTGAGGAACTATTTGATCATTTGTATTGATTTTCAGTAAGTCCTAAAATACTAGAAAAATTCGAAAGAATTACAGGAAAGCTGATGTTGGTATGGACTTCTGTGATACATTTGATTTGTTACTACATAACATTTTGTTAAGGAAACTTTGCTAAAGAAGTACAAACTTAAGTGGATAAAATGTATTTCTAATAGGGTCCCATGGGGACTGCTTCTTGCTATTAAATCTCTTTATCAAAAACCTTAAGAAAACATAAAATGAGTACTGATGATCTTTGCAGATGATGCAAAGATGAAAAGAATGATAAATAATAAAGACTCATCTGCACTGGTAAGCAGATACAAATTCCCAGTAAGAAAGCATGGCCATAAAGGTTAATTCAGTCTGTTCCTGCATTGGGAGATACAAATGGAGGTTTTTTTTGAGGACTGGGGAAAGATGAGGAAAACTTATTGTAGGCACTGAGTCTAGTTGTTAATGAGGTTATGCTTGTTTTCTATCAAGGTTTATTGAGATGTTCAAAGGTTAGGCTATTTGAAAGTTACAACTAGAAGTATGGCTGTATCCATGTATGCAGGAGTAAGGACTTTTATAAAAAAGTCTCCTATATGAACATTTTGTCTCAGTAGACCCTGCACAATAGAAAGAGAGTTGCTAGGTGCTATTCCCCTTCTTACATAAGTAGGTAGGAAATAGGAGCAGGAGTAAGTTGAACCTTATCTACAAATTATTCCTATGTCTCAATTTGTAACCTGTAAAGCAAGAATGCCACAAAGCAGGAAATAGTCAGCAACAACTTAAACGATGGCAAAAAATCAGCTCTTCCCTTAGCGCCCTGGCAGATGTTGCACTTAAGACATGATTAACTTGCTGATCACATCTTAAATAATCACCTGGCCCCATTTTTAGGCAATTAATGGCATGATAAAATGAGAAACCAGCCACAGTTATTCCACAGCGTGTGTATAATATTTTTGTTACTGGTTTCCATCGTATCTTAAACTAAATGTGCTGCAGGGTCCTTTCCATGCAACCTGATGTTAGTTTCATGGCAGGACTTCATTTATAGCTCATCCATGTCAGCAGCTTGACAGCTGTGTGGTGCAGCCCTGCTTGGGGCCACATCCTGCTTTTTTCAGGGTGCCAAGTCAAGAGGAGCTCATCAGCTGTGCTGAGTGCCATGTTTCAGGGAGGCATGGCAGATCAAAGAAGAGAGAGGAAGCACAGTGGCAGATAAGACAGGGAGCAGAAAGTAGAGGGTCAGTTTAGGGAGGAAGCAGAAAACAAAGAGGTATCAAGCATGGAGCACAGGTCAGAAACAAGACAGCAGAAAGGCAGGTTGGGCAGTAGCACTGAGGGAAGGTGTAGGGCTCATTTGTGACACACCTATCTAAAAGGTTGCCCTCTCCCCCCCACTCTTGTATGCTAGTAAATTAGTACAGTAGGAAAACCTAGCTTAGCAAAATAGACCAAAGCACCAAAAACAAATGATTGAAACAGACATTTTAAAGTGAAAGAGTTTATTTTAGGAATTTTCAAAAGGAATGTTGGTGTCATGTAGAAACTGAAACAAAAAAACCAAGGTATCTTGGCTCCTAATCCATCCAGAGAAGTTAATTTACTACGCATGGATTTTAGACCAGCTAAGGGGTAGCTCATATCTTTACTCCCTGGGTACTGAACAGACATCAGTTAGTGATTCAAACACCCTGGCATACATTCATTTACTGGCATGCAAAGTAACAATGTTGTCAGCAAAAGATACAATTATATAATACTGACTAATTTAGAAATCTTTTCAAAAGCAGGTAAAGGAGTATTTAAGACATTGTTTATTTTAATGGTGGAATGCTCAACTACTGTTCTTCAGTTTGAAAACACTAACAGTTTTGAAATTTCAGCTAACCAAATTATGCAAAAGCCTACCTTTAAAATACTTTGAAAAAGAATATTATCGTCCTGTTTTCAATACTGCTGTATAAGTACCAACAATCTCAAAAGAAAATCAAACACATACTCATCGCTTGTGGTCCTCTGAGTTAGGAGTGATATCTTTGAGAGACATTGATTCACAGCAGTTTTACTTTGAGATATGTGTATTAGGCATTAAAGACCTGTCTTTCAAATGTTTCAGCAGTGCTGTCATAAAGAGCAGCACTCCACATAACAATAGATCTTTCTGAAGACACAGTGCCAGTGGTAAGAGTTCACCTAGAACAACTCTCTAACAAGCTAAAATGAAAATATTTGATCTTTAGTACAAACTGATTGACAAAAAATGGCAAAAATCCATGTAGATAAGTGTGATAAGTTGCATGTTTCTTAGGTATTTGTAGGGAACAAAGTAGAAATCTATCAGATTCTAAAACAAATGAAGCACTTCCACGTGCATCCATGAATACGATACTGCTTAATAACTGATAGTACAAGTCTTACTTACAGGAGTAACTCTTTTACATCATGTGACAGGGGCTTGTGGTTTTCTTGTTGAAGGTCTCTAGATTGATCTATCCAAAATATGGTGCATGTAGAAATACAAAGTAAAGTGTCAAAGTCTAAAATATAACAGATAAACCTTTATTTCATTCTCAGGGGAAGAATGAATGGATGAAAAATTTTCTATCTGGCATAATCATAGTCAGGGCATAAATCCATTTACAACCTAAAGCCTGTCATTCTTCACATTTGACCACTGTAGATTTGAAAAGATAGTGAAGAAGTGTTAACAGAAGGCCTGGCCCTGAATGACAGTAAATATTATGAAGTGGAAGAGGAATCTAAGTTTGGGAACTGTTTGCATCTGTCTTAGGAGACCTACTCACTGTCAGCTACTCATAAATGTAGGCAGACTGTGCACATTTAGCACTTCATGGAAATGTCAACAGTGATTAGTAGCAAAACAAATGGTGGCAACATTATCCACAAGGAATACCAATAGAAACTGAGCCAGTAAGGACTACCTTGAAAGGGAGTTTTCAAAGTCTGTGAAAGAAATGCTACTCAGGCATTTTTTTTACATTTGGCAAAACTGGGGTTTAAACAAATGGACTATAGTGCTCCATGTGTGTCATTTGTCAAAGAATTGGATTTGCTTAGTGACATTTGAAACAGGAAGGAGATGTAAATACTAGCTCCATTCTCTGTAAAGCAGTGTGCCATGGTGCACTGAATGAAACTGATATGGACAAGAGATTAGCAAAAAAAAGTAAAAAACTGAACATGTGAAAATATTTCTTGAACTGTACACAGTCTTTATTGAAGCTCTAGTGCAACTATAATAAGTTTATAAAGAGTTGTATATTCAAAATGAATTAATCATTGCTAGAAGTCCAGGAGACAATGTCTATAGCTTTAAAAGCATCATGTCTTCTTGAAAACTATAAATTATGATGGCACAAACCCAGTATTTCAAGTTGTTTTCATATAACCAGCTGAGATGAAATCATCTTTTTCTCAGTCACTGAAGCCAATTATCAGAGAGCCTCTCAAGTGTTAGGAGGCTAGAAGAAAAAAAAGTCCAACTTATTTGTACAAAGGCCAGAAAATGCCTGGGTCTTCAGGCAACTGCAATTGCAAATGAATGTAGGTGGTCTTCGTGGGCATCTTTAACTTAGTACTGCCTTACGCTAATATCTCCAAGCAGAATGCTTAATTTGATTTTCGGTCACATTGAATACTGAATTATAATTCTGGAAACACTGAAAACTAGCCTGGAGTGAATTAATTTTAATATAGTTTGAAACTTTGTTTCCAATCTCAACTTCCTCCATTGACAGTATAATCAGTAAGATAATTAGAAGGTTAACTGCAAAATTATTGCCTCACAATGGATGCATAAGAGAAAATGTCTGTGTTGTTTTATTTTATTGCTTTGGAACTTGGCACAAAGTTACTGAAATTTGTCAGTCTCTTTCATGTGTTTGTAAATAGGAGTATGGAAATTGTCTTCTTATTGAATCTAAATGTCAAGGAATAGATAGCATCAGTACATTCAAAAAATGCATAGGGCACTGGAAAGCTCAAAGTATTAACAGTGGTATAATGCCATGAATATAGCCATGGTCAACAATGAGCTGATTCCACGAACAGCCAGCATGTAGTGGCCCGGAATTAAATAGTTAAGATGATGTTTAGTTCCTTCATTGTAAAAAATGGCTGGTCCATTTCCCCGTTGGAGATCAGACAAGGAATTGAGGTTTGAGGGGAAATTAGGTCGGGTTAGACAAGGACTGGGAAAAAGTTCCATAGATAAAGAGGACACTGAGTTTGGAAGAAAAGCTGGAAGAGAAAGTCTGAAAATAGGAGCCAGGAGGGACAGGGAACCTGTAATGAGGATTCAAGGCTGCCTAGGTGTGAAATGGATAGTAGATGTGGGGGAAAGAAACACTACTGATCATCATGGCTAATCCTGGCATACAAGAGTATTGGAGGTTTCTGATGCTACAGGGCATGAGGCAAGGTGGAAGCAAGAGTGGAATTGCAACTCAGAGACAGAAGGAGGTCCAGTTGGCTGTCCAACTTGATTGGGCTTGCAGCATGAATGGATCTTGCCACTTGAATTGCCTTTGCACACACTACCTCTGGAAGCAGAAGCAGCATAGTTTTAGTTGTCTGGGTAGTGTCATATAATCGAGTCCTTACTCTTCTGCTTCTGGAGCAACCTCATGCAGACCCTACTTGCTTGGCCATGGGATCATACAGAAGCAGTCAGGAAAAAGGGGACTTTAGGATTGTGAGGGGATAGGTAGCAAGAGTGCCTTTGAACAGAAGCAGACCGCAACATTCCTGGTCTCCTCCAGTCTCTATGTGAAATCTAACAAGCCCCCTTCCTCCTCAACCCACCTCACACAAACTTCAGTCCTTCTTCAGCACCACCTTACTTTATAGAGGGGTGCACTACTTCATTCCCTTCCCAACTACCCTACATGCTTTCCCACAGTCCCTTTTTCTCACAATCTTTTGCACAGTCCAGATGGGTCTTAGAGTCTTGGTGCAGCTCTGTGCAGCTTCATAGTCTTTTGATAAGTGTGAGTGAGAGTGGCTAATGGTTCTACATCAAGAGAGTGCGTAGGGACCCCAAACTTGAATGAGGTCAATGATGTAGTATCCTAAGGGGAACATACAGCTGTCCTTCCCCGATAGCTGCATTTTACACCAGTCTGACACTACCCTAAAAGAATAACTTGGAGAGTAAGAGAAGGTGGAAGGAGGTATGTAATTTATTTGGTGCCCCCTGGTTAAACTACTGCAACATAATCCAGCTCCACATTGTGAGGAAGTTAAACACTTGAAGAAGATAAGGCCTTGACTCAGAACAGCTAACTTCACTCACTGGCTCTGTAGACTAACACTAGATGAGTCTAATCTGTGCCTTGATCCTCTGCCTACAAAAAGATGGGCAATGCTATTTGAGGATGGTGCAAGAGATGATAATTTGCATGTGACTACATTTTACAAATTAGGACCTGTATAACTATAGTTTCTGAGTCATCATGTCTACTTCTGTGCTTGGTAATGCTTATATGTTACCCTTTTCTCAAGACTATATGTTAAACCAATTTCTCTTTCCAAGTCACAGCATTTATTTGGCATTTTATCCACACTGGACCCTCATAACAAAAAGGAGATTCCATTAATAACATGTTGTTTAATATGCCACAATAACATTTCATATGAGCACTGAAGAGAGCAGAGCACAAAGAGCAAGCAATAAGTGATATCATAAAAGCATGAAAGTCATTCTCAAAAACCGATATGTGAAGGAAATAATGTGCTATTAATTTAAAAATATATGTTGTCACAGTGACACTATGGAGATACCATCTCGATACTAAATTGTCAAGTTAAGTCCCTAACGTGTTATTTTTACAAAAATGCTGCTCAAGTGAGACTATAAATTCTGTACAAATCTTCCAGTTATTTACTAAGTGATTAAACCAATGCAATTTATTACGGTTGTACTAAGGTATTTTTGCCTGGGAACTTAAAAAAATTGCTGCCTCAAATATGCCCTTTTGCTGCATTTTATCAATATTGATTTTACTTTTTATCTTATTTGGTCATTTGTTTCTTTATTTTTTTCCCTAAGATTCACATCTTGATACTATTCACAAAAAATGTTTCCCCTGCTCCTTTTAAAGATAATCTTGTTTATCATAGAATTACTCAGTTTTTAAAAAATATTGTATTTAAAGTATTTATTTAAATAAGCAAATTATTTAAAATGTACAAATTAGTTAATGTAATATAAACTGTTTAATAAGTTATGAATAAATTATACATACACTATTTAAATAATTTTATATTTCAGTCTTCCTATGCCTAAAGAAGGGTGCTTATGCCTGAAAGCTTCCAAAGAACATTTTTCCAACTATTTAGTTGGCATAATAAAAGATATCACATCTACCTAAAGAACGTTGCCTGCCTATGTCTGGGAGCCACTCTAATTAAAGTATCCAGAGCGTCTCATGTATCAGGGTCAAATGAGCTTGAGATACAGTACTTCTGCCACCATTTTGAAGCATAGGGGTTCTGATGCACAAGACATGGGAGGCTGCTGGAGCACAGTAATTGCCACACTCCAGCAGACTCGATTAATCAAGTCTGCTCTGACACACTGGAATTACAGTGTATTGTAGCAGCCTCCTTGCTTGTGTGTAGGCACCCCTAGGTACCTTCTTGCATAATTATCTGGGTAAATACTTAAGAAAATCTGCCTTACACTGCCCAGTACAAAGCTCATTGAAGTATATGGGGGTCTCTTTATTGACTTTGAAAGCTTATGAATCAAGCTTCTGATTTTTTATAGTGATCAGCATGTCTAAGGTGCTGACTCTATACTGTTTTTCTCACATGCAACACACATTCCTCCCCCAACCACCCACAACATTAGGGTTCATGTGCTAAGTAGGGCAGAAAATCAGCTTCCCAAGATAGAATCACCCTTTGCTCTGACTCCTTTTCCACAATACAGCATCTGTTGCATTACTATTTAGGCAGCTGAGGGTGTTAATTGACTTAACGGCTCACTGTTCTCCACTCCATGTGTGTTAACTATTGTCGCTCTTTTTAATTATATTGATGCTCCACTACTCAAGCAAACCCTTTTGTTGGGCATTTTTTCTGTCTGCTAGCTACTCCCTGTCTCTCTCTTTCAGAGCCTTGGAGACTCTTTAGCTCTTCTCAAAATCAGAAAACCACCCCTGGGGACTAGTCTTTAGTAGTATCTATGAAGGGTGAGTCACTGAAGTGAGTCAGCTGAAGATTAAGCTCTGTTTCTGCTCTATGCAACCATAACTCAGGTAAAATCTTTTCTTCTTTTTCTGCCTTTCAAAAACAAACTGTCCATTATATTCCAGGGCCTGGTGTATGTGAGAAAATACAGCATTATTAATCTGTTTTATTCAAATAAAACTTTGACAGTTGTCCATATTGTCCCCTACATAAAGAAAAACTTCCCAATATAGTTCACCAAGCCACTAGTTTCAAATAATTCAAGAACTTCCTTAAACTCACTTCTTCACAAGGTCCATTTCACATGAAGTGACTCAGCAGTACCACTATTATATACACATTAAAACAACACCATAATCACTGAAGTGATAAGAAATGCAGTAGTCTTAAGTGAGGCATCACAAGATTGCCTCTTCATGTCCATTGTCTTTCCTCAATCTGTTAACTTGCTCCAGTGAATTAAATTCATGGTATCATATTTTAATTAGTGCCAGTGAAACTACCCAAATGCATAAGGTTTCTTACATGGATAGGTGTCTGCAGGACTAGGCCTTTATATTGTTAAGTCCTTAGGGCATCAGCCTTTCTATTTGTTTCTGTAAAACACTGAGGACAATTGATTGAATAACAATAACAATGGGAAAAATAGTGACATGGGGTCAGTTCTCCTTAATAATACTTATACTATGTTACAGTTATTGGATGTGTTAGTGTTCCCACTACATTCAATTGGTCCTGCTTCAGTCCTATTTTGTATTTTATGTCCTGGAATTAAATAAATACATTTTAATCTTTTTCTTTACTCTGGTTATTATAAAAAGGAAGAACTAACAATTTAACAGGAAATATACACATGTTCCATGTAGACTTAGCCCCAAATTCTATTTATGATTCAGTTCATTAAATCCCTCCCCTGTTCTAAGATGAATCTTACATTAACACAGTGAGCCAATTTTTCTGCTGTGTGACAGAAACATAGGCAGATCCAGGATTTTTAAAAAGGGTGTTCAGGAGCAGCAACAAGTGCTGCAAGGGTAGCTGCACAGGTAGCTGCTCTCCCCTGTTCACAGCTTTGTCCCCTGCATGTAGGCAGGCAGACCCCAGCCTGGGAAAAGCAAATCTAGGGTTGTTTTTTTTAAGATCCTGAATCAGGTACGAACCCTCCCACCCCCAGCATAGTCTCCCTTCCTCTCCATGTTCAGTGGTAACTCCACTTCCTACCCACTGCTCCCTTTCCTTCTCTTATTCTTCCGACCACCGGAAGGATAGACCTGCCCGTGGTTGCCACGGTCCTGGCCACTCCTGTTCTGCTGTACCTAGGGCTGCAGGAAGCACCTGCATTGGGAGCTGGTCTTAGTTGGGGACAGCACTGGTAACAGGCAGGTTCCGGGGTAACTGGTGCCTCCTGAGTCTGGGGGGGCACAATTTGTGGGCAGTCCTGGGGGCAGACCAAAAGCCCCATATCCACTCCTATATTTCTGTGCCATGGCTTAGTACTCCCCCACCCCATCCCCCCACGGCCCACATGGCCAAAAATATGCACCGTCCTGAGTCAGGGGCCCATCTTAAGGGGGAACATGCCCCCATGTATGCCCCTTATTAGTCTCCTGTGGGTGGGTTCCCCCTCCCTGCTCCCGTTCCCATGCTAGGAGGGAACAAACAGGGTGACCAGGCAGGAAGCTGCACCTGGCTCCCTGGACAGCCCATCTGGAGTAGGGCAGGAGCTAACTTCTGGTGACAGCTGCAGGAGTGAGAAGAGGAAGGGGAGGCTTTGGAGAGAGGTTCCACTGAGCACAGAGGAGAAGAGAAGGGAGGAACTCTTACCTGCTTTGGGGACTAAAACTATGTGCTTGCTGCTGCTACAATGTGATCCAAAAAGTGGTGTAACCATGCCACTGCACTAGCTGGATCTGCCCCTGCTCACACATAGAGGCAGGATGACACTTACAAACTCAGTCACACCGGTGTAGTAAATCAGGTTTGTAACTCTTGCTTTCAGAAGTGAAAGGCTAATACAGCTAAGTAGCTATACCAGCTACATTAAGTGATCGTGAAAAGTAAATTAGATCAGATGTTATTATATAAATGGTTAGAGGCACAGGGCTAAATTTTCAGAAGTGCTTGATGCTGCTCTCAGTATAATCTTTACTACATCTTAAAAGTTTTGGCTTAAAGACAAATAATCTAAGTTGAGAGCTATTCAAATCTAGATTTCTGCTTGGAGCCTCCCTCCACAAACCTCAAGGAACATCTTTATTTTGCTATTGCAGCTGGGGTTTCAGCTAATTGTCTGGAGCATTTCTTGGTGGCTTTTCTTCTCTTATTCTCTTGGCCTCTCAACAAGACACATGGCTCATTACATTGTTGTTCTCCAGTTATTTGAGGTAAAATATCTTGCATAAAAATGAATATATTTATAAATATGGTTGCTAGATGAAAATAATGTCATGCTGAATAAAAACTGTATAAGACTAAGTGGAATAATTAAAATTAGAAGACATAAAACTTACCCTTTTCTTGATGACAAGCAAAAATTAAACTTCCACCGCTATATCATACAGCATAATAGGTGGCTATTTCATTCCTACAGTGTCTTTCCATTGCATAGTTAGCAGGGTCTGTGGGGAAATTGGTGGGATTGGAGCACTAGCAGGGTCTGCAGGGGGCTAGTAGGGTATGCAGGTGGTTATGGGGTTCAGGAGGGTCTGGTCAGATGAGGGAGCTACTAGGGTTCATGCAGGGACTTAGGGAGATCAGAGGGACTTTGGCAGGATTGAAGAGACTCTCCAATCCTGTAAACCCCCCAGATTATCCCCACAATGCCACTGAACACACACCACAAGCCACTCCCTGGGCTTGTTTTACAGGTGTCCACCACTCCCAGGAGCCTGATTCAAGTAAATTAGGGTGGGAGGAGGGGTGCACAGAACAGGAAGCTGGTGGTTCTGAAGGGGAGGGTTTGGTGGGACAGGGGGCTCTCTCCCCTTCCCAAGACCCAGAAGTTTGCCCCCTGAACCCCCACACACCTGTATGAACACACCTCCATCCCATATGCCCCTCCCCTCACCCATATTTCTATTGGTTCATGGTACCAGCAAATACCAGTAAAACCAGAACAGGGAGTGGCTTGTGGGATGGGGGGGCACTGGCCAGTCCATGGGGGGAGCCAGGCAGGGGTGAGAAACCAGGGGGCTAAAAATACTGGTCATGTCTATACATGCATTTACACCACTTAAATTTACTGTGCAGTAAGTTACTATGCAGTAAGAGGGAATAGACCGGCATCTACATGTACAGGCTTTAAAGTACATTAATGCTGTGTGTAAACTGACTTGGGACTCAAGTTACACCCAAGTCAGTCCACACACACGATGTTACTGTGCAGCAAAGCATTTACATATGCATTGTTGTACATTAAACAGACATAAATTTGATATCTACACGATGCCTGATCTAATTTATACACCATATTTACTGCGCAGTACAGGCATCCATGTGTGGATGTGCAACTGTAATTTCAGTTACTGTGCAGTAAATGCTGTGACAGCCAGAACCAGAGGAATTAATAAGCAATAATATGTGCTTCTAGGAAGCATTTGGTATTTTGCCTAAACAGGTAATATTAGTTAATATAAGCTTGTGAGTTTTTAAACTGCAAATGTAACTTGTCTGTCATAAGTTTAACCAAAATGATAAATTAACTGTTCCTGGAACTGACTGAGCCCCATAGACAAAGCTCTAGCTGTGAGATTAGCCGGCCTAACGGCTAACTGCTTGGCACACCCAACACATTCCAGGAAAGCACATCTCAAGAAAGCGTATTCAAATGAAGCCTAGAAGGGGTTAGAACTTAGGCGGAGCAATGTCAATTTCAAATCTAAAGATGTTGCATCATAATTTGCTTATTGGATAAACCTGAGTCTGGGTAGTAACATTTAATGATAATTTTAACACTTTTCAGTCCCATAGGATAATAGCTATAGGGCAACGTTATGAGTGCGCCTAGGCCAACAGATTAACATAAGACTAGGTATAAAAAACACATGCATCAGGTAACCAGCAGGAAGGAGGGAACAGAACAGTCATTTCTGTCCCATACCCGGACCCTGGACTCCCGGTGTGAGTGAGGATCAGATCCTGATCAAGGGACCTTCCCTAGTAATCCCTCTGACAGCATTGATCATCAGGGACTCCTGACTTTGCTGGAATCACTTGGCGTGCCATTGGCACTGAGGGACTATCGATAAGCTGCCAACCCATGTCTGTCTATTTGTTGTTTTGAACAGTCCAGTGTGGCTAATACCCTCACAGTGCCCAGTTGGCCTGTGACAGATTGATCTATCTGTTATCATATCTATCTGTTATTATTATTTGTTGTTATTATTTACTATTAGCTCTTTTATACTGCCTTATCTACTTATCACATTTATCTTTCTGTTAATTGTTGTATGTGTGTAAGCTATAATAAATGTGCCTTTATTCCACTCCCAACTTTGCCTCCTCGATCCAAAACTGAATCAAACAGCCCAGTTGCCTGTGATAAAATGAATACTCTCACAGCACCCAGCTGGCCTGTGACAAAATGCGCATGTGTAGATATGCCCATCCTGTTGCTGGGAGGGGTAGAAAAGTACAGCCTTGGGACTGTACTGGGTACATACAGAAATTCAATTAAATCAGTCTTGACACGCTTGGTCTAGGTTAAATTATCTCTGAGGTGCAGTTAACTTCAGTCAGGTCAGCTATTTTTAGACTGATTTAACCTTCCTAAACTCTGTACATTTCACACTTGGATTGACCTAACTCAGTCTAAGCATTAGTGCCACATGTCCCTGGAGGCTGGGGAAATATGGCAACTGCCCTCAGGCAGCAGCAGGGGTGGAGGTGGTGAGTGTAGAGCTCCCACAGGCGGCCACAGCAGTGTCAGTGGTGAGGCAGGGGTGGAAAGTGGCGACTGCCCACAGGCGCCACAGGCAGAGATAGTGGTGCTTTTTGCAGGAGGTGCACTGCCAATCTCAAGGGGTGCATGGGCACCCCCATGCACCCTCTATATGTCACCAATGGATCTAAATGTAAGGTCCACACCTGGGCAAACTAAGTTAGATCAATTGGCCATTTTTAATGCTATCTAACCCCCCCTTAAACTCCCCAAACATCTGTACCTAGCCTTATAGATCCCTTCTAATAATGGAGGAGATAGTTTCTTAGTAGGCTTATGCCCATGATGCTATGAGCATCAAATAGGCCTGTCCAATGTGGAATTTTGTAGATATTATTACAAGGTAGAAGTGAGGATCCTGATAAATGATATGTGATATCAAAATCAAACCTTGCATTATGAAAAAATTGCCAACTTCTTGCCCAGCAGCAGAAAAAGTACCTAAGAGAATGACTAGCTAGGTGCCTAATTCAGATGATGAGAGATAAATATAATTTAACACCCTTTCTTCACCCATGTCAGGCTCCTTTGTTATTCTGAGCAGGCCTAAATTAGGCAGTGTGCATACAAATGGCTTCTTATTTATTTCTCTTCAGTGCAAAGGATAAAGCTAGTGCTTCACTTATCTGTGTTTATGCATGGTCTACTCTCACTTGTGCCAGAGTGCAGAAGCCATGAACATTGCATAAGGGTTTACAGCATCAAGGCCTTTGTGCAAAAGCAGAGAATTAATCTAAGGAGTCTGCATGTCTGCACTGCAATGTTACTGAATGATAAACTGCCATTTTTTTTTCCTTTCAGAGAAATAGTAAGATATAATGGGATCAAAACATAATAGTGCTATGTTGCAAGCCACAACAGATTAAATAATATCTAGGTAGACGTCAAGACAAATGTTTCCCCCTCACATCAATTCATTGCAACACAAAATAAATTGTAAAAGAAGCATTTATAAAGAAATGCCAGTATGTGGGTCAACTTATTTGTTAGATTTTATTTTTGAAAGGTAATTTCAAAACTAATCTGAACACACTTTACCAGCCTATCTGCTGCAAAACATGCCTGATATATCTAAGTGGAACATACCCGTTGTGCTTCTGAATACTGTAGACTTGTCTTCCTTAATGGTAGGTTAGAAATGACGCTTTTATATTGGTTAGGGTTAGCCAGGAAACAAGAATGTGTGCAATATGTTGAAGTTGTAGGCTGACTCAGCATTAGGATCCTAAAGAACAAATTTCAATTTTCTACCCCCAGTCCTTCTCTCCCTCCCTTTGCACCCAGTAAAAATGCACTGAGAGAGACATGTGCTTCTCTGCAATTAAAAAAACAAACAAACCAAAAACCCAAAAGCAGGTTGAAGTCCATGCTTTGGTTAGAGCAGAACAAAGATTTCCATCCCAAGCATACAGTTAACAAATTGGACTATTGGCTATTCTGAATTGAGGGCTTCTTTTCTCTCTTTTATGTTGATCAGAGCTTCTATCTGGAACCTAGGAAACTCTTCCTGATGAAAGTGTTGGTGAAAAAAATGTCAGTTCTGATAGTCAGAGTTATTTTTAGAGAAAAAAGTTAATCCAAAAATTGCCAGTCAACTCTAATCCTGACCTCCATGAATCTATATGGTCTGGATAAAGCTCACACTCAAGTCTCAAACACCCTGCTTTTGAAGTTTCCAAAAACAAAACCCAACAAACTAATTCCTTAAAAAAAAAAAAACCCTACAAAGATAAAACAATGTACAGCCCCATTGGTGCATCTGTGGTGTTAACATTCCACCATTCAACAGAATATTAAGTTCATTGTGTACTTTTTGTTCCTGAAATTGCTGAAATCCTGGAAAACTGTTAATCAAATTTAGTTATAAGCCAATGCCAAACATTCATAGAGATGAGGCAGATGAGGCTAATAATGATTGTTGTTTTGAAGCTTTATTCCATGGTATGTGTGAAAAAGAGAAAAATCCCTGTTCTTTCATTTGCCATTGTTCCTTCACAGTGAGAGAAAATAGTAGGCTTGTTCTACACCACTTAGGATGAGCATACAATACAAAATTATTTTCAATAAAATAGCTCCATTTTAATGAATGCAAACTCATTCTATAGATCATCCCAAATCATTTGGATGAGACTGATTTAATAGATCTAAAGAAGCATAGTGTGGATGTACTGTGATTTTAAAAAAAGAAAAGAAAAAAAACCCCACCAAGATTTAGCAAGCTTACTTGCAGACAAAGACTGCTCAAACAAGAGGAGTATATTAAGCTGTATATTAATTATATTAAGAGTTATCACAGCAATAGATTTCACATGACAGAAAGGTGAATGTGAAGGGGGAGGGGGAAGATAATTTTTGATGCAGAGACTCCCTCTCTCCCTTTCTCTCTCTGCTGCACACCCACACACAATACAGACTTAAAATAACAAGCAGAATGGCCTTAATAGATAGTCTATTTCTAATTGTTTCAGCTAGATTGGTGTGAGCTTTCTTTCAATATGATGGGATATACATTTCATAGTTGGGGTTTTTTTTCCCCTCGCACTAAAAATACCAAGCAAGTGCTTGGTCTTAATAGACTTGCATAAATGTTCCTCTTAGCAAAGAACTATTCTCTGCTACAAGAACAACACAGATTTCTCCCCTGAATATCTTGCCTTAATGAGTTCTTTTTTCCATCACTGAATAGTAAAGAAGAATTCTCTTGAATTTTGAAAATATTGTTTCTGAATTTTTGTCAGCATTTAAGCAAGCTCTCTCATTGGAATGCCCTAAAGGTTGAGCACTTAGAAAGCATTCCCCCATTGTGTCACTCTTGAAGGACAAATGAAATTCATCTGAATGCTATTAATGATTTACTAAAAGTCCATCATCATAACCTGAGAGCACAAAAAGATTTGAAACTGCTGAGTTTTGTTCTATATATTACCCATTCTTTCTCTCACTGAAATATATTTTAAGAAATAATTCATTTTAGGTTCATATGGGGGGAAAAGAGCTAACACCATAGTTGATATTTTAGACTTAGAACATACGTGTATAATAAAACAATGGAAACAAGAGAGGCCTTGGTACAATAATTGGTGAAGTTCATATCCTCAGGATGCTGATCATCTACATAAAGAGCAAAGAATTACATGCCAAGAAGACATGAAGACAAAAGACCTTCTTTACCTATCTGAGTAGTTTTGCTAATCATCACTCAAAGCTGTTATCTACAATGCAGAGCCTGTCACTAACCTAACATAATTACAAATTAAGATAATAGGATATATACCTCTTTAGATGTTTAGTAATAAAATATTATTCTGTAAATATTTTGCTCAGGAAATATTTCAGTTTAAGTTGATCTAGATCAGATTTAATCTAAAGTGCTAATAGAAACACCTTACCTATGGCTGTAGAGAAACATGATGGCATTTGTGGCTGGGAATGCTTCCCATAATAAATAGCTCTGATACTCAAAATTGGTATTTTGGCTGCCTACATTAATCTCCATTTGTTATACCACACCTGTGTCCACTCAAAGGGTGATAACATCATTAGGGCTATAAGCCAAGCAAGGATGTTTTAAAAATCAGAAGCCTGAGGATTATGTCTAATTCTCTCTCTTCTACAAGAATCCCCTACTGTGTGACAATATTGCCCCATAAGCCTTTCACACTTGCATTTCTATTCAAATTAGAGCATGACTGCGTGTTAATTAACCAACACCACCTTCTCATTGTCTGGTTTTGAGGATATCAAAGTTCACGCTATAGAAGGTCATCTTGTTGTGTCTTTAATGATGACCAGAACAGAGGAAATGAAGAAGTGGAAACTGATTGTTCAGTATGTATGCTGGTTTCACTCACAGAAACCTAGTAAAGAAAGGTAAAAATCAATATGAGATCCAACCATGGAGCTTTTACATCATATCTTACTCTTTTAGAGATACTGTTAAATCCACATAGCTTCTGATACAAGTCAGGAAAAGTGTTTGTTTCTTAGGTTATTTATTCTTAGGCAAACAATTGCTAGAAGTATGCCAAAAGGATGTGGTATAATAACTATAAACATGTGTGCTTGGTTCTTTAAAGATATTGTCATTCTTATGGCAGAAGTTGAAATCCATCTTATATTGCATTATTTTTATCTTGTCACATCTTCTGGATCAATGTAGATTATGTACATGTTTCAAGCAACTTTTACATATGCTGCAGAAGTAGCCAGCAAGCAGTTCCTACACACCATGTTGATTAAATTACCTCTTCTCCTCCGTAAACAAAGGAATTGATAGCAGTAGGACCTGATTTTCCATACTGTGGCAACACTAGCTAATTGTTTTCACCTTATAGTTGTAAGCATTGTATTAGGTCAAAATCCTATATAAGTCAAATGAATTTATTAGTGTACACAGCAACACAAATAAGACATGTGAGTGAATAAGATCACGATTTTCCTTATCATTTATGTGCATGGAGATTTTTATCACTGAGAAGGCTGTACTGCACTGATGTTAGAATTCCAAGTTTAAGATGTGAAACGTTATTTATATACAGTACATGATAAGTGTAAATGAAGAAAGGTATTAACATACTGCTGACAAAACTGTACATTGCTTTTCTTTAATTTTCCCCTTGATTAATTTTTTTGCAGGTGGTATGCTAAGCTTCATGATGAGATGGTATCAGTTCACATCTAAGTAGTTCATGGACAATAATAAAATAGAGTGCCGAGATAATTAAATAAGTTTTTAGTGGATTAGTTGTTTACATCCCAAAGCTCTGATATGGCTTTTCAGTGGGAAAGAATGCAAAATTACTTTTAAAGGCTTGTGTCATTTTAGTCACAGCTTTAGCTGCTGTAACAGGTGTGGTCTTTTATTTTCTGCAATATCTGGCTTGTTTCATCCACAAAAATTAATTTAAAAATATAATTCCCTCCTTGTTTCTCCATTTCAAATTTTAGACCTTGTACAGATATTCAGGCTATGTACAGATGTTACAAATAATCTGCACTTACTGATTGTAACTCAAACCAAACCTATAACCATAAAGAAGTCCAGGGCACCTAGTCTGGACTAAAAATGGCAGAGACTGGCTTAAAATAGTCTTGGATCGATGTGCATTCAAACTTACTTGAATTAGATTAGTTCAGAGCATTGAACTGTTGTACAAGATGCCCCAGCAAATCTAGCTAGTCCACTGTCCTCTGGCATCCTGAGTTTCTTCTTGAGCCCTGCTAACTTCGCCCTTGCAGGGAGACATGCTGAAACTCAGTTCATGCTTGGCTTCTCCAGCCAAGTGCCCAGCTGACCCCACCCCTGGACTCTCACAGAGCTGAGTCAGCACAGTGCCTGGCACTGATAAGGGATGAGGAGAGGAGGAGTGCTTTCCTGTCCCCTGCAGCCCACTTGTGCTACCTGGATGTGTGCCCACTTGCAGGGGATATGGGGGCCCCTGGGTGGATGTGTGAGAGGCCCCCCCAGGGACCCCCCATGCCCTCTATGAGCAGGTGCAGACCTAGAAAGCTTGAGCAGGGGAGCTGTCTCCTCTGTTTGTATGCAGCTGACATACCTGTGTCCTATGATGATGGGGTAGGGGAAGCCACGTCGTCGTGTTGTTTGCCCATCCCCTGCACCTGCTCATGCTCCCTAACTCTGCACCTACTCGTGGGAGTCCCTGGGTGGGTGTACAGGAGTCCATCCAGGCACCCCCATGCCACCTGTAAGCAGGCACAGATCCATAGAAAATAGGTGCTGCTGCCTTCCCAGCTTATCTGCAGCTGACAGATGCCTGTGGCTGAGAGAAAGCTGGCGGGGGGGAGGGGGAAGTGTGTGCCCAGAAGCCAATCAGGGGTGCCCCAGCCACTAGGCTGCTCTTAGCAGTTCAGGAGCACCCTCAACCTGCTGGCCTCAGCCAACGCAGGCAGCCTGTGCCTCCCTCCCTGAGTGAACTTGTGTTTTGTTCAGTACCAAACTTACATAGTCCACTTAGAGAAACCTACACAGTAAGTTCATTCAAATCTACATTTGCTACATCAGAGGAGTACATCAAGGGCTCGGTGAGCAACTGTTCACCAGGGCACCCATAGGGAAAACCAGGAGTAATGGCCACAAACTCCTGGAAGACTGTTTCAGGCTCAACGTTAGGAAAAACTTCTTCACTGGTAGGGTGATAGCTGGGGTTCTGTGACCCTGGCACTCGTTCCTGGTGGGGGGTAAGACTAGATGGCCTGCTCTGGGCCCCTTCTGACCCTAGATACTATGATACTATGATACGTCAGGCTTTCTAAATGCTTGCACCTAGTTTCTCCTGCATGAGTTGCTGCTCACCCAGGAGAAAAACACAAGTGTACAGATGTTCAGCATTTTTTCTCCAAGAGTAAAAATGGCTGCTCCAGGAGAAAAATAACCTGTTACCAATCAGGGGGAAATTATTCCTAGGAGAGATTCTCCTGGGATAGGGAATGCCTGTATATCCTGCAGCTTTGCTCAGAGGAAAGAATACAAATTGTAAATGATATTTTGGAGGAAAACAATTCCTGTACTTAACAAGTGAGATGTTTTCACTTGATCTGGTCATATGACCCATTCATATATATCTGAGGTGAAATTCAAATCAAGATATGTCAGTTCATTTGTTTTACACTGAAAACTCAAACAGGTGTGGAAACAGTCCAAAGGATTCTGATCCTTTAATGCATATTTATAAACACAGCATATATTTGTATCGAAGTAATCCTCTTATGTATAAATACCTTTTCCCAAATCAAACCTGCCATAAATTAGAGAAATAAAATGTTATATATATAAGCCGGCTTCTAGATTCCCCTCCACCCTGGAACCAACAGCAAACTTCTGTTTGGTCCAGGAGACCATTTGTTAACTCCAAACACTTCTTGCAAAGCATTCTCTGTCACGATGGGGAACTGCACTTTTGTCTGCACCCTTCTAAGACACATCTGTGTGTCTTTTACAATCCCATTTTGTGGCAAGCCCTACTTTATCCGGTGTACTCTTACATTGTGTTTCTGGTATCTTGTTTTGGCTCTCCAGAGCAAAGATTTTACTTGTGACAGAATCTACAAGTTCTCAAAGAAAAATCAGTTGCAATCTTTCCATAAACAATTTCACTGGAGAGCCCAAGTGTTCCTTTTGACATGATTTTATGAATTACAAATATAGACAGTCCTGTGAAAATGCATCAATTGAAAAAGCCCTAAACCCTCTCTTTTTCATTTCTTAGTTGTTTTTATCTTCCCTTAAAAAAAATAAAGGACAGGGGGTTGGTGAGAGAGACAAAGCTCCAGTTATTTAATTAATAGAAAATAGTCAGAAAAGACCTCCCCCCTGCCTACCTCCAGAAAAAATTAAAGGAAAAGCAGGTACTTTTAATTAGTCATTTTACTTTTGCATTTATCAGGAGCCAGTCAGTCAATGTGCTAATTTTGAATCTCTATGGAACTGCATTTAACACTAAAATGTAAGACCTTTGTACCAGAATTTGAGATAGTATCATTCTATCTCTTCTTGATTTGATATGTTCATTACTTTAACATTGATTTCTTCAAATTTAAGTACCAATTTACAAGTGAATGAGAATTGTAAAACATGTTAAGTTAGAAGAAAATTATTTCAGTAGATAGAAAAGTTATTACTAGTTGATGGCAAGAAAAAAATCCATGAAAATAAAGCTAATTGAAAACTGGGAATTTTTTGCAAAAAGTCTGATTTTTTTTATTTAGGAACTGAAAGAAAGAGATAAAAATGAGAAAAACAAAAAAGAGGATGCACAAAATGAAAATATTCACAGAGATTTTTTTTAAAGTAAAGTTTTATGAAAAAGTGTAGGAAGGGAAAAAAAGCAGATCTTCTAGACAGCACTTTTCACTGGAGTCAAAAATGTTTTTTATACTGGGATTTCATCATATAATTCTTAATTATCATAACTTTGGTAAAGAAAGAATAATGGTCTCAAGCCAAGTCAGGGACATACACTAAGAGGACTATCTATCAAGTTTTAAGTTTGAAAATACCTTTTAAGACATCAGATTCTTCAGTTCAGTAAGGGCAATCTCCCCAGCACAAGCAATTCAAAGTGGCGTTAAAGATACCAGGAAGAGTTGATGGAAAATTTCTCCTGCGGCACAAGACTTTGCTAGCGTAAAGCCAAAAGACGCTGTTGCATCAGCTCTTGTGTGGGCTGCCTCTCCCCTCCAGAATGAGGTAGAGGGTGCATAATGACAGTATAGGTGGGATCTGGAGAAATGGAAGAGGAATTTGTGTAACTGGGGAGCAGGGGGCACAACTGGGCAAGCCACCTTGGGCAACAACTTTGGAGGGCATGTAAAAATAGCCATCATGGCAACTGGCTAGTGGCCCTGTCACCACCAACACCATGGCAGTTGCTGCTGCTCTATGCTCTAAGCACGGAGCTGCCCTGTTATATCTCTGGGGAAAGGGTTCATAGGACAGCAGAACTATACTATGCCCTCTCTTCCACTAATTGAAATTACCCCTCATCTTCCCTAGTATTGTAAACTCCCTATAAGCTGAAATAATTGGTGAATTATGTCTAAAGCAACTTGACGCAATCTTCAGCCAGAATCTGTTCTTATCTTAATGCCATCTTCACAACATCTGTTTGTTCAAACACCCTAAATGTGAACCAGAATTTGGTCCCAAAACTTCAGTGTAGAAGCAGCCTACAGCTCAATACATGCAGATATTCTTTAAAAAGAAAGAAAGAAAGAAAAAAAACCACACACTTCAATAAATTGTTCTCTTCACGTAATGGATTTTAACCATGCCACATTTTGATGTATTGCCTTACATTGTACCATATTGTAATGTGTCATTTTTGGTGGCTTTCACACTTTGTTTCCTTGGCATTTCAGGTAGAACTTTATGTTATGCAATGTGACTAATGTAACCCCAAGGGATCTAAAGCAACATGAGGTTTAAGGACAGAAATTTGCTAAAAGGACTATTATTGTACTTTGCTAATTTTAATTTCTTTGCTACTAAAGTCCAAAATCTCACTGTGCTAGTGCATAATTAGCACACTGGATATATTTTTAAAAATGAATCAGTGTGCCTAAACCTGAATCATTTTGAACATTATTCATATGAAAGCACACTATGCTGATTGTCAAGGTAGCTTAAAAAATGCATGTTACATTCTCATCTTGACATGCAGGTAGTTGAGTTGTGCTTGTAGACACTCAAAACAAGTTTGAGACTATGAATTTTATGCCACCATTTAAACACAGAGATTACAACTATAATAAATTCATCTCTTTAAGCTATTTTTTTACTTCAACATTTTGGCCCAAATCCTGTTCTTCCTACCTGATATATATCTAGGCCTGTCCTGCTGCTCACTCCAGCTATGTACATGTGCTACAATTAACACTTAGCAAACCAACCTAACCAAGGTTTGGTTGATCTAAGGGCCCATTTATACAGGCATTCACAGGGCTTAATTTACCCACAAAATGGCATACCCAATCCAAGTTAGTTCATTTTAGATCATCTATAAACTGATAAAGGGTTAACCTGATCTACAAATAGTTATCCTGATCTAGCAGCTGCCTGCATACATTTCACAGTACATTTCTCTGGGGCTGGGAAATCCCCACCACTTGTTCCAGTCTCAAGGCTGTACTATTCCTACCTTCTTCGTGCCCCACAACCCTGACCAGGCTATATTTAGACTTCTGAGTACCCCTCCCAGACTATGGACCAACCAATTCTCCCCAGACCTGCCAGTCCCATCCCCTGCTCTGAGTTACTTTACCACAGACTGCCTACACTGCTCCTGGCAGCAGCAGACACTTGAAAGCACTGCTCCTGGTCTGGATTTAGGCAGTTAACAGTAAACCACCTAAACTGAATGCTGTTTGCACCCTCAAAAATACACATCTCACCTCAGGAAAGCAATCTTATTCTTCCCTGGGGAAGCACATAGCTTTTCTATTTTGGCAACGGGTAATTCTACACAACTCAGAGTATAATCCATAGCATTCAAGCCTCAAACTGGTAGTTCAGATGTTAGAAGCTCTGCAAGTAGGAACAACAGGCAGTATGTGGGGTAGACACAAGCAGGTAAGCAGTGCAGATGGGCTGGGCCCAGGAGACTGCAATGTAGGTGGGTAAATATTAGCCACCTCTCTCTTCAACCATCGTGGAGGCCTGTAATAATTTGAAGAACAAGGCATGGCAGGAAAGATCACAGACTACCAGATAGATGGGAGAGCAGTCCAAGCTGCTCTCCACAAGAGGACAGTAGTGCACTCAAGGTTGGTTACAATGGGTGCATCTATATGTGCCCCTATGGCACTGTTGTTACTGCGCTATCATTTAGTACTTCCTTTTGGCATGGCACAAGGTAATTTTTAGCAACACGCTATACTGAGGGAGTGTGTCGCTACAGTGATGTGGCTGCAGTCTCATGGCTTGGCTTTTGCCCATGGATGCTATGCCACTGTAGCACATTGCTACAGCAATGTAGTGTCACATATAGAGGCACCCAATAGGCATGGAGTGTTTTATACCAATACTTGAAAATGAGACAACTGAGACACTACACTTTAGTAGCTGGGAAAAAAGTCTCCCAGTGCCATTCCACCTCAGACTGGCCAGCCTAATCAGGATCAAGCTGTGTATGGCTTATGTATAACTGATGCAGCTACATGCTTGGCGTATGGTTCATCCTCATTTTCAGCCGGGTGTTGAAGAGATATGGCAGAAATTGCCATGGTATATGGAAGAAATTGAACTATTTTGAAACAAGTGGCAGAGAAAGGAAAACGGCAAATACATTTGACACTTCTCCCCCTGAGCCCATCCCCTCCAGCCAGTTGCCCCAGCTTTTCCTCCTGGCCCTCGCCACCATGGTTCAGAGGCATCAGATCCTCCCTGAGGCATACAAGCAAGGAAGCCAACAAGGGCTGTCATTTGTACAAGCCACTGGATGCAAAAAAGGCCACCTATCAAATACTTCCAGCAAAAGCAGAACAACTAATATACCATCTATTCAGAGCCAAGTGAACTTTCCAGAAATGCTTTCCAGAGACCCAAGGAAGTAGTGCAACACCTGAATGTTCCAGAGCATGCTGGTCCTTCTCAGTTACTTTCTCTGTGGGTGGTCTTCCCTTTATCTTCCTACCCCACTTTTTTCCCTGCCTCCTTATTGCCCTTTTCTCATCTTCTAGCCCATCATTCCATGTCATATAGAAAGCCTAAAAAGTCTTATGCATCTTCTTGGAGCTGTAGAGCAACATACCACCATGAAGATATCACCACTGTATTGTCAGAATGTTCATGATTACGATTAGACAAGGACCTGGTGGGCATTACTGAAATACCACTCTGCATTGTTTTACATCTGTGCTTGTCAGACAGGAGCCAGGATGAGCAGTGTTAGTGAGAACACTGTGCCAAAAGTAAACGGCATACACATGGAGATAAGTGCAATTCATTCCGTAAGATTAGCCAGAGGTTATTGGACTCTGGAGTGAGGAAGCCATCATGAGAAATCAGAGCAAGGGGAGAGGCAAAGGCAAAGAACTGGGCCAGTGGTAAATGTGCCAGTATGTAAGAAAACAAGTAACGATTGGTACTATCAAATGAGTGTGTCTTCTCTTCACCCCCACAAATTCTACTGATTTTTCCATAGGTGATGGGACCCTACTTGGACTCATTGTCAGAGAGAAATCTTCCCATGAGGTCTCAATTAGTGATTTAAATCCCTATTTAGACATCTAAACTAGTCCTCACATAAATAGGTATGGACCTAGGTATCTACCATAGAGTACAGCACAAAGTTGAAATTACTTTCCTTGGATGTCATACTGCTTAAGGGTAGATGCATATTTTGTAAATCTCCTTGCCTATCTTTTTTTGCTAATGACCTTATATGAACTTCAGGAAATGGCAGATATTCAGACACTTTCTAAGTGTTCACCTGTATCCATGAAAAATGGACAAGCTATTTATAGATTTCATAGGCCCTAGGGCTGGAAGGGACCTCGGAAGATCATCGAGTACAGCCTCCTGCCCCAGGGGCAGGAAGTCAGCTGGGATCATAGGATCCCAGCATGATAAGCATCCAAATTCCTCACAAAGGCATTCAATGTAGGTGCTTGAATCACCTCCAGTGGCAGGCTGTTCCACACGTTGAGGACTTGGACAGTGAAAAAATTCTTCCTTATGTTCAGCCTGAAATGGTCTGCAGGAGTTTATAACTGTTCAACCTTGTCATCCCTTGAGGCACTCTGGTGAACAAACGTTCCCCCAGAAACTGGTGGTCACCCCAATAAACTTATAGGTGGCCATCAGATCACCCCTGAGCCTGCGCTTTTCCAGGCTAAAGTGCCCCATAGCTGTTAGCCTGTTGTCGTACGATCTGTTTTCCTGACCTCTGATCATGAGCGTGGCTCTCTCAAGCTTTTCCACATCCTTTTTGAATTGTGGAGTCCAAAACTGGATGCAATAATCCACCTATGGCCTCACCAAGGCCAAGTACAATGGGAGAATGATGTCCTGGGACTTGCTTGAGAAGCATTTATGGATGCAAGCCAACGTTTTGCTCACTTCACTAGCCACAGCATCATATTGAAGGCTCATGTTCATCTTGTGGTCAATCATGACCCCCAAGTCCCTTTCATGTGTAGTGTTGGCCACTGTAGCACTGCTGAGCCTATAGGGAGACTGCTGGTTTTTCTTCCCAAGGTGGAAAACCTTGCATTTTTCGGTGTTAAACACCATCAGGTTCTCATCCACCCATTTCCTGAGCCTGTCAAGGTCAGCTGGGATTTCCCTCCTGTCCTTAGGTGTGGATGCTTTACCCCCGAGTTTGGCATCATCAGCAAACTTCACTGGTCTGCTTCTGACTCCAATGTCCACATCATTAATGAAAATGTTGAACAATACAGGTCCAAAGACAGAGCCTTGGAGAACCCCACTGGTCACAGGGCCCCATGATGATTGACTTCTGTCAACCAACACCCTTTGGGTCCAACCACAGAGCCATTTCCCCAGCCAGTGGATTGTGGTGGACCCGAGGCCACACTTGGCCAGTTTTGTCAAGAGGTGATCATAGGATACCAGATTGAAGGCTTTTTTTGAAGTCAAGACATCAATGACATCAATCTCCTCTCCCTTGTCCAGGTGATAGGTCACCTGGTCATAAAAGGAAATGAGATTGGTCAAGCAAGACCTACCTGCAACAAAACCCATGCTGGCTATCCCTCTTTTCTAAGATCTTCCCTGAGATAAAGGTCAGGCTGATGGATCTGTAGTTTTCCAGATCCACTTTCCTCCCTTTCTTGAAGATAGGCACCACATTGTCCTTCTTCCAATCTTTGGGAACTTCACCAGCGCACCAGGAGTTCTCGAAGATCTATGCCAGGGGCTGGGCTATGATGCTAGCCAGCTCCTTGAATACCCTGGCATGCAGATTGTCAGGGCCAGATGACTTGAAGGTGTCCAGCCTCTCAAGGTGTTCCTTCATGAGGTCAGTATTGATGGAGAGCTGGGAATCTCCCTCACCCAGGCCTCCCTTTCCCGTAATGGGTAGGGGCATCACACAGGACTGATGAAAGACTGACTCAAAGTACCCATTTAATAGGTTGGCTTTTTCCTGGGCATCAGTTATCAGTTGTCCCATCTAGTTTAGTAGGGGTCCAATGTTGCCCTTGCTTTTCCTATGGCTCCCCACATATCTATAAAAAGACTTCTTCTTGTCCTTGATACTTGTAGCTAGTTGGAGTTCTGTCACAACCATGTCTTTCTCAGTTCCTCCATCCTTTGTAGGCCTTTCTTTTTAGCTGCAGGAGGTCCACTAGTTCCCTGAAGAGCCCAGGTGGTTGCTATGCCCTTTTGCTGCCTTTCCTCCAAGATGGAATACCATTAGCTTGTGCATCCAGGATCACTCCCTTGAGGAGCAACCACTTTTCCTGAACTCCCCTTCCCTTGGGGTCCTGATCACTTAGGGCTTCACCAACAAGTCTCCTGACAAGCTGATTGACTTGCCAGCTTTACAGAGGATGGTGAACGTGATCAGCTCATAGTTGCTGTCACCCAGCTTCCCATCAATCATTAGTCACTGATTAGGTCATCCCCACGACCCCCAGCAGCCACAGAGCACCCCACCAACCCCCAGTATAGCCAGAGGTAAGCAGGGCCTGTGGTGGAAGGGGGCTAACCCCAGACAGCAGGAGGAGGTGGTTGAGTGAACCAAGGAGGGTCTTGCCCCCCTTGGCTCCTACTTGGCCAACAGTAGGTGAGACACTAGGTGAGGCGGTGAGGGTACCTACTATTCCCTCTTTGTTGGGCAGAGTCTCCTAAGTCCTATGTAGGGTCCCCCCTAGCCAGGAACAGCATTCCACTGGTGGTGGACCCACTGCACATGTGCCCATTTTAAACAGGCCTGTCAAACCAAAAAAAATACCAGACAGGCTCTGGGAGTGGTGAGAGATGTGTGAGTGAAATCCCACTATACCACCACTGCCCCGAAACCCCCCAGCAACCCCCAGGAGATGCAGAGCACCCTGCTGACCCCTAGCACAGTCAGAGGTTAGAGGGGCCCATGGTGGGAGGGGGTTAACCCCAGACAGTGGGAGGAAGTGGCTGAGTGGACCAAGCAGGGTCTTGCCCCCACCTCTCCCCTACTTCACCCAGCCCCCCAGGGAGCCATGCAACTAGAGCCCCATGAACAGGCTGTGCAAACAGGCATGCTTATCTACCCAGAGTGTGAGCGCAGAGTTTGAGCATGAGGGTGGGTGGGAGTGCCTGAGGCCCTGCCTGTGAGCCCCTAAGGTAGGCATTCCCAGCCGCAGCTGGCCTACCAGCGACATGACAAGAATGGGCATGTGTCATACCCCGAGAGTCCCTGAGAGGCCTGTGCCCCTGCCTTTGGCACCTCAAAGGCCTCCACTCAGATGAAGCCCATGGTTCTAGGCTCCATGTAGATGAAGCCTCTGGCTCTCAGCTGTGGGGGCTGCCTATCACTTTTTCAGGCTCTGGGGCTCAGGAGCATGGCCACCTTATGGGCCTGAAAGTTCTCTGGGTGTCTGTAGCTCTGCTTCCTTAGATGCCTAGAAATATCTTAGGCTGAAGAAGGGATAGATAAACAAGGATGAGACAGGGGCAGCTTAGGGAATGAATAAAGGAAAGAGATAGCAGTTCCATTTGAGGCTAATTTGAGGCAAGTGGAGCCTAAATAATTTGTTCACATTGAACATCAGTACATTTAGATTAGATTTATGACGAAGCAGGGTTGCACAGGATTGTTTCATATTTTTCATTTAAACTAATTTTTAGAGGCTTTTCCCCCC
>JAGPOW010001296.1:111766838-111800103 GCA_030014935.1 Caiman crocodilus
AGTTGTTGGAGAGTAGGTTTAGATTAGACATCCGTAGGAACTACTTCACAGTTAGGGTGGCTAGGATCTGGAACCAACTTCCAAGGGAAGTGGTACTGGCTTCTATTTTGGGGGTCTTTAAGAAAAGGCTCAATGCCTACCTGGCTGGGGTCACTTGAGCCCAGTTTCTCTCCTGCCCAGGCAGGAGGTCGGACTTGAAGATCTACAAGGTCCCTTCCAACCCTACTTCTATGATTCTATGAAGTCCATCTGGTCCTGCTGAATTGAATTTGTTCAGGTCCATCAAAAGTTCTCAGACCATCTCTTTTGTCATCTCCTCCTTCAGCTTTCTACCTTCCTTCCTTCTATAGATAATCCTTTTGTCGCAGGGCACTGACGTACTTGCTCCTAGAAGAGCAGAACCTGCCCAAAGAGCCAGACAGGAACCCAGGTACAGGTTGCCATAGCAACCAGCTAATGAGGAAATTAGCCTGCACCTGTACCTGGTCAACTGGCCAGAAGGGGCAGGGCCCTGGGCCCACATAAACCCCAGGACGGGAACTAGGAATCAGTTTTTTGCCAATGGCCAAGGGGGAAGGTGTCCTCCTAGTGGAAGTGAAGGGAAGAGGCCTGACTAAGTTCTGCTTCTAGTAAGGAAAAGGGCAGAGCATACCTTATGCAGCCTGTGTTATGTTATAGATTGAATTATGTTTGGTGGCTGTTTTATAACACCGGTGGCTTGGGAGAGGCTATTGGGAAAGGAGGAGGTCTCATTGAGGCCTCACTATAGTGTGGGGACCCCAGCACCAGAGAGGGTGCAGTATTTGGGGTGTATGGACCCTGGTGTCAGCAAGGGCATGGCACTGGGACTGCAGAGGCAGGGCTGCAGAGAAGCCCAGCACCAAGAGAGCACAGAGGCAGGGCTGCAAAGAGCCCAGTGCCGAGGGGCGCAGAGGCAGGGCTGCAGAGAGCCCAGTGCTGAGGGGTGCAGCGGCAGGGCTGCAGAGAGCCCAGCGTGGACAAGGGGCTGAGTTGTAGCAAGGCCTGGGAGAGACAACGGCAATACCATCTGTGAGGTTTGGGGCATGGTAAAGAGGCGGTTTGGAGCCATGTACATAGCCCATAAGTCTAGGGTATCCCGAGACATCTATTTTGAAAAGGGATCCACAAGGGGTCTGGGAACCCCCTGGGTTCAGGGAAGTCCATCAGAACCATGCCCAACCAAATGTGAAGGCTGCCTCCCTACATTATATTTACATCAGGATGTGGCGGGTGAGAATAGTGGGTGCCCACCAGGCCAAATTGGCATGGTCGCAGGGCCCTAGGTTATCACGGCCATCCTTGGAGACCCCATTCTGTGACACCTTATTAGGTGCCTTGCTGCAACTTAATTTTTTTGTAAAGACTGAGGCAAAGTAACTGTTGAGTGGCTCCACCTTTTTTGCATCTGATTAGAAGCTTCCCCTGGCTTGTTAACAGATAATCCACAGCTTCCTTGGTCTTTCTTTTCTGGCTAACATACTTACAGAATGTCTTTTCAGTGTCTTTGACTTCCCCTGCCAAATGCAGCCCGTTCTTTATCTTTGTCTTCCTGATTTTGTCCCTGTAGGTTTTTCTAGTTTCTGGTACATGACCTTGGTGACTGAGCATTCTTCCATTGCCTGTATGCTTTCCTTTTGCATTTGATTCATTTTAGAAGCTTCTTGTGCAGTCATATTGGTCTCTTGCCATTCTTCTTGTGCTTCCATTGTGTCAGAATAGTTTCTTGTAGGGCTTCAAATACTGTGCCCTTTAGAAGCTCCCAACCCTTCTGTGCAAGTTTATCTTTAAATCAATCATCCCATGACACCATGCCTATTAGCTCTTTGAGTCAGATGAAACCCTCCTTGCTTCAGTGTATCTATCCTTTGCCTTGTTCTGTGATGTGTAGATATGATCAATGAGGAAAGATTCATTTAACCCTTAAGACATACTCTGAAAGTCCTTCAGTCTGGCATCATAACTGTCCATGTTTCTGTATTTCTCCTATAACTTTGGTTAGTAGTTGATTGATTAGAACTGAGTTGAACTTCTCTGTTTTGTTTTGTTTTTAGTTTTGATGCTACTTTTTTATTTATTTGTCAATGGTGTATTATTTATAAATGGCAAGTCTTTATAAAGAACGCAAACCCTTTTTAGCACACAAATGAGGATGATAAATTTGTTATCTGTTACTGAATCATGACATTTCAAAGAACTAAGAGCTTTATAATATGTTGCACCTTAAGCTTCTCAAATGTCTTTGTTTGAGTTTAGAGTAGCTAAACCTTCAGGATAAAAATCTTCTCTGACTGTTCCCAACCTGCACAGATCTGTCTTGCCACAAGAGGGCTGGCAAGCAGGGGCCTGACTAGGAGTTGCAGCTGTGAGTTGTCTACACAAAACAGGAGGATAAAGGAAATAGACACTGTATCCTAGGATGTTAGAGGACTTAAACTTGGGCAGTTTATCTCTGAGGAGTGGCCGCATACTCATAACACATGAACTGGGTAACAAATTAGACATAAACCTTCCATGGAATAGTATAACTTTAAGATGCCTAAAGGGTGTTTAAAACTAATTTCATGTGTGAATGTGTGGGCAATCCAGACGTTAAGAGTTCTGGGAGTTTTTATGTTGCCTACTTAACATATTGTATCCCCTTTGTGTATATGGTCTGAACTGGTGCACTGGCCTGATCCAACTCCTACATGAGAATCCTTTTGCAATGGTGGCTGCAACGTAAAGGGAGCCCTAACGCCTTATTCTTTCAATAAATGCTCAAGGACAATACAAGACGGGACTGCAATATGCCACTTGCTGTGCAAAGCCTTTTGTTGCTACTACCTTCCCTGAAGGGCTAATAAAAAAAAATCCCCAATGGCCTCAGAGATTGAATTTCATAAATAGACAATGAAGTTCCCTACTTCTTGTTTGGGATTGTGCACTTCCATTTGTGCCTGAAGGTTCAGCAGGTGTATCAGTCCTTTCATTTAAAGCATGGACAGAAAAGGAAAGGGGAATTCTATCCCCCATACACATGTAGCAAAACCCCCAGTTTTTTCTTCTTTTTTTTTTAATTTTAAAATGCATTCCTTCCCCTTCCCCAACCATTTCTGATTTTTTTTCTCCTCCTGTATTCCCTATAGATAAGTACAAGTGAGCTCAGACTTAGGATTAGCTTTAAACATGTTTATTTTAGTAGCAAGTTTTTGGTTTTGGATAGCCACTGTTTTATATTGTATTATCATTTTCATATTGATTTTTATTGTTTCGTATGGACATTGTATGGTTTAGGCCTGGGTTTGTAAATGAACCAAAGTCATGTCAAGTTTCCATTTTATATGTCAAGCCTCCATCTTCTGTCCTCTGCTTGGGCATGCCATGTTGCAACTGTATGAGTCATGTACCCCTTCCATGCAAACTGGTTCCCCGATGAATGAATGCGATTGGGAATGACTGAAATACAATGGTAGCAGGTCTCTACTAAATGGCCTGTACTGACTGGGGCCATCACCTCACATTGATTCATCCAGGAACCACAGACATCACCCAGGAACAGAGACAAAAACCCAGCATTTGAAAGACAAAAGACCCTGCAGAACCAGCAACTCTCACCAGTACAGACTCCTAAAACTGCACATCCCTGCATGGAGCACACATGCTCAGTATGCCAGGGGCTGACACTTGCCTGGGCATGCCTCCTGTCACTAGGGTCACACAAGGTCCACCCCTATAAAAAAGGGCAGTGAAGACAGACCCAGTGGGATGCCTTCTCCATCTGGGCGAGCACCATGCCACACCACCTATCCACCCAGAGGCCCTGCCAGTGACCCCCCTCTGGACAACCCCTACTGGACAAGGACCCCTTTCCATCCTGGATAGGTAGGTATTACCTGCACACCTCCTCCTACAATTTGGACTCTCTCTCTCTCTCTTCTCCTGGACTTCAGTGGACTTCAGCCCCTGCACCAAGCCTCTCTAACCCTTGCTGCCACTGTGTGTATGTGTATATGTGTGTGTGTGGGTGCAAGGGAACCAATAAGACATTGTGTCACCATCTCCCCTGTTCAATAAAACCACTGTCATTTGCAACCCCGAGTTGGGTCATGTTTTACTGAATCCCAGCCCCTTCCTTATCTTAAATTCCAGACTCATTCTCTCTCTCTCTCTCTCTCAGCTGTAGCCCTCACCCCTCTCTACTAGTTTCCTAATCTCCTCTCAATTTCTACTGCCTTTTCCCTGTGACTTTCTGCTGCTTTCTCATGGACCCTGCCACCTTTCAGTCTCTCCTGCTGCTTTTCCTGTGATTTTCTGCTGTCCCCTGCTCCCCACGCTTCTACTGCCTTTTCCCTGTTGCCTTTCTCTGCTTTCCCACTGTCCCTGCCACCTTTCAGTCTCTCCTGCTGCGTTTTCTGTGATTTTCTGCTCTCTGCCTCTATGTTTTCAGGCTTTCCCTGCACCTTCTATAGTAATTCTCCCACCCCACCTCAACTTCCCAGCTCCTTGTGGCTGTCCTGCAATTTTCTCCGGCAGCTGGAGCCTTTTTCCAGCTCCCAGCACCTACTGCCGCTCCCTGCAACTTCTCTAGCTGCCCCAGAGCCATCCTCTGACTCCCCACACCCAGAGCCCCTCTTTAACACCCACACTTTCCCTTAGTCCCATTTTTCCTCTCCCCACCTACCTTTTCAGTTCCTTTGTAGCTCTGGCTCCAGTCCCAGCCTCTGAATTTGGTGTGTGTAGCATGTATGGGCTTAACTGGTGAAAGGTGTGCACGAACCTAGACTAGTTATTTTAAACATGTGTGTATCTGAGTTTCTAGTGTAAGTGTGTATGTATGTGTGTGTATATATATGTGTGTATATATGTGTGTGTGTGTGTATGTGTGTGTGTGTGTAATGACACGTGTGTGCATGATATATGAATTAGTGATCTGTTTCTAACTTTTGGGGTGTATAGTGTATGTGCTTGAATTGGTGATAGGTATGAATGTGCCTAGGCTGGTTTGACTGCAATATGTGCCTGAGCTGGTAGTGTGTATGTATGCACCTCATTGATTTGTGTGCTTGTGTATGTGCAATTGTGTCACACCCTCCTGTCTAACAGCACAATATTGAGATTCTGAGAGTCAGCCTGACTGCACAGGCCTACACATATACATCCCAAAAAAGTTTGTATCTTAATATTTAGGATTATTTCCTGAGATGTTGGAGATGTAGGTTTGAATCCTGTCTGCCAGAGAATGAAACTGAATATTCCCTTCTGTGTCTTGGAGTGTTCTCAACATAAAACCATTGAACAAAACATGGATATCATTTGCCCACCATACTTTGAATGAAAACACTTATCTCTGGTCATTCTTGGAAAAATGGGTCTTGGGCCTTAGGATATGTACAAGCATTACATTTAGACTGATATAACCAAGGCCAGATCAATCTAAATGCCCCGGTACACAAGCAATCATTGGGCTTAGGTCACCCTCAAGTTTAGATCATGCCTGATCTAAATTTAGTTCACGTCAGAGGTATACTAACTTTAGATTGACAAAGCATTAACTCAATTAATAAAGGGTTAACTCAAACTACTGAATGCCTACATGAATTCAAAGCACAGCCCCAGGGCTGAAAAAGCCCAGACACTCATCATAGCACCAGGGCTGTGCTGTTCTTACCTCCCCACCAACCCAAACCAGGCTATTTTTTAGTACTCTCCCTCCTCTTCAACTACCATGGCTCTGAACTGGGCACCCTCCTTCTACAGAGGTGTCTCCCCACAGACCTGCCAAGCTCCCACCCCCCAAACTTAACACCCTTCCTCCCCCAATTACCTACCTCCAGCTGCCTGCACTACTGCTGGCTTATATATAGGCGACTTAAACTAAATCACTTCAGCCTACACCAGCTCCCAGAAATGCTTGTTTACACCCTTAGAGAATGATTCAGGATTTAAAATGTAATGGGTGCATCTACATGTGCTGATTTAAGGCACTTTAGCCATTTTATAGACCCATGTCTATAAGTGTGCACCCTTAATGTGCCTTAAAAACGGTGATTCTGGGTTAATCATGGCTAAATTTGATACCTGTTGTAAGCTGCTATGGACAGACTCTGGGCGGATCACAGCAGGGTTGTGACAGCTGAAAAGTGTGCCTGTGTGATAAAGGTTCTTGCTGAAGGCCCTATGAAGATTAGACCAAGTGTTTTTCTGTATTTGTTTAGATATTTAGCTATATGTTGCTGCTAAAAGCCTAATTAAAGTTTAAGATGTAGTGAGGCCTTGTATAAAGTAAGGCCTAATAAATTTAGCAAAGCCTTGAAGTAGTAAGGCCCTGTGGCTTAGTTAAAATTACCTTATCAAAAGAATTTAAGGCTTGTACTGCTATTGGTCAGTCTAAGGACAGATAAAGTAAAAGGAATCTGAGTGGTTGTACATTATCAGAACCATTCAGAAGATTTAAATTGGCTGGAATATCTGGAAAACATTCAGAAAGAAGATACAGCTCTGTGAAAAGGATTAGTTAGCTGTTACCTGGATCAGTGGGCCATGGACCTTGAGGAGCCCAAGGACTGCATTCCAGGATCCTTCCCAGTACCCTTCAGACAGTGCTGTTCAGGGACACCTGACTTCACTGAACTTTGTGGAAAGAGAAGCTTGCTGTGAATCAGGCCTCAGAAGGGACTGCCGATAAGTTGTTGACGTGAATTGCTTTTGTCTGTCATTGTTTGTCTTGTTACTATGCGTAGTTGTGTTTTTGTTAAGTCAATATATCTTTCTTACCTTTCTACCGCCGACCATACTCTCAATCCCGAACCTTCCACAGGTGGCCAGGACACAGAGTATGTTTGGTCAAGCTTGTAGAGCTGACCAATTTTACCTTTGCTGTTGGCTTTGGCCAAGAACCCACTGTTCAGGGCCCTTGCCTCTGCTGCAGTCAGGATAGTAGATAATACCTAGAGGCCACCCCAGGTTGTCCTCAATGCAAAACAAACAAAAGAAGTTAAACAAACTATCACTTAGATGTCTTCCAGTGATTCTCCCAGGCTTCACCTTCTGGTTGTCTCTTACCTTTCAGAGGCTTTGCAGAACCTGTGGGCTCATGCAACAAAAAACAAATGAACAAGTATACAAACAAACAAACAGAAAAGAGCCCTACTCTGGGGTGTCTGCTTAACCCCTGGTAACCTCAGGCTACAAGCAGCTTGCTCCCACCCAGGTGCAGCCCCTTGAGGATGCTTTCAGCATCTTGTATCCTTCCCCTTGTGGGTTCACTTGGCAAACTCTCTCCCCACACCTGTGTCGGCTCCCTTGCTGGGAGACTCACTGTCCCAGGACCCAGTACTCGAGCCTTCTGAGAGTCTTCCCTGGTCTGGACTTGGCATGCAGAGGTGCTTCTGGGGTGTAGGGCTGTTCAGACTCCCCTGCACCCCTGCATAAAGCAAGTATCAAATTTAGTCACAAATAGTTTAGGTTCCTAAAGGGATGTGTAGATAACTTATGGCCCCCTATCATTGTGTATGTCAACTAAGCAGGCCAGAGCTGAGCCCCTAGGGCCCCGTGTTGCTACCAGGCACTACCAAGAAAAAGTGGTGGGTGCTATTCTCCAAGGTGCAAATGCTGAAGCTGGAGCAGTGGCTCTGGCAGCAGTAGTACTTGTCATTGTGCTGATCAATGACTGAGCACAGGGACACAAAAAAACAACACAACCCAAGTCCTGGCCTGCATGTGGGCAGGCCAAGGAGGAGCAGTGGCTTCACACACTCCCTTCATTGTGTGGTGAGCAGAGTAACCACGCCACACTACACTGGCAAAGACAGGGGCAGAGGCAGGCATTATGGCCTTGTGCACAGTGATCAGCTGGCACTAGTCCAGCTCCAGCGTCTGTGTCTTGAAGAACAGCACCCACTGCTTCTTCTCATTGGCCATGCCTGGTGGCAACACGGGGCCCCACAGCTTGTTTCCAGCCTGCTCAGTTGATATATACAGCATTAAGGTGCCTTAACTTGTCTACACATCCCTTAAGGGCACCTGGCAGCAGCAGAGGAACCCACAAACTCAGTTCTGGCCCTCTCTTAAACAATGCTGGAGAGGTAGGAACATGGAGAGGGGGTTAGAGATGCTGCTAGAGCCAGGGCCAGGGCTGAGCTGATTGTGTCTGAAGGGACTGGAGACTCCTACCCCTTTGGCTGGTGCTGGGCTGCACTATGGCTACGCTCCACAGGCTTCAGAGGGTGTCCAGGTTGCTGCCTAGAGCTGGCTGCAAAAGCATTTGCCCAGTGAGCCATGTTAAGGCACTTTAAGGCATACACATGTAGACACGTGCCTAACTCACCTTAATATGCCTTAGGCTAAGACGCATTAAGTTTAGGCACATGTAAATTTCTGTGCAGACAAGCCCAGTGTGAATGAAGTCACCAATCCACACTGTAGGATAAGGTGTGCTTGTCTCAAACTGTGATACACTGTTCTCCAGTGTTTTCTTTTGGTTACCTGGGCAAGTGCTATAACCACTGAGTTATTACATTAAAAGAGGACGCTGATACCTTCAGTGATTGTTTTTGTGTATAGCTGGATCCATGCTCTGAGAATATATCGGATCAGCCCTAGATGTTGTCAGGATTTAGGAGTAAGACAGGTGCTTAGCTGCTCAATACTGTAAAATCTGGAGCATATCTGTATAGAAGATGTCTAGTAACCTGGAAAGCTTTACTGGTAAAAGCTGAGAAAAGTAGCAATTTTAGGTAGTAATTTTGGGTACCTCCAGGCTTTGTAAGGAGGTCAGCCATAGTTTTCAGGATCTGAATTTGGAAGTTTAATGGGATGTTAGATGGGAATTAAGCACAACAGTTTATTGGTGTTAACCCAGACTCCATTACAATAACATGGTGGAACACAAGCATCTTTGCAGCCAAGGGGCGAATGTCACATTTTGAGACAGGAATATAGGATTACAATCATGCTTAGGACACTAAAAAATGTAATCATGTCTCTGTCCTGAGCTACACCTTTTCTCTGTAGCTAATCATGGCAATTCACTGGACAACTGAACCTTGTAATCTCCTATTTTGAATATCCAAGTCAGTCAAACAGAGTATGCTGTGATGAAGAATACATGTCTTGCTTTCTGTTTTAAAACCTCAAGAGTTTAATTCACTGACATTATTATACAAGCAACCTGGAAAGATAAGTAAACTGTTTGACTTTGTAACAGCAAATACTTGCTTTTCAGGGACATAATTCTTTATTTTTCAGGCTAGTTTTTCCTTTTATGCTCATTCCATCTGTGTTCCAAAAGGCAACTCTCATTTTAAAATGAATAGGTTTTAAAGCCTCAGATGCAAACTGAAATTGGTATTTCCCCACTGACTTAAATGGTGTTACACCAAGGAGGAGTCTCCCTCTCTGCCATTTTGTTTTTCATTAATTTAAAATAAAAGGATATTCTTCCTCTCTCTGTTTCAGTCCCTGCCTCTCTGTTTGGATTTAGAGTCTATATTTGTCAGGACTCCATGCATTTATCTTTACATTTGATAACATTTTTTGAGCATTGTGACAAAATCAAGGGAAATGAATGTAATTGTCTCCAACCAGATTCAATAACTCTAATTACCAGTCTTTCTAGTCCAGGCACATAATACACTTAACAATTCAGTAAAGTGAAAGAGATCTAAATACAGCTGATTCAGTGTTCTTTTCATGTTTGTGTAAGGAGAACAATCAGAAGAGTAAATAAGGAAAAAAGCGTATTTGAAAATTTCTGTTGGTCGTGGAGCTATCATTAAGGATTTTGCAGAACTCCACTGAAATGGATAAGAAAGCCAATCAAGAGCCTTTTGTTGGGGTCTCTTTAAAATTAAAGAAAATCATCCCACACATTTAATGAAAGTGTGACACAACAATTAATTTTTAAATGAAAAAACAAGCCAACTATCCTACAATATTCTGCATTAATCAGTCTCCCCAGTACAATATTCATTATTGGTTTTGTGCTGTATTGCACCTTTCTTTTTACATTCTGCTTCACTAAAACTGTCTACTACGGCTCTATATGTTGAAAATGGCACATACCAGAAGTTTTTAAGAGTACTGATTTTTTTGTGAGTGTGATGAAGGGAGATATGGTGCTAATACTACTATTTTTGTTTACATCTGGAAGCATTTAAAAATACACACATAAATAAATATAAAGGTATCAACAAATTCCAAAAAACAAAGTCATTTGATTCATATTATCTAGGGATGATGGAAATTTATGCCTAAGTACATACTGGCAGGATTTGATATAAATATTCAGTAAAACATGTTCTCATAAGCATGAAGTATGGAAACCTAGTATAGCACAGGCAGCTTATATGACTCAGCAATATACTCCATACCAACCTATATTTAAGTTCATCAGTTATCAAGGCTTGATGCCCAAAAGAAACAGTTTTAGGAGAGACATTCAATAATGCCATTGTTAAAGCTGACAGCAGCCAATAGCTAAAGATAAAATAGGTACTCAGAATATGCAACTTCCCCATATGGCTTTAAACATTTATATATTCAGAGGTACCCAGAGTACAGAAATTGTCTTTGACCCATCTACTCCTTGTAGTTTCTTTTTGGATGATGATTAATTCATCTCAAGTCTGAAAATAAGAGAGAGACAAAATGATTCATTGAGCCTATTACTTCTAACCCAACAAACCATGAGATTTAAATATATAGATCATATTCTAGCTAAATTAAAATAAACATTAGTCTGTCATTACCTAATATACATGAAGCAGAAATTATTTTTTCTGATGTTCCATTCTCATTCTGTAAAACAGATGACATCTTTTCTGCTCTGTGACTTTAATTTTAGAAATGGAGTTCCCTCTCCTATACCAAATAGCATGCTTATTTAACGGTCTGCTCATACATCACAATAGCTAATTTCAATGTCTGGCTGCTTTAATTAAATCCATAATTATGCGCTGGCACATAGGATCTGAGGTAAGATGTGAATCAAGGCACTAATGTTGCACATGCAATAAATAGGATTGCCCACTTTTAGAAATGTGTATCTAGATGCTCAAATTAAAGAAATAAAGGCCAGGAAATTTGTCATTCATCATGAAATGTCCATTTATTTTCTTTCAATGTAATAGTCACTTCTGTCCAAAGACAGAGCATATGATCTTTGCATCACTTAAATCATGCTGAAGTCCTTAGACTCACCAACTATCTCCCTTCCTAAAGGTATAATTCTTTATAGTAGAATATTCAGCTTTTGTATTGTAGAATCTGTGAATGCCTGCCCTTTACTGCTACCTATTTCAATTTATCTCCCTCTTCAGTGGGTGGATAACATGGCAATACGTGGTATGGGTGCCTAATAACTTGTCTGAATTCAGTTGCATCTATTCGGCATTTCCCAATAGGCATCCCACACCTTGCCAAATCAGGTTGCTAGTGGCTAATTTCATGTTATGGCACAAGGCTGTTACATTTAGATCACTTATTTTAAAAGATATGGCCTGAAAGCTTCAAATTGGAGTACCTAAAGTTTAGGTATCTTAATCCATATTTAGGAGAGAGGACTGCCGGAGCAGTGTGGCAGAAATAGGTGCTGAATTCTAAAAATGATCATAATTTTGAGCAGAATGACACAGTGGTCAGTGGGACCTCAGAACTTCTCACATCCAAACTCATCCTTAAACATCGTCATATATAGTTCAGGCACCTAAGTTTGAATATTCCAACTGATGTCCAGTTTATCGGGATTTCCTTAAAAACAGTTAAAATATCATAACATTTCAAAACACCATAATACCATGTTTCTTTCTTTTTACTTTGGGAGGAATTTTTGCAGAGTAAGAATTTGACTTATTATTATTTGGTATTTTAAGCATTATACAAATCCATCATTGTGGTACTGACACATGAACAAGCCTTGTTCTTCTTCAGCCACTCATTATTGTTATTCTCCAATGCAGTAAGCCATAGATAAAGGTGTACTGTATGGCCTATGAAGAGCTGACACTAGGTCTCACTGTTTCTTTGAGGCATTTAACATATTTTGGAATGCTGAATATATAAACCGCAATATCAAAATGCACTAAATACATGGTCTAATTCTCATCTTGATCTGGAGAAAAAAAAATATTCTTATGAGATTTTCACTCTGAACTCTTACAAGTTTCCTATAATTAAGAGGCACTTTGCTCCTATTAATCAACAAGAAAAAGCAGTAGGGAGAACAGGAGATGGCATTATGTGCTTGTTCAAGGAAAGCTAAAAATGTTCCTGATGTTCCTACTGAAAATAAAAATGCTAACAAAATTTCCCAGATAACAGTGCAACTGTGAGTTATTTAAAAATACTCCTGTTAATTATTAATGAAATGCTCCAGGATTATATTCTCAGAGCCCTTAAAGTAGCTGAACATTTAAACTATAGTTTTAAGTAAAAGGTTGACGTGCTGTAACAGTTGTAGGATTTTTATTTGTTTTTTCTTTCTGAATTTCCCAGAAGATCTAATGAATCTCCAGCTACCTGTAAGAGAAAGTTCTAAAATAAGACCCAGAAGAATTCCCTTTGCCCATATTTAAGTCCAAGGCCTACTCATCACTGTTCCTCTAGCTTTAACCCTAAGGGCAGCCAATGGCAGAAATATTTTCAGAAGACTAAGAAATGTGATAAGCTTCTGGAATTTTTGGATGATAGATTCTAAAATGGAATTTAAGAAGAGGTGTTGGTGTGTGATAAAAAATAACATCAGCTAAAAGCTGTCTTCACATTATAAAATCAGTTTTTAACATTAGCTTTCCATACGTCATAGCTAATGACTCCATCTTTTTCATAATACATGAATCACAAAACTTAAAGGTGGTATTAATGCATTAAGTCATTCTTTTCATCTCCCCAAAAATATAGTATTGTTTGCTACAGCACTTTTTTCCTATTGTTTTTTGCAATCTAGTTTCAGACATCTCTCCGAGTGCTGACTCATAATGTGAAATGTAGGTTTACCTATCAGTTTTGAATCATTTTAATTTCCTAAGTCCTAAGGAAAATGTTGTCATTTTTTTCCCTTGTAAAAAGGAGTATAAACAGTTGATACTGCTGCTTTATCCAGTTGACTTTAAACCAGCTTACTTTGGACCAGGCATGTCAAAGACATGGCCCATTGGCTAGATCCATAATGCAGAGCTTCATCATCTGTCTGTTCCTTTGTCCAGAGTTGACCAAAACACCATACATGGAGCATTCTGGACCAGCCCCATGTGCAGGGCAAAGACATGAATCACACATAGCTCCTGCTTCAGCCAGCCTAGGACCTGGTGCTGCATAGGGTTTCTGCCCCAGCTGATCCACACAGTTTCCAGACAGCATGAACCAGCTGAAGTGGGCACTACATGCAGCATGCATGCTGGATCAGGTTCACATGGGTACCACATGTGGTACAGTAAACCACATACATGTAGCATCTGTGGGGGGAGAGGGGAAGCTGATCTGTCGGTCCAATCCAACTAGTTACACCAGCCATGCACCATTCATTCAACCTGCAGCCTGGCCCCACACTACTCATTCAGCATGTGGTTCAAAATGAATTTGATGCCTTTCCTTTGGATCAAAATTCATGTTCATGTTGTGGGAGTTATCCAACTGAAATCCAAGGAACAATTTAGGAAAGCAGGTCCTAATCCAGGTAAGGATATCAGAATGTGTTCTTTCACATATATTAAAGTTCAAATCAGTACAGCAGAGCAAGGCCCAGGAATAAGCCTATGCTGTGGTGTGGTTGTCACCTTAGACATCATGAATATAAGCAGGCAAATATTAGAGATATGCAATACTCAATGGTGTTACTTACGATTAACTTGATCACATGAAGAAGGAATCAAAAAATAAATAAGGACCTTTCTTCCGGTCTGACTAGAAAAATAAAAGTTAATTCAATAAAATTAATGATAAATAGAATTCAAAAAGCAGTCACATATAAACCCACGTAACAAAAACAATGGTTATAAAAATGATACCTAGAAATCTGGAGTCTGTACAAAATCCCTATGGAGGGAACATATCCAAAACAAACACCTTCCCAAATAAGAGTCTATTAATTTCTTATAACATGCCATGTCTGGATTCCCTCTTAATTCATATCTTTTCTTGACAGTTCCTGATACAAGAACCTTTCCTTGCACTTCGCAGAACTTGAGCTGCTGCCTTACCACCACAACCCAACAAGATGTCACCTCTAGCTCCGCTTCCAAAGTGGTCTGATTAACAGGGGAAGGGGAAGGAAATCTCCATCAAAACATCATTCTCTGAAAACTCTCAATACTATTCATCCCACTTGATCCAGGAGAGAAAGTTCTATTGCATTTTTACTTGACTATTAATATTTTTACCTGACTATTTGGTCATTCCTGTCCCACCTAGAAAATTTGTATGTGTAAATAATAATTAATGCTGTAACTCCTCCAAAATTGAGTAGGCTTATATTAGTCCTCAGTGCAGAAGCTTTCATTCTGAGGTCTACATACACTCATATTAGCAATCATTTCTATTCCAAATCAATTCTGATCCCTGCCACAGTGGTCTCCTCATCAGTTTTGTCCATCTTCTAGTCCTCACTGGTTTTACTCCACAGCAGTTTGGTCCACCAGTCCCTGCATATTCCCAGTACCTATCCAGTTTTCCCACGTATTCAACTCCCACTTCTGTACCCAGCTCACAGTCTTGCATAGACATTGTCCTCACATCTGTTCTACTGTCCCTATGCACCATTCCTTCTCTTCGTGGATTCTGTTTGCAAATGAATGAATACCCTCATTTGATGGTATCAAAAGCACAGCCACCCTTGAAGGGATGAGTACTCAGTTGCAAGTCTTTCTCTCTCTCTCTGTCTCTCACTGTCACACACACACCTGCTTATGGAAAATAAAATATGAGAAGAATGAAAAGGAGAAGGTGACACTCTAATATGGAGATACACCATAGGGTACTGCTATTCTAACACTGCATTTTTAAATGGTAAGACTAAAGCAAGTGTGCCTTTTAAAGAGCCTTTGGACAGTGCTGGTTATAAATCTAGAATATAAATAAATTGCGAGTGTATACACACACACACACACACATTCTGAATTTGCATTTTCCCTTAAATGCTATTTAAGAGCTACTACTATAAAAATTCTCTGATGCCAGTGACATGGCTGACACACAGAAAATAATTTTCAATTTATCTTGAATTCAGTATATCATATAAAGCTTTGCAAATACAGCAGATGCACATGGATTTATACAAATTGGAAATCCTTTTAAAGTCAATATCCTAAGAATGAGTTATAGAAGATGGTTACATAAATTACATCAATATGAAAGCTCATGCGATTTAAAGTGAGAAGTAAAAATAGATGTCTGAGATAAGAGTGATTGAAAAGTTGATATAAAACTGATGTGATTTAAACCCAGAAATTGAAGAAGACAGGGAAAATAAAAGCAATTCAAAAAAAAAGATACAGTTCTAAATGAACAATGGAAATGCTGAGCTCAAATAAGATCGATGTAAAACTTGAAGCGATTTAATATAAGAATTGGAAGCAGAGAACTAAAGTAGGTGTAGGTGTGGGTGAAAAGCTGATGTGATTCAAAGAGAAAACTGGAAGCAAGAAACTAGAATAGCTGGCAGTTTGAAGCAAAAAATAGGGAGAGAAGATCAAATTAAAACTCATACATTTCATGGAAGAAGATATAATCTTATGTCATATACATGAGATGATACAGTTATTTTTATAGATCTTGTCCCCTCCCAATTTAGGTACTATAATAAGCTGAAATCCTTTCCCATATGCAAACTTCTTGTGCTTTCCAAGGAAGTGCTCCTAAGTAGCGTGAGGTGAAATCACCTTTTCACTCTTAATGTTTCTGTTTCCTACTGCTGCAGCCCAGGAGTTAGTGGTCACAGCAGTTACGTTCAGCATGAGGAGTTTGGCCAGTGGACCCACCCTGTTCTCTGACTCCACCACATTGCAAATTCCTTCTATGCACCACAGCAGCTATGCACTGCAGAAGCCCCATACGGGACCTCTCACAGAACTGTGTTGGTTTAATTCTTTCTTTAAAGAGCTTCCAAAGATGGGTCAAGAAGGGTATGTGTTCGTGTTCTGTGTATAGGAATATGAATCATGAATTCCCAGGCTCGTTTTAGCTCTGTCACTGATTCACTTGTTCTGTGTCAGATTCCTCATCAGAAAACTGTGATACACACACTTGTCTATATTTGGGCTATTACAGTGAATAATATTCTCTTATATGTATTCAGTCCTTATACCTTTAAATGTATGATGAATGGGCTAAATATTATAGTTAAAGTGCTCATGTATACTAACATGCGTAACGTGTCTTGGGGTGAGATAATATTAATACACTTTGGAATGAAATACAGGTCCTTTAAATAACTGTACTACAGATTAAGATTATTATTATTTTAAATTACCTCATCCCTGCAACTTTAGTGGCTCATCTTTGCATGCAGTGCTACCTGCAACAGTAAATGCGTGCGTGTTAAGACAAAGATACTTTTTATACTTTTTGTGTTACAGCATTCAAACATTCCCCAAGGAAACACCAGTTCTTCCCTTGGTGTTGCTTTACCTCACAAAATGAACTGTATATTACCATTAAAAGTGACATTCAGTTTACAATATACTGGTCTCATCACAGCAGAAAGCGCAAGGCAAGTCGCAGGTATTATCACAGCATTAATTCCAGTTCAGATTTTTTCTTTTTATATATTAGTTGAAAAGGATGCAGTGCATCTCCTGCTTAATCCTCTGCCATCCCTGGTCTCCCCACAGACCACCAAATCCACAGAGAAGCTTGTGAAGAGTCTCATGAGGGAAGATGATGACACGAAGTTAACATTGTCTCAGTTGCATTCCGAAAGGATCAACTGGTCCGTGTATTCAAACAAAAAGATTAAGTCAATTTATTGTGATGAAAATGGTACCAATAGATCACAGGAATGTTTCCATGATATTATTATGCATCTACTGTCATAATCACTTGCATTTTGATGTACACTCATCCCGTGGACGATGACTGTGATTTCACACATGAATAGCCTTGGCTGGTGATATCAAACTAAGTCCAGTTTGATAAGTGTAATCTGGAGCCAGGGGATCCTGTTACTTTAAGAGAGTGCAGCAGGCTAAGCTGGCTGTATGGGGATGCAGCAGAGGACCACAGGCTGGCCCTTAAGTAAACTCTTGGGTGTGGCAAGACAGTCACATGACAGGAAGGGGGCAATACTTTGAGGTATAAAAGCCCAGGTCCTGAGCCAGAAGAAGCAGTCTGGCCCTGCATGCTGCAGGGAGAGGAGGTCCCAGGGAATCTGGCCACAGGAAACAGGCCCATGGATGCCCAAGCTACCTATGAAAATGAGAGCAAGGCTGGGGCAGCGAAGGCAGAAGTATATCTTGTGGTGAGGTATTGACGCAGAGTGGGGGAGAACTCTTGTGGAAGCGATTTGCATATATTTCTGTTATACTTAAGTTTAAAACTGGAGGACAGGATTGTGGCTACATGGGCAGTTGGAGACCATAGCAGTGCCTGAAAGGATCCCAGTATAGAGCTGCTAGGGAGAATCAGAGACCCCAGGGGAAGATCAGTATGCAAGCTGCCATGCCAGGATGAGGGACACAAAGCACTGCCATACAAGACCAGGACCAGGGCTCTGGAGCCCAAGAGGGGGAGACAGGGCTGGGGCCCAGAAGCTGAGTGCAAGACAATGGACTTGGGCTGGGGGGCCCAACTAGAGGAAAAGGGCTGAAGCCAGGAAGGCGCACAGAAGTTCAAGGCTTGAGGGGCCAGTTGTGAAGTCAGGGCCAGGGCCTCCCTCCTCAAAACATTGATTAACTTCTGCAAGGCATTAGTGTGACTATAGGGGTGGCTGGAGGTCATGATTCTAGTCCCTATGCTGACCAAAGCCCTTTTAAAGAGGGAGTAGACTCTTGGGGTGAGAGGAGAAGACATAATAGGTACCAACAAGTAGACCAATCCAGCTTTCATCACCAGCCTCCCCTTTTATATAGTTAATAGCAAGGCATGTCAAGTGAGAGCTAGGAGGCAGAGATCAGGGAAGATCAACAGGTCAGTCTGGCCACTAGAGTCTGAGGAGGGAGCTCACCCAAATCTATCATAGCTAAGCTTAAAAAAAAGATAACTTTCTGTCTCTTCAAAAGTACTTAGGTTCAAAACATCTTAGAAAGAAAGAGGATTGTCAACAATTCTATAATAAGTATAATTTTTAATAAAGAGAGAAAGAAAAGGGGAGAAGTTTTTTGCCCCCCTCGCAATTCCCTCTTACATAAGAATTCCTCCACTCTTTATCTCAAAAGTGGTACAGACAGATTACTTTCTATTCTACAAGTTCCTAACCACACTGGTAAAATAAATCATGAATCTAATTAATAAACACATTTTGCTAACACTGAAGCTGGAAGAATAATTCTAAAATGATGTATGCATATTTTATTTGAAAAAGAAAGTCATTTAGACATATTCATTGTTGTACTGCATAATATTAATTATCTGGTAATACTTATCGGGTAATATTTTTTCAGCTCTCCGATGGGTTATGAAAACAAAGTAATTGAGCAATTCAATAATGTAAGCTGTCAAACAAATTATCTTATATTAGTATTTATAAATCTAAGTGGTTTAAAGACCTGATCACAAGGACATACCACTTCAAGTAAGTTCAGATCTTTGACACTGAACTATATTTTTAACTTTAAGCGCTATACATTTTTAAGAATGTAAGTAGTGTCATTGACATGAATGTACACCTATAAAGTTAGGAATATACACAAGCACTTACAGGAGCAGAAGTAATAATCATTATTTTGAAAATTCTGTTATAAAAATCACAAAACAGAATTTAAATTCTATCAATCTTTGAGTCTTTTTAGTCCATATTGCTTTGAAGAAATTGTTAGAATTGTAAAATGATTATTTTCTTATATTTTTCAAGCGTAAGTTAAGATTCATGATTGCACCAGGGAGAAGGGATTTCATTACTGCCTAATATGCTTACTGATTTGTTTTTGAGGCTCTTACTTAATACTTATTTAAAGATCGAGATATGCAAAGTAAACTAGTTATACTTTAAGACATTATTTCTGCAAGTGCTCATGTATATGTGGAGCTGTACTCATGTTAAGCCAATGGTACTACTTCTGGACTATTTATATGCAAATGTATTGCTAGAATCAGGGCCAAAGGGTTTATTTTGCTTTTGAGACACAAAAAAGTACATTTTAACTCAGACATTCTCATACATTTAACTCAGACATTGCCTGTTGCTGGGCAAATCTGAGAAGGAAATGTTTGTACTAAGAGATAATATTAATATTATAAGTGATTAATATTATAAGTGATAATATTCTTCTCTCTTCCTCTACCCAATGGTCTATACTGGGTACAGCACTGAGCTTCAGAAGAGCTAGGCTCTGCTCCTGGCTCTGCCACTGGACAAGTCATGTCATAAAATCTTGGCCCAACCACCTTCTTAAAGCAGGGACATCCCAGACAAATATTCATCTAACTTGCTTTACAAAACTGCCATTAGCCAAATTTCTCTCAGTGATCTGTTCCAGTACATAACCAACCTAATGGTTAGAAAAGTCTTAATATCCAACCCACATTCCCTTTTAGCAACTTCACTCTATTATCGCTTGTCTTTTCCTCTCTGGATACATCTGGATCAACATCCTAATTACAACAAGCCTTTTTGTATTTAAAAAGTATTATCACTTTTTAAAACACAAGTTAAATAATCTGGTTCTCCCATCTTTTTCTTGTATGTCATATGTTTCTAGTAGCTATGTTTTCTTCCATTAATTACTTTCCTTTCTCTCCTCTATACTTGAGTTTTGTCCACACCTTTCTTGAAGTGTAGTGTTCAAAAGTACGCCACATGAAGTCTTGTCAGTGCTGAAAAAAATGAAAGAATGATATTCCATGATCTGCAAACAATGCTCTGGTTCATACATAGGCAGACAAAGTTCTTTGGGTGAATCTGCTATCTTTTATTAGACCAACTTAAATAGTTGGAAAAACATTTTTTTAAAAGCAATCCCATCTAGTCACCCATCCTAGCCTTCAAACAAGCACCAAACCTCACTAACCTCATCACCAGAAGCAAACTTCCTCTGTCCCAGAACACACCAAATGGATCCAGACCGTGCCATGACAAGAAACGCAAAACCTGCCGACACATCTCCACCACACCCACAATTTCTACACCCCACAAGAGAGACATCACCATTCCTGGATCTTACAGCTGTACCTCCAGCAATGGTGTGCATCTCATTCAATGCAACAAATGCCCTGATGGAAAATATGTAGGAGAGACCAAACAACAATTGTGCACCAAAATGAACGCACACCCAAAATTCATCAAAGACAAGAATATCCAAGTGCCTGTGGGGGCACATTTCTCACAAGAAAACCACTCTGTCTCCAATCTCTCAGTACTAATCTTCGAAGGAAACTTACAAAACACTTCCCAGAGATGAGCCTATGAACTCCACTTCATCAACCTCCTGAACACTAAAAATCATGGACCAAATATAGACACTGGATTTATGACACATTATAGCCAGTCATCTGACTCCCCAGGTACCTCTCCACTATTCACCCTGCTTCTCTCCCCACCATCCAGCCTGTCTCTCACCCAATGACTCCTCAATTTACATCTTCACTGACTGCCTATCCTATATGCATTCCAGCCTAGCCGCTGGTTTCTTTACTTTTCATCCATCCAGGAAGAGCATACACCAACTGCTGAAACTTGCTTAGCCTGACGAAGGGTTTTTAAACCCGAAAGCTTGCTTTTAAAAAAAAAGTTTTTTCAACTATTTAAGTTGGTCTAATAAAAAATATCAGATTCACCCAAAGAACCTTGTCTGCCTATGTCTTTAGACCAACATGGCTACAACTTATACCCCTGGTTAATGCATATATTTGGAGGTGTTTTTGTAATACTGTTACCAGTGATGCAACAAGCTCTTTCAGACCCTGAGCTGGGGAATTGTGCTGACCACTGAAGAGCAGTGAGGTACGGAAGGAGAAGGGGAGTGTTACCTGCTGGGGCTTTCCTCACTTGAGCGGCATCTCCAATTACTGCAGTTTGTGTCCTAGAAACATGAGCTTGGGCTGCTTGCTGAGGTACAGCCAAAGGTGAACCCTCTCAGGGGCTGTTCCTGGTGCCCTGTCTGTGCTTATCATGGCAAAGCTTCCTGGGGGGCATCATTCCACTTCCCTCCCTTTCCAGATGCACTGCTGGGCATGACACTGTTCCTGCCTGGTTGCACCTGCCACAGGAAAGACATTTTTGAGGAGGGGAGGGAGTGAGGAAGGGGACCAAACTGGCATACCTGGTAACTTGCCCTGTTACATTAATGACTAGTACACAGTTGACTCATTTTGAGCTTGCTATCCCCTAGTCCCTTTCTGTTGGACTCTGACCCAGATGTTTGCTCCGCACTTGATTGTTCTATCCTGAGTGTAGTACTTTGCCATTGCCATTTACTTCAGACAATTTTTCCAATGTATTCAGATCATTATGAAGCTTTATCATGTCCTTTGAAGTACTAGCTACTATCCTACCAACCACTAACACCAAGTTGATGTTATCCACAGAATTCTTAAGTGTATGCTTGATTCCATCTGCTAAGTAACTAAGGAAGATACTGAACAGTTCTGAACATCCTTCAGGGACTTCACTGATACCTTCTACCAATTAGACACTTGAGCCTTTCATGATTATCCACTGAGAACAATTATTCAATCATCTATGCACCCATCTTATAGTGGTTTCATGTAGGTCATATGTCCTTACGAAATTAGTATGGGATCGGTACCAAAAGCCTTGCTAAAGTCCAAGTATAACAGTGACTATTCTCTCCCGTTAAAAGAGAAAGAACTCAGCTAGGCATAACTTACTCTTGATAAATCCATAAGGTGATCCTAAATCACCTTTTTACTCTGTAGGTACTTAAATATATACATTCCTTGATTATATGCTCCAGTATATTTCCAGGTATTGAAGTTAGACCGATTGTTCTGTAACTCCCTCGGTCATTCTTGTTCCTGTTTTTAAATAAAGGCACTCTATTTGCACTGTTCCAGCCTTCTAGGAGCTCTATGAGTTATCTTGGCCATAGCTTGAATGTTCTAGGATGAATTTCATTCAGTCCTGCTGAACTGGAAATATTCCATTTGTCTAAATAATCTTGAAGCTGGTCTTTCCCTACTCTGAACTAATTATTTGCTCCCATCCTTGTTGCTAACATTTTTTGTCTTGCGATAATGGAGAAACATAATCATTAAACACTTCAGCTTCCTCCACACCTTCCTCTATTAGCTTCCCCTCCCAGTTCAGCATGGGCCCACACTCTGCTTTGTCTGACTGTTACTCCCAACACATTTTTAGAATGTGAGATCATTGTCACTCAATTTTGTTTCCACCTTCTGATTTTCAAATAATTCCTCATTATTAAACAGGAAATCAAGAAGAGCTTCCCACCAAGTGATTTCCTCAACATCTGTACTCAATATCATCTGCAGCACAGTCCAAAAACTTTGCCAGACTGTCTGTGACGTGTGATGTTACCATCCTAGCAGATATCACAGTAATAAGTACCACCAGCTACGGTGTGAATATTCCAGTCCTGCCCTGTACCTCAGTTTTCTTATCTACATGAAGCATGCCAACAATGATTATGTACAGATTCTGTAGACACTGATCTTCTTCACAAGAGCTTTAGGGCTTACCAAAGAAAACTGCTGAGTAAGAACTAGGTATTAATTACACTACCATTAATTTTAACTTCACAGATTGGGAGATTTATAAGAGAGCTCAGAGTTAATCTAGAATGTAGTCAAACTCTCTTCATAAATGCTGGATCCTCTACTCCTACAGCATCTCAGATAATTTTCCTAGTTTTGTGTCATCTTCAAATTTGTATAACCTTGATTTTAAATCAATGATAAAAATGTTAAATATCAGCCAACCAAACCAGACCCCTGTAGAACTGTACTTGAAGCTTCCTGCTATTCTGATTATATGGTTATCTACCCACAACCGCACATAAGTACAGTTTTTTTACACTTATGCACATCTTCCAATTCTATTTCACTGTGTGTTGAAAAAGAATTATCTTGTGGATGTACCTGAGCATTTATAGATGGGCCCTCCTACCATTTAACCCAAACTAGTTAGGACACTTGCCCAAGAAGTGAAAGACACAACCGTCACCCAGAAAGGGGCTGAACCTTCTTCTGCTTTCCAGCAAAACATTCTTCTTACCAGCCTATGAGCTGGTCATTAACCAAATGCCTCTTCAGCCCTCCTCTGAAAGATGACCCACTGCACCTCACATTGTATAAAATAGATAAGCAGCACTGTGAAACATCCATCCCAGCAGAAGCAGAAAGCTCTCCTGGAAGGAAAAGCACCTCCATCTCATGGAGCTCGCTTTCTTTCTCTTGGACCCTCATAGCTCACTCCCTCTCTTGGCTGTCCAGTAGTTGAGCTTCCAGTGAACAGCTGGCAAAGGGTTTGGGGAATTAGCTGGCAAGGGTCCATGGCCTAGTGACTTTGCTGAAATGCAGGCCCAAACCTTCCTAGAGGGAGACCTAGAGCTTGGGTATTAATAGGCAAATATTCTAACAACAAGATTATTAAGCTAAATATTGGGAGGGCTGTTAGCTGTCCTTTGTCAGGGACTAACATTTTGAGACCAACCTAGCCTTATTTATATGTTAGTACAACCCTATCCTTTACACAGCTGTTCAGCTTCATCCTCTCCCTATTGAGCATGGTCACTGGGCACAGCAGCCTGGCTTGTGGATTGCACTAAAGCTGACCTGCAAATTGTACATAAGTGCCAAAAATGTAGCTAATGTAGCAGTGTACATGTCACTTAGGCATATAAAATGAAATAGGACTTAGCCTTGACTGTCTCATAATTTGCTCTAGTGAATTTGCAGGTACTGAAATTCTTGGTCTATAACTCTCCAGGCCCTCTTCTTCCCCTTTCAAAGATGGTTACCGTTATCCCTTTTCACATCCTCTGTCCTTCAAAATGCTTGTGATTTTTTTCCCAGATGGTTTCTCAACCTTGGAAGAATTCTGAATTGAATCCACAACATTTCCCTTATGTTCTTCTGTTGAAGGGAAGGCTTTATGGATTAAAGATTCCTTCAATTAATTTACTCATGTGTAAAAACACACCAGTAGCAACAGGGGCAATTGTTTAAAATCACTGATTTAAAATCACTTTGATTTTGACAACAATTTAAATAATCAATTGTAATCAACCTGCTTATTTATTTTCTAAAGATCAGTAAATGTTATTGGGTAATATAATCATTAAAATATGTAGATTTAAAACTAAATAGAGCGTTTAGATTGGATTTGGTACATCTTTTGGCTACTATGGCTGCATCCAGATGAGCGCTGTCTGCAGCACTCCACATTCCATATTCAGGTGTTCCCTGCGCTGCTACCTTCCAGTGCTGGGGAGGGAGGTGACCCTGGGATCTGCTTCATGATTTTTTTCCATGGACTGCAGTGAGGCTGACTGGTCTGTAGTTCCCTGGATCTTCTCCCTTCCCTTTCTTACATCTGGGCAGTATGTCTGTCCTTTTCCAATCTTCCAGGACTTCTCCTGATCACCATGAGATTTCAAAGATGATGGCCAATGACTCTGCAATCACATCAGCCAACTCCCTCAGCACCCTTAGGTACATCCTATCCAATGGACTTGTACACTTTCAGCTTTTCTAAATAGTCCCTAACCTGTTCTTTTACCACTGAGGCTGCTCACCTCCTCCCCAAACTGTGCTGGCATCCTCTGTCACACAAGGTTGCCTCCCCCATTCAGTAAGGCACCCATACTTTCTCTGAACCTCCTCTTGATATCAACATACTTGTAAAAACCCTTCTTGTTACGCTTCACATCCCCTGCTAGCTGCAACTCCAATCGTGCTTCGACCTTCCTGACTTCATCCCTGCATGCCCAAGCAATGCTCTTGCATTCCTCCCTAGTTATTTGTCAGTTTCCACTTCTTATAAGCTTCCTTTTTGTGATTTAGTTTACTGAAGAGTACCCTGCTAAGCTAAGCTGGTCTTCTGCTATACTTGCTAGTCTGCCTACATGCTCAATAAGGCTTCTTTGAAACAGAGCCAGCTCTCCTGGTCTCCTCTCCCCCTTAGTCTGACTTCCCAGAGGATCCTGCCCATGAGTTCCCTGAGTGAGTCGAAGTCTGCTTTTCTGAAGTCCAGGGTCTTTACTCTGCTGCTTTCCATCCTTCCTTTCCTCAGGATCCCGAATTCAGTCATCTCGTGGTCACTGCTGCCCATGTTGCCATCCACTACTACATTCCCCACCAATTCATATCTGTTTCTGAGCAGTAGGTCAAGAAGAGCATGGCCCCTATTTGGCCGCTTCAGCACTTGCACCAGGAAGTTGTCCCCAACACTCTCCAAAAGCTTCCTGGATTGCCAGCACACTGTTGTATTGCTCTCCCAGTACATGTCACATTATCAATCATGCTTCTTTGTTTCTGCTACTTGTTTGCCTGATACCTCTAGAGATTTCTCCCCTCTCCAATCTCACAACCCTACCCACTGGTTTTGATCATCGCTGTGCCTGCTTCTTTCCTCAGACCTGATAAAGAATGTCTCACATTCAAAAGCTTGTCTAATTTTATTCCAACCATGCAATAAAAAATATCAACCTTGCTTCTTGCTAATATACAATGGGAGCATTCAGTCAGTGTAGGTTATTAATAAGGTGTAAGGGCTTGGCCCAAGCACAGTGAACTCCATGAAAAGATTTGTATTGACCTTACTGAGAGGTAAACAATAAAGGAGCAGGAATGTGACATGACAAAATAGTATGAAGAAAAATACAAGATAAAAACTGAATGGAAGGAAAGAGAAGCAGATAATTAAATTAATCACAATGATAGCTTAATGAACAAGGAGATAATGAAAGGAAAGAACTGAAGTGTGAGAAACTTAACCAATAGACGGAGCAATATAAAAATTAACTGGGAGCAGTAGAGGGAAAATTGCTTTTTAAACCAAAAATGTAAAAAGTACAAAAAAATAGGGAAGAATAATACATAAGGAAGTAAAACATTAGCCAAAGATCTTTCTTTCCTCATTACTGTTCCTTTGAAAAATCCTTAGATTTTGGTTTCTTTTGTCCTTAAACAAGTTGGAGCTTTCCTGTAGTCATCATCAAGCTATATTTAACATAATCTTAAATGAACTATCTATGCAGTTAGTTTCAAAGACAACTTGACATGCTATAGGCCTATTAATCACAGTTTACAGCTTATAAAGTCAGCAAATATGCTGAAGTCGATAACTTCTGAATGAATCAAGGGAAACAAAGGAACCCCAGCAATGATCTGCACTGAGAGCTTCATGTAAGAATAGATGTGCTTCCTCTTTGCATTTGACAAAAAAAAGGTAAATTTACCTTCCCTGAGTACTAAAGACATCATGACATCTTAAATAGATATAGTGCTAATTGCTCAATTTAGAAAGTATGCACATTTAATCAGATTATCCATAAAGTTGCATACCTATAAAATACTTATTGGTAGATGATCTGAAGGCTCCCTGGATATTCAATTCATAGTCAGCCTGAAGATGGTTAATCCTCATCCAGTTGAGCAAGTAATATTCAGTAGGGTAACTAAGACAGAGCAATTGGGCAGCAGCCCCAATTAAACACTGCCCTGGTACACCTCTGTCCTCATCCTAAAAGAATGAAAATCTCCTAATGAAGATAATAATTTTTAAATGCTTCTTCACCCCTTCCAATGAAGAAAAGCAGAAATAATTAGCAAAGCAAAAACAAACTATATTTAAAACAATCCTCACTTTTGTGACATGCAAGCCTTCAGTAGTACTTTGAATATATTTTTTTTGTGTTGAATGTTAGTTGATAATCACAGCTACATTTCAAAAGACCTCCCTCACTCTACAAACCAGAATAGCATTTTATATGATAGAAAACTTGGGGTCAGAACCTCATCTGCTGTATTTGAAAATGGGCATATCTACTCGAGATGTGTTAATGTGCATTATGGGTGCACATCTACGTGTGTGTGCCCTTAATTAGCATTAGGCTAATAATGCCTACCTTTGATACCTGCAAATGATGGTTTCAAATTTAGGCATGATTAGTTAATGTACATTAATGTATGTGTAGATGTGACCTAGTGCTGGATCTGCCCTTCCACTAGCAGGCCAGCCTAAACCCAGCCCCTGGGAACATCCAGGAGTTGGAGTGCTGGGCATCTGCCCCAGAGCCCTGCTCCTAGGCTGCCCCATGGCCCCCCACTTTGAGCTGGAAGGCCCAAAATATTGTAAATAGTTTTCCCCTTGTATATCATTTCCCCCTTGTATATAGTTTCCTACTTGTAAGCAGGGGGGGGTTTTATTGTTGGTGGGTGGGGAGGGTGGGGGGGGCTCTGTTGGTTGAGGGGGAGAGGCAGGAAAGGGTTCTGCTTGCTGAAGTGTGGAGGGATGGATGTTGTGAGAGTAAAAACATTTTTTTTTATTTCATCTGTACGCACCTGAAAGTGGTGGGTGCATGGTTGTCCTACAGCCTAGATGTTGGGGTGGGGAGGGAGGATGCTGGGTCCAGCAAAACCAGCACCATGGCCAGCAGGAACATGGGGCACTGGTCACTGCTGGAATGGGCCAGCCTGGAGCAGCGGCATGCTGGGTGTTGCTGGTAGGGGCAGAAGCAGGGGCAGGAGCCAGAGGAGACCTGGCATGGGGAGGCAGGGTGGGCAAGGAGGGAGCTGCTATGTGTTGCCCCTGTTCTGGGCATGGGGCTCCTGGCCAAGAAAGGGGCTGGTCAGGAATCAGAGTTTCTCAGATGGCTGCCAGATGCTGACAGTTGGCTCTAGGTTCAACATGGCTGTCAAATGCTGGCAGCCATGTGGTCAGAGGCTGGGGCTCCCCCAGATGACCACAGAGGCATATGGCAGGGCTTCAGGGACTTAGGACTAACTTTTGTATGAAATCCCTGCACGTTAGACACCTGCCAAAAATCACTTACTGCACATTAGCTTTATGCACATTAAATGTAGTCAGTCTTAAATGCACATGTAGGCACCCAATATCTCCCTGAAGACAATGGAACTATCTGGATTTACAGTAGCTGAGAGACTGGTCTTTGCTGTCCTAATTTACAGATCCAGATTTATATTCCCTGACAAGAAACAAATCTAAGTATTGTTTGAATGTAAAGAGTCTGAATGTAAAAGTAGAGTTTGAATGTAGAGAGAGGAGAAAGGGCTGTCTTTCTGAGCCATCAGAAAGGGTTTGGGGGAGAAGCTGGGTGTTCAAGATTTGAACAGAGATATCTCCAACTCAACATTTTTTTCCTGAATTAAGTTTTTCTCTCCCTGATATAAATCTCATAAATTATGTATTCATTAACCTGGGGCCTGGGAAACACTTTAAACCTGATATGTGAAATGTGGGTATTTCACTCTGATGTAATTTGACTGAGCTTTTAAAACATTAAATAAGCTTTCCACACCCAAATCTATTATATTTTTTCTAGATTTTTAAGTAACATCACATTTCTGATATTGGGATGTAAACACCATTGAGGAAATAAATTCATAATTAACAGAGGTAGTGGACTAGAACTTTATGTTATATTTCCAAATCAAAAATCTGTACCATGTAGCACAGCATACCTTGATACTAAGACTATTTTGCCCTTTTAAAAACCATAGCATCTTGCTTCTCTGACTCAGAGCTTTAATAACAATTCAAATTTTCCACTGCCTGATCACTAAGATATAGGCAGTTTGTACAGTTGGCCTTTTACCAGCTTGCACTTAAAGATATTTATTATGTTACAAAATATCTTTTTATTTTATTCACCCCTTTTGGGTGAATGGCTAATTTCCTTATTGTAAGAGATTGGTTAATAATACCTCTATAGTGTTATGCTATTATGCATCTGTCTCTCTCTCTTGATTTAGAAGCAAGAGGGTGACCTCCCAATATAGCTAATTTAATCTGAAAAAATAACCTTGCAAATTGACTTGCCAGAAACTAATATTAGATGAAATCTTTGTTCTATTGAACCTAACTGTCATTAGTGATTCCCTGTGAAAGGCTTAATCTACAATTGTAAAAAATCTCCACTAATGTTGTCAAGTTTCATAAAATATCTATTTTATTAAAGAATTAGTGATGCAGATTCTGGTGCATTTGCAATATTTGGGTAGATAGGCTGGATGTGATTCAAATTCAGCCTGCCTTTTGTATCAAAGTTCATTAGTTCTAAAGAAATGCAGCATTAGCTACTGTGGAGAAAAGCTGAGAATGGATGATGTTAACAAAACTATGTCCTTTTAGGGCATGCAATACTTTGTTTCATATGCAAGATGGCATTATACATGGGGATCTGTGTAATGGGCACTCTTACAATTATTTTGCCTTATCAAGATACTTGCATTATTAATTATTTCATTATTCTATAAAGTATGCCACATTGGCTGTGTTTACATGTGAATTTAAGTGATTTTAAATTTAACGTGCATTAGCTTAATACACATGAAGCACTGGCAGATGTCTACACATGGTGGGTCTTGAGACTAACTTTAGACCCAAGTTAGTCCAGCCCTGCCATGTCCCACACCGGTCACTGGGGAGAGCTCCAGCCTCTGGCTACATGGCTACCAGCACTTGGCAGCCATGCTGAAGCCAGAGACAGGTGTCAGCACTTGGCAGCCATCTTAAAAGCACACCCGCCACACTGTGATCTCTGGACTGATACTTCCCGTGTCTATGTATCAGTGTGGCAGAGACACAGGCAGCAAGTACCTGCTCTGTTCCTGCCACAGCTACTCCTCCCCGCCCTGGGTGCCCCAGCTCCTGGCCCTGGTGCCCAGAGACAGGGTCCTCCACTCCTCAGAGCTGTTACCTCTCTGATCTATGTTCTTGGGGAACCCTGGCACAGGATGCAGCCTGTCTGATTCACGAAGACAGGCTTTCACCCCCTCCCCACCTCTGCCTGAACAAGAACTGATTAGAAGAAGGACTTACAAAAGACAATGAAGATGCAGTGGAAGACACAGCTAAAGCCCGCCAGACAAAGGTGAAAGGAGTGAAGCAACTCCCCTAGTTTCATTTACATTAGAGATGGAATAGATGACAACTCATTTTCATTCAAGATGAGACAGGAAAACAGGAAAGCACCTTCATGAGCATTCAGGATGGAGAACAGCGATTCCAAGGCAAGGACTGCAGTGAATTCTGGGACCAGAGAAGGAGGGGAGCACTGCATAATGGGGGATCCCTGCTCCAAATGCTAATTAACCCACATCTACACACACCCAACTTAGCATTTATATATTTATAATTCTAGTAATGACTCCTTTATTGGTACCCAAAACACTGAATCTGCCTGTTTGCATTATGAGCTCCCTCAGAGTAATGCCACCTGTCATAACCAAATCAGTTGAGTGTCCAAGGCACGATAGACCGCACAGAGCTATTACCCCAAATTTGGTCACGTTCCGCTTCTTTAGTTATTCCTACCTAGCAGTCCATTATTGGCCACTCCGGACATATAAAAGTTCATGCAACTTCCGCCCAAGTCGGAGACCTCCGAGCACATGACAGAGTAATCATGGAGAACTCTGTAGCGTGACCGACGAAACTTGGCGGACTGATCACCCACTAATATCTCCCCGTCACTGGGTCCTTTTGACGTACCCTCATTATCCTGCAGGTTCCTTTTTGTTCAGCAATTCGTTTACTAGCAACTCATTTACTAGCAACTCATTTACTTAACCGTGACAACACAATCAAGCTACCTCGAGGCCTGTGCTGCCATTCCACATGGCGTAAGTAAAATAATCTTTTTAAAACCAATAAGCTGTCTCACCTCTCCATCATGGGCCGCCTGATGTCCAATTAACTTAGCGATCCTTTGGATGGCTTCGGCCACCCGAGACGCCACCCGTAGCCAGGGGTCAACAGTTCCTATTATCCAGCACATGAGCCATTGTTTACCATAAACAAACCTAGTGTTCTTCCTTGAGCTATTGTTAGTTCTCTACAAAAACCCCTACCTAAGCTCAAGTTTCAGTCCTGGTGCTTGGATCCAAAAGCTGCACCAGTTCCACTCCTTTTCTGCTTGGATTCCTCCATTGATCATGCTCGGAACTCTCCCTGTCTGCAAGCTCCACCAAGCACCTGGGAACCTCGACTGGTGCAAGCTTCACTGAGTGGTGGGCCTCTAATTCTCTCTATCCCTCCCTCTCTGACTCCAGGCACCTGACTTCTACTCTCTTACTCCAGGCACATCTTCCTCAACCTGACTTTTGTTCTCTTACTCCAGGCACAGCTTTCTAAACCTGACTTTTGCTAATCAAACTTGAGCTAGACTTCCCCAAATACCTAATTGAAACTATGTAATATTGTAACTATTTTATTTGTCTCTCTCGTATGGCTATTAGTAGTGGTATCATCATGAGTTTATATATCTAGTAATAAATAATTTTTATAGTCAAACTGGTTGCTATATTCTCTCTCTCTCAACCTCATTTACTCTTTCTTCCTCTTGACCTCCCCATTTGCTCTGCAGCAATGCTTCTTCTACCCAAGCCAGAGATCTCTGTAATGCCCAAAACAATGGTGGATTCTGTTCGTCAAGGGAGTTACTACTAGAACCGTTGTGACAAGAGATTGGGATGTGCTGAGTTTTGAGGCGCATGAGGGTATCAGCTGCAAGTGTTCATCAGACCCAGCCTGCTCAGACATACTCTGTTAGCACGTGTGTATGTGTGTCTAACTGCATTTATTTTATTGTCCTGCTGAAATAAGGACTGAACTGAGTTCAAGGCACATGAGGGTGTCAGCCTGTCAATGCTGAATAATCCAGCCTGACTCCGGCATGCCCTGTTAATCTGTGGGTGTGTATGTGCATATATGTGTTTGACTGATTCAGTGGTTGGAGGAACCCAGCCCCATTGAACCTGAGTCCTGCAAGATAACTCCACTGGGCGTAAAGACTTGCAGAAGCGAGAGATACAGCTCCATATAGAAACACAAGTAGCATGAGCAGCAGATTGGTAGAATTACAGGAACCTCAGAAATGTACCCTTAATAAATGAGTCCACCCCAAATTTACCAAGCAAATCCAGTAACAGCGCTGCCACAGCTGTCCTTCTCACCCACCGCTATTCTATGTGTCTGGCGCTTAGCACTGCCTGATTCCCCCACCCACTCAGACTGCCTGCTGAATGACTGGCACATGGATTTCTGGGGGCCCTGCTGCTGCAAAGCTGCTCCCAGGGCCATCACTGCTCCCTGTCCCACCAGCCCTGCCACCTCTGGACTCACTGTGTTAAACAGCACTGGTGGCAGCCCATAATGCTGCAGGAATGGCAGAACAACCAGTGGGTGGACACATTCTGGAAGACCTGAGCCACCTTTGAAGACCTGCAGTGCCAGCTCTAGGCATATCTGGAGCACCAGGACATGGAGAAGCACCCAGCTGTCCCCACCAACACCTGCCTGCCCAGCTGCCTACACACCTTCTACCCCTTGCCAACTCCCCAACACCACTCCAGGACACACACGTTTGTAATAAAAACCTTTATTCCCCTTACAAGTCCTACCCCCCACCCCCAACACTCCCCTTAACCAGCAGAGCCCTCTCCCCAACACACAGAGCCCCAACTCCACCCTTCCCACTCATCAATAATAAAAAACTCTCCTCCAAAACTGAGAACTATATACATCAGTGTCAGTCTTTCTCTGAGCCCTGGAGTGCAGAGCCCTGGGAGCTAGTACCCTGGCCATGGACACTTCTCCCATGGATCCAGGGACCAAGGAAAATGGCAAGGACTCCTGTGGGCAGGAAGTGGTGGAGTCACTTCTTCAAGGCCCAAACAGGGGTGTGCTTTGTGGTGACAGGCAGGACCCAGGGACCCCGCAGTTTGGGGAATGAAGGCCTGCCATGGGGAGGTTTGCACATCGGCTGCAGTGGCTGGCCAGTTGCTGATGTAGCAGCTTCATGTGGTGGTACTCCAGAGCCTTCAGCTGGGCAAGTGTACCTGCTGCACCTGGTCCCATGCCTCCTCTTGAGTGGTCTCCCAGGCAATGTCTTCCTCCCACCAGGCTAACTCACACACCTCCTGTGTATGCTGCCATGTCTGCTACCACACC
>JAGPOW010001296.1:111804426-111823053 GCA_030014935.1 Caiman crocodilus
GGTGGCCCTCCTCTGGACCCTCTCCATATCATCCACGTCCCTCTTGAAGTGCGGCACCCAGAACTGGACGCAGTACTCCAGCTGCGGCCTGACCAGTGCTGCATAGAGGGGGAGGATCACCTCCCTGGACCTGTTGTAAGGGACCTCAAGAGGTCATGTAGCTCAACCTCCTGCACAAAGCAACTCCATCCCAAACCATATCATCCCACCCAAGACTTTGTCTAGCTGGGGTCTAAAAAACTCCAAGGATGGAGATTTCACAGTCTGTCTGGGTAGGGTGACCACATATCCCTGCTTAGCCAGGACAGCCCCAGATTTTAGAGGATGGTCCAGGCCAGCTGTTGAGAATTCTAATGGGTGTCCCAGAAATGCAGGGGCACAGGGACAGGGGGTGCAGCCTAAATGAGAGTCAGAGAGGTATACATCAATTTACAGGTGAGCAGGCAGGCATGGCTGCCTGCCCAGCAGGCAGCTCCACCCCCACCAACTTGTGAGAGCTCAGGAGGGAGTGGGGAGGAAATGTTCCAGATTTCCCAGATGAGGTCCCTGATTTCTGGGATTTACATATGGTCAGCCTATTTCTGGGTAACCTGTTCTAGTGCTTTACTACTTTCCTGCTGAAAAGGTTTTTCTAAATATCTAATTTATACTTCCTTTGTTGCAATGTGAAACCACTGCTTCTCATTCTGTCATCTGTCACCACTGAGATCACTTTAAGTCCACCCTCTTCGGAACCACCTTTCAGGTAGTTGCAGGCTGCTAGTAAATCCTCTCAGCCTTCTCTCTTCCAGACTACGTTAGCACAGACAGAAGTGACAATTTTTGCCTAATCTGGGCACTGAAAGTGCTCTACAGCTGTCCCAAACAGAAGTACAAGGCTTCAAAAAGGGCCCATTCCTTCAAAAATCTGAACCCTCATTGCATGAGGATTCAGTTGAAGACATTTCAAAATAGAGTGGCTGCAAGCCACCCATTGCACCCTCCAGTGCCAGCTGGGGAACCCCTAGAACAAGTTCCCTCTCTTCTCTTTCCCCCTTCCCATTCTGAAAATGGTGCCCTGGCTGGGAGGGAGTAGGGGCTGTTGTTAGGGGAAAATGGCTCCAGGCTCATAGCCAGAAGCTGCATTACCCAACCCCGCTTCCTCCTGAACCCAACAGTGAACTTCTGATTTGTCTGGGGGATTGTTGTAACTCAGAATGCTTCCTGCAAAGCATTATGAGTTATAGTTGGGAGCTGTTCTGTCTGTACCCAATAACTCCAGTCCCCTCAGTCTCTCCTCATAAGTCATGTTCCCCAGTCCCCTATCTGCCTTCCACTGGACTTTCTCCAATTTATCCACATTCTTCGTGGAGTGGAGGTCCCAAAACTGGACACAGTACTCCAAATGTAGTCTCACCAGTGCTGAATAGAGGGGAATAATAATTTCCCTCAATTTGCTGGCAACGATCCTACTAACACAGCATGGTATACTGTTAGCCTTCTTCACAACAAGGGAATACTTTTGGCTTGCACTCAGCTTATCATCCACTGTAACCCCCAGGTCCTTTTCTTCAGAGCTGCTGCTGCTTAGCCAATCCATCCCCAATCTGTACCCGTGCATGGGTTTGTTCCTTCCTAAATTGAGGACTTTGCACTTGTCCTTAACGAACCTTGTGAGATTTACTTTGGTCCAATTCTCCAATTTGTCTGGGTCTCTCTGAATCCTAGCCCTACCCTCCAGTGTATGTACTACTCCTTATAGCTTAGTGTCATCCACAAATTTGCTAAGGGTGCAGTTCATGTATCTTCCAGATCAAAGATGAAGATACTGAGCAAAACTGGCCCCAGGACTGACCCCTGGAGCACTCCACTGGAGACTGACTGCCAACAAGACATACAGCCATTGATTCCTACCCTTTGAACATGACTAGCCAGTTTTATATCCGTCTTATAATCCATTCATCCAACCTGTACTTCCTTAGCTTGCTTGCAAAACTGTTGTGGAGAACCATATCAAAAGCCTTGCTAAAGTCAAAGTAAAGTATGTCCAGTGCTCCCTCAGCATCCATAGAGCCAGTTATCTCATCATAGAAAGTAATCAGGTTGGTCAGGCATAACTTTCCCTTGGTGAATCCATGCTGACTGTTCCTAATCACCTTTTTCTCCTCCAAGTGCTTAGGTCCTTGAGGACCTGCTCCATGATTTTTTAGGGGCTGAGGTGAGGCTGACTTGTCTGTAATTTCCCAGATCCTCCTTCTTCCCTTTCTTAAACCTAGGCACTATATTTGCCATTTTCCAATCATCCAGGACCCCTCCCAATTGCCATGCATTTTCAAAGATAATGGTCAGTGGCTCCGTAGCCATATCAGTCAACTCCCCCAGCATCCTCGGGTGCATTGTGTCCACCTATGAACTTGTACACATCCACAAAGACTGAGATGAATCCTATTTAAAACTGACAGAATAAATATTGTCTAACAGAACTAAACTGAGGACAATTTATTATGGAGGAAAATTTAGTCTGGAGAAGACTGAGAAATCCTCCAACTACTTGAAGGTTGGTTAGAAAGTGAATGGAGCAAGACTGTTCTCAGTGGTGGCAGATAACATAACAAGGAGCAAAAGTCTCAAGTTTCAGCAAGGGAAGTCTAGGTTAAATATTAGGAAAGACTTTCTTCCAACTAGGATAGTAAAGCACTGGAAGAGGGTACCCAGAGAGGTTGTGGAATCTATTTTAAGTGATGTATACTGAGATCTTAAAAACCTCTAACTGGGGATAATTTTCTATGATTCTGTGAAAACTTTGTGTTATTGGACTACTGCAATAAATTGGACTACTGCAATTATTCCATGTTGCTGCTACATGGAATAAACATCCTAAATAGAATTTCAAGCAACAACAACAACAATCATATATTAAACTACATTCAATACATATTTTAACAACATAGATATCTATAAGGAAATATAACAAAAAATCTTGGGCAGTTTGGTTTGCTGTCACAATTTCCTACTGTCCTTGTCCTTGTTTATCTGATTTACTAAAATTCTGTCTTTAAAATCTTGGTTTTGTTTTATTTTTCTTAGATAAAGGAAATCAGTATAACCGAGCAGTTAATTGAACATTGCAGCATCATACTATTTGTTCTATAGTTATAATGTATGTAGCTGTTTCGCATTTAGCTCTTATAAGGCACATCTTAATGAGCATACCCGTGACATTTGCAGCACCTCAAAGCAGTTAAAGGTGCCCTAAACTGCATGCAGCACATATGCAAGTGTTTACTGCAAGGAGGTCCCAGTATAAAAAAAAAACACATGGAAAAAAGCAGTGCAGCATATGTGGCAGCAGCATGTTCCACCAGAAAGGGAGCCTGGCTGGTCAGCAGCACATTCTGCCTGCCAGACAGGCTCCAAGTGGCTGGCTTGACACTGCTGCTGCCCCACAAGGCCCCTAGCACCCCAAGTAAGGATGCTGTGTCCAGCACCTGTGCTGGTCCCAGCCTCCTCAACCCCACCCAGGTCATTCTGCTGTGCACCAGAATACGTGTACAGGGACATGTCCAGGGATGAATAGCAGGGACACAATTATGTGATGCTGCTATTTGTCCCAACAGAAATGAGCATCCCTACATTTGCACACTCATCAGAACATGTCCATAGAATCATAAAATCATAGAAAAGTAGAGCTGGACCTCCAAAGGTCTAGTCCAACTCCTTGCCAGGCTGGACCTCCAAAGGTCTAGTCCAACTCCTTGCCAGGCAGGATCATCCCTATCTAAACCATCCTATACACATCTGTCATCTAACCGATTAGTAAAACTACAGTGTCAACCCTAATAAAACCAGAAGACATAACACCCTAACCTCCTACAGGTAAAGCAAGGCAGTGGTGATGTGTAGGGGACAGATGGGGGTGCACATGCACCCCCTGAGACCCTTGGTGCACCCCGTGACCAGCCACATTCCCTGCTTAGGCAATGGGCATGGAGGGCAGGTGGGAGCACTGGTGCATCCCTGAAAGCATTGGCTGGGGAGTGGGAGTGCTGGTTGTAGGCTACGGTTGCTTACAGAAGCACCGCACCCACTTCCAGGATCAGTGTGGTTGCTCACTGGTTATAAGTTTTGCCATGAGGGGACCTCCCCTCAGTCAGTGAGATTGGTCACAAGGAGGGACTGCCCGTGGTCACTAACTAGTTGCTTGGGGGTCATATGCCCCCCTAACTAAGGTGGCACCAGGCACCCATGCTAGAGGAAGGTAAAATCCCCCACAGTCTATACCAATTTGACTATGAAGTAAAAATTCCTTCCTGACCCCAAATATGGCAATAAGTCTGACTTGGAGCATATGTGCAAGGCTCTGTAGCTGGGAATCTCTGAGCTTAAGTTTCAGCAGAGGCATTGGGGCACCACAGTCAAAATCCCCAGCTTTGGCTGCAGCCAATTCCCAAGTCTTTGTGGGGAGGGGGAAGGAAGGAGTTTCTGACACATGTAGTAGCAAGGCAGCAGGAAAGGAAAATAAATTCCTTCTCAACCCCATATAACAACCAGCAAAGCCCAGAAGCATGGGAAATATCCATAAAAAACATAGGCATAGCTATTCCTAGATTATCCCTGACTAATGCTTGTCCTCTTGAACACTTCCAATGAGGGAGATTCTACAGCTTCCCAAGGCACTGCCTCACTGTTGTAACCATGAAGAAATTTTTCCCAATAGCTAATCTAAACCTACTTTGCTGCAACTTCAAGTTATCAACCTATGTCCTGCTCTCTGAAACAAGAAAAAAAGAGTGTTCACCCACATCTTTATGACAGCCCTTCACACAGGCAGCAGAAGGGGAGGCTAACTGGCCTCAGTCCCACCCACCCAAATGTAGGGGACAGTAGGTATTCCAGGAAGGCAACCCAGCCACAGGCTGCTGCAGCAGCAGGGAGGGGCGCATGCACTCGGATACCCTGCAGCATGCAGCCAGGATCCCAGCTGGTGCAGCAGCAGTTTCTTTCTTTACTTTGGCTTGAAGGTGGGGCAGATTGAGACCCCCACAGTGCAGGAGGCAGTAGAGCTGGGACAGGGCCAAACCATGCTGAATGGGGCCCTGGCCGGGTTGGGTCGTAAGGCAATTGGCACCTAGCAGATCCTCCAGAGGTGTGGCATGGCACTGGGGAGCAAAGGGGGGCACCCCAATCTTTGTACAGGACAAGAGCAGGCTGCAACTGTGAGTTCAGCTCTGCCTGCTCCCTGCCTCTGTGCCGCTACTTCAAAAGCGACATGGCATCATGTAAGTCCTGTCACTGCAGCAAGGCACATAGTGCCATGCTGTGATGCTTTCAAGGCAGTGGTAGTGAGGCACAGAGGCTGGGGGCAGACTGAGCCCAGCTCATAGTTGTGGCCTGCCCTTGCCACGTGAAGAGATCGGGAGGGCATGTGACCCCAGCTTGGATCCCCAGCACCATGCCACACCTCTGGAGGAGCTGCCAGGCTCCAGTATTCCCACGACTCAGCCCAGCCAGGGCTCCATTCACCATGAATGGGGCAATCAAAGCCCAGTGGCTCATCCCTGGGTGTGGCACGAGGGAGCCAAGGTGGGGAACTTACCCCCCCTCCCCGGTACACACAGTTGTACACACAGTGATGCGAGTTGCCCACTCATATCCCTGGATGAGTCACCGAGCTCTGATTATCCCATGACCTGGCCCAGCCTAAGCACAGCCTGGCACAGCCCCAGCCCCACTCTCCTCCCATGGTTCTTCTGCCTCCCCCACCCCTCCCCCTTCAGGCTTTCACATGGGGGGGCACACGCTGTCAGCCCCCCGCCCCAAAATTTTTTTCCCTCCATTTATGGTCCTTCAAGTATTTGAAGATTGCTATCATGTTTGCATGGACCCTCTCTAGCTTCTCCATATCCTTTCTAAAATGTAGATCCCAAAACTACACACAATACTCTGAGGCACAACCAGTGCTGAGTAGAGGTGCTTATCACGTTCCATGTTTTCACCTCATGCTTCTACTCATACAGTTCACATTTGCATTCTCCTTTTCCAGCTACATCAAACTTAAGACTCCTGCTGAGTCTGTGATCCACCAAGACTCCTAGATCTTTCTCTATAGTGATTCCATCCAGCTACATTTCACACATTTATTATTTGTGTTTTTGATTATTCTTCCTGAGGTGTAGCACCTTGAATTTGTCAGCCTTGCCTGTCACCCTGTTAGCTCCAGCCTACCTTTCCAATCTGTCAGGATTCTTCTGAATGGTGCTCTAGTTCTCCAACATGTTTTTAATCCTTCCTAGTTCCATGTCATCAGCAAATTTGCTCAAAAATCTCTCTATTACAACACCCAAATAATTAATAAATATGTTGGACAGAAGTTGGCCCAGGACAGACCCCTATAAAACTCTACTTGAAAACTCCTGCCATTCTGACATGGATCCATTCATAATGACCCTTTACTTGTGGCTTAATGTTAGGCTCTTTTATGTGTCTTAAACAATCACTCTATGAGTACAAGTTTTCATCCAGTTTCTCAGCCATAGGTAACATTTACAGAGAATTTGAAACAACTCTTTTTTGCTTTGCTGGAAAGAGAAAAAATATGTAAAATCCCCAAAGAAACAGGGAAAAACTACAAGAAAGAGAAAAGGGAATCTAAGAAAGGTCCTGGAGAGAGACTTACCTGGGAAGATCAAGTGAGTTAACAAAGGAGGACTTTGAGTTGGTGAGTCTGATACCTGAAGACATCAAGTAACATCCCAGAGACTTAAAATTAAGAGAAAGGAATGAGAGTGGACAAAAACTAACAAAGAGAAGAGAACCCCACAAAGTTGATAACAGTAGTAAATACAAGGTGACCTAGGATTGCTATTTGCTTGGGACCAGTGCAGAGGAGAACGTGGCAAGCAACTAAGAAATTGAGAGTTCTCAAAGAGAGAGGGAACTAAATATATATAATATATTGTTTATCTTAGAGAGACATAATAGTTGTGCAGAAGGGTTATTTTTGTTGAATCACAGTTACGACATCTTCCTCATCTCTCAGGACTGTGTTTATTTATGTATCTTATTCCATCAAAGTCATGGCGGGTGAGAAATAAAATAAATTAACTAGTTCATATTAAAACAAGAGATGGTGATTTATTTTCTGGTTGTAGTTTAACTCTCACAACCCCCAACTCCATGTTACTCCACAAGTAAAACAAAAGATCACTATAAAGAGAGAGAGAAAGACAGAGAGAGCGATCTGTTACACAATGTTTTATTGCTATACCTACAGTGTTAAAGCAAGTGTCTTATCATAATAATAAAGTGAATTCTAAGTACATATTTCATGAATTCATGAATACATATTTTATTGCCCTCCCACAGGGGCAATGACTCCCACACAAGGGATTCAGCTCCCAAAAAGGGGATTCAGCCCCCACACAAGGGGTTTGGCCCCCATATAAGGGGTACAGCCCTCAATGGGGGCCAAATGGCCCCAAAAGGGCTATCACTCCCTCTGCAAAGTCCACATGCCCCACCCCAGACCCCCAATTGCTGTCCCACCTGGCCCCATCCCCCATCAGCTGCTGCAGCCCCTCTAAATGGCATCCCCACCCAGCCTCACCCCCACAACTTGAACTCACAGGCCCCCATGGCTACCACCACAACCCCAGGCAACTTCATTTTAAAACAAAAAACCTAGAAAAAAACAGAAAAAAATGGGGGGAAAAAACACCTCTGCTTACCTTAGAAGCAGGGGTGAGGGGGCTCCAGAGCCTTCTGGCAGAGCCCCAGGCAGCAGAGGACATTGAGGGGGCACCAGGGCCTGGGATGTGGCTGCTGGGACTGTTGCCCTGCCCTGCACTGTGCAGGCAGGGCCCCAGTCAGCCAGACGGGAGCCAGATGTCAGGTAAGTACGTGGGGGGTTGTTTTGCTTTTTAAAACTATGTGGGGGCAGGGCTTGGGGGGAATGGGGATTGGGGGAATGGGGCTGGCCAGGACAGGGGTTGGAAGCCTTGGAGAGCTGGAGGAGAGGGATGAACCAGCCACAGCAGGGGTCAGGGGCCTCGGGAGGGCTACTGGGGGGAGGGGCCAGCTGTGGTAGGAGTTGGGGATCTCAGGGGGGCTGGTGGGGTGAGGGACTGGCTGCGGCAGGGGTCAGGAGCCCCAGGAGGGGCTGGCAGGGGGAGGGTTTAGCCGCAGCAGGGGTCATGGGGCTGAGGGAGTGAGCGGGGCCATTGGGGGTCCCCCCATGGTCCCCTCCCCCCTTCTCCAGCCCCCCAACCCCTTATTCACCAGCACTGTAGGCCTGGTGCTGAAATATGTGGCCTAGCCCACCGCATGTTTCAGCACCAGGGTGATAGTCAACCATAGAGACACTCTGACAGCCAGAGTATCTCCATGGAGAACCCAGCCTCTGGTTGCCTCAGGGTATGATCCAGAACCATGCCCTGATCTGCTTTTTTAAGCTTTGATTTTTTAGACTCCTGGATATCCAGGGGTCTAATTTTCTCCCTGTGCTGCAAGAATGTTTTTTTTTGTTCCCACACATGTCTGTTGTGTGGGAACACACATCTCAAAGGGGTTTGAGGTGGAGCAAGAGGCACGTGTATGCTTGTGAGGTTAAGAAGAGACGGTCAAAAAGTCCAAGGCGGAATCAATTCAATCTTCACAGGTTAGTCTAAGCTACGTAGATTGAACCTATTAGCAAGTGAACTGACATTCACTTTTGATTGCAGAAATGTGGCTACAGGCCTGCAGTAGGAAACTGGGGGAGTGAGACGTGCTGAAGTACACTTCTCAGCTCAGCTGGAGCAGACAGCTTGGGCCAAAGTTGGCCCACACACCCTGCAAGTGGGAGTTTCTGAGGGAAATACAAAACATCCTGGGATAGTGGGGGACTGCAAGTTAACTTGAATCTCTAGGGCATCTGGGACAGAAGTTCAAGAAATCAATTTAACTTAAATCAGTTAAGTCTGGGCACTTTTACCCATGCTCGGGGCGGGGGAAGCGATGCTTTAATTAGAGTGGCTTTGAGAGCTATTCTAATTTAAGTACTGCCACATCTTGTGTGTCAGTGTCCCTGTGCTTCAAAATGGCAGAGGAGACTCATTTGACTAGCTTTAGTTCAAGCATCCCCACTGATATTTTGAAGCATAGAGACACAGATACATTAGATTCAGGAGGTTGCTGGAGCATGGTAAATCACCATGCTCCAACAGACTCAACCAAGTCTGCTCTGATGTACTGGAATTCCAGTGCAGCCTCCACACTCATGTATACGTGCCCTCCGATACTACATGCTTCCAGGTTTATCTTAAACCAGCTTCAGCCATTTTAAAAATGTAAGTGCACTGAAAGTTTTGGTTTATGTACACTGAACTTCTGTTGTGTTACAGACTTGAACTGGTTTCTGATCACTTATACTGGTTTATGTGTAATTCCTGTCCCTAGTCAGAAACCCCAGCTAATAAAAAAATGATATAGTATATTTTCTTAGCAACATAGGTTGTCACAAATACATCAAACATCCTTTAATCTTGACACTGGCTTCTAACACAATATAATCAAATTCAAGGACTTTATTTTTTGTTTAAGAAAAATTCTCTAATGCACCACAATAAAGAGCAGAGCCAAAAGCACTGTTCTTGATAACCTAATCAAATTGTAAGGATGGAGAGTTTGAAGGGGCTGTAAGAGGTCATCTAGTCTAATTCCTTGTTCCTTCTCCTCTCCCCATGCCTAATTACAGTAATTCCTAGTCAATGTTTTTATAACCTATTCTTAAGGATCTCCAGTAAAGAAAATTCAACATGATCCCTAGCATCTCTCTCACTGTTTCACTCCCACGTCATTTGGAAGGTGTTTTTCCCCCCTTAATATTCTAATTTCCAAGATAAAACAACAAATTGAGCTAGTTTCTTCTTGCCCCTTCCCCATAAGTAGGGAGAACAATTGATCATCAACCTCTTTTTATTTATCATCCTCCACCACTCTCTTCCATGCTCTTTCTTTTTTTCAAGTGTCCAGAAAAGTGTAACATTTTCCAGCTGAGGCCTTCTATGCTCTAAGTGGAATAGAATAAGTACATTCCATGTCTTACATGACATTTTATTAAACAACCCATAATATGATAAGCCTTTCTTTTTTCAATAGCATCCCATAGTCTTATTTAGCATAATATGACCATTACTTCTGTCTGACAACGGTACTCATATAAGATACATAATGGATGATGCCTTCTGACCTGAACAAGGAAGACTGACATCTTACAAAATGAAGGGTACTTATTTCATTGGTCTTAGGAGGACAATTGGAAATATAAGGGTTTTTTTTTTTCCTTAATTATGCTTTTGTAGTTGCCCTCCCCTCCCTGATGTTCTTTCCATGCTGACCAGTAAAACACAACCACAAATTACTATATTTTACAGACAACCCCTTAGAATTCACAGTACATAAAGTAAAGTCTGCCTTGGACTTAAAAGAGAGAGAGAAAAGAAAAAAATAATAAAGAAGAGGATAACTCTGGACCCTATCTTCAAAATAACCTTGAGAGGTAGAGGAAGAAAAAATATTTTTTTCAAAACATACTTTTTACAAAAACCAGGAGAAAGTCTGTAAGGGGTTGTTGCATAATCAAGCCAGCACTGAAAAAACAGAGCAAGCCAATGGATTAGGAAGCAAAACAATTAAATACATCTTTCTCCATGTATCTTTTCCATGAAGGGGAATGGTAAAATTCTTAACTCAAAGAGATTTTTCATAAGAAATTAACATGTAGCCTTAACAACCATTATTGAGCAACTTGAGAAATTCAAGGGCAGTAAATCACCAGGACCAGATGGTGCTGATGCGAAAATTCTGAAGGAAATGAAGTGTGAAATAGCAAAGGTAACAGTGAAGATATGCAATATATCCTTAATAAAACACACACTGTTCCCAAAGATTGGAAAGTTGTTATCTTTGGTTTAAAAAAAGAAGCAGCCATATATGGTCTCAGGGATTACAGACCATAGAGTCTCATTACTGCTCCCTGGAAATAAGTTGTGAATTTAATTAAGAACAGAATGGTATAATATTCATATTATTAAAGAACAATCAGGTATGGCTTCTATAAAGGCAAACCTCTGAAATGTCTTAGAATGGTGTTGTTATATTGACCATGCTAACAATATTTTATATGTGTATCAAATCAGCCATACATATGTAGATATTTTCCAAATAGACTAATAGGGCATCTTCACACATGTTCCAGAGGTAGTGGGAGGGGGGGAGAGAGAGAGGGCACTTTAATTGGAGTGGTCCCAAGAGCCACTCTAACTAAAGCACCTGTCGCATCTTGTGTATTCAGCATCCCATGCTTCAAAATGGCAGTGGGGGCTTGTTTGATGAACTTTAGTTAAAGTGCCCCCCACTGTGATTTTGACGTTCAGGGACCCTAAATACACTGGTTAGCACATTCCAGCAGGCTTGATTAATCAAGTCTGCCCAATGTGCTGTATTGCATTGGAGCAGTGTCCCTGCAGGTATACAGGCACCCATACATACCAATGCAAAGAGAGTACCCTCATCCTTTATTCCATGGACATGGGCACAAGGAAGGCAGTTCAGACACTGAGGGATTGAAGAGCCTACTACCATATACAGGAAAAGAATGTCTTCACATTCATAAAAAGAACGTGTTCTTTGCCAACCTAGCAACACACACAAAAATAAATTATATCAACTTAGCATAGATATATTTTTGACTTTTACAAGTGGTCATAAAAAGGTGATTTGGAATAAGACATCACCTATTTGAAAAGGTTGAGAAACAATTCTATGAGAATCTACCGTGTATGCTCTTTATTGTCTCTTTTTTCAATTGCCAGTATTTTCATTTGTTTCCTCACAGCTTGAAATTTTAAAAAAGTTGCTAGAAAGCCCTTAAGTAGTGAACATTCATCATTACTTCTTAGCACGTCATCTTTCCTATCTTCATAACTAGAACTATATTGAGATTAGTAAATCCATTTCAAGGAGGATTTTGCTATTTTGAATTCTGCTTTCATTGCAATTTGGCATAAAAGTACTTTTCTTTAAAAAAAAAATTGAAGAAAGGAAATGGGGCCCCAGCTCCCTGAAATTCTGTTTGCCTTAGTGCTCCAAGACTGCAGGAACTACACACCTGTGAGTTACTACAGCAGCCCAAACAGCAAACTATGGACTCTGTAAGCTCTGCAATCTCCAGCCTCTGAACTGTCTGCATGGCTGGTTGCCCTATATTGTAGAGCCCCAAAAATCTTAGGCCACAGTGAAGCTGTGAAGAAACCAGGAAGGTTTTAAGTAAAACGTAAAGAAACTGATCCATCTCCACAAAATATGCTGATTTCAATTACCAAATTTATATAAAACACTGTAACAGGATGTCTCACCATGCTACCTGCCCTAGACTTATTTTTGTTGGTTTATTTATTTTCCCCTTTATGTCTTCCACAGCCCTTTTATACGCTGCCTTTTCACCCTCTCTATGTTCCTTTACTCTGCACTTATCATTCTGGACTCTTACAAGCAAGTACTTTGTTAAGGACTGTCATTTTCTGTATGTCTTTGTACCATCTAGCACAATGAGTGGCCCAGACCCCAACTGACCTCTAGGCACTGTTTCAATATAAATGTTAAACAAAAATAATATTATTTTCATATGAAATGTAATTATGTCACTAAAGGTTTGAGTTGTCATTCAGGAGAGGATAATGCATTTGTCTGTGCTGTGAGAGAATGAATAGTCTCTCTCATATAATAGTTCTACAGTGCAAATGATCAGTATACTTTCACATTCTTACTAGCCTCTTTTGTAGATGGTTAATACATTTATAAATGTTTATTCTTAATATATTGAATGTTAGAGATTCAAAACAAATTATTCTGCATCATAGTCTAAACAGTGAGGAGAACTTCAGTTATGAAGGCTGTTGAGTTTCGCAGTAATCACACATCTGTCTCCATATCACTTTTCTGACTGTACAATACACTTTTGTAATGCAAATATCATGAAGAAATGCAAACATAATGCCGAGCTTAATTGCCTTATGAACTCTTTGTTCATTTTTCAACATGCGTTTTACTCATTCAACTATTCATTAACAGATAGTTTGCTATGTGGAGATAATATTTCTAATGTATAATGCAATTTATAGAGTATAAAAGTGCTTACAGCACAGCACTGTCATATAGGTCACTGACCTATATGGAAATTTATGAAGAAACCTTCATAGCATAGGAGTGCCAGAGAAAAAGTGAGACGTGCCAACAATGCAAATAGATCATGTTTATCTAGGTAAAGGCCCTCTTTACAAATGAAATCCAAGTGAAAAAGCAATAAATTTCCATCTTTTCTTTCACAAGCACCCCATTATAGAGACTTAGACAGACAATTAAGTAAATACAGCTCCTGGTGGTACTATGTATTGTATATCAGTTAGTGTGACATTCAAAACTAAGGACTGACCAAGGGCATTTAAAAGAATATGTCTATGCTAATTTAAGTATTATTAGTACAACTGGGCACATCCACACATGCGTTTTAATGCATGTTAACCTATTTTAATGTACATTAAAGCATCACAAAAAAAAACATGCTCTTAACTAATGTGCATTCAAATAGAAAAAAATGTGCATTTTTTTAGTAACAATGAATGGCACTTTTACAAATGCTCTGGGGTGGGGCAAGGCAGTGTTTAATTTAGAGAGACTCTGAGAGGCACTCTAATTAAACCGCCACAGGACCTCATGTATCATCATCCCTGCTCTTCAAAATGGAAGTAGGAATTGACCGAATGAGCTTAAGTTCAAGTCTCCCACTACCATTTTGAAGCACAAGAACACTGATATATAAGACACAGAAGGCTGCCAGAGTGAAGTAATTACTATGCATTGCAGCAGCCTCCCCAGTCATGTACATACACTCAAAGGTACTAAATTTAATGAGCATTACCTAAAGCATGTTAACTGAATATGAACAAGGAGCCCTGCCCACGGGGGAACCCAGGACAGAGGTAACCCAACCCCAAAGAAAAAAACCTGGGAAAAGAGAAAAACTTACCCCTTCCAGGATGCCAAGGACCTGAAGGAACGCACCAGGAGGAAACACCTGCATGGTTTATCAGCCACACTTATCTGCAGCTGGAGCTGGGTGACATCAGTGGGAGATGTCACCCAGGGAAAATAAAAGCTGGCTCTAAGAGCGAGCAAGTGGGGATGCTGGGAACAGAAGAGGCTGCAGGCATCCCCCATGCCAGGTGCACCCAGAACCAGCAGAAGCAGGGTAACCTGATGCAGAGGCAGATGTTGGTGGCAGCAGTGGCTGCAAGAGTGTCCTTCACTGGCCACAGGCAGCGACACAGCATGGAGCCAGAGACAGCTCAGGAAAGAGCGGAACTGAGACAGGAGGACACACTGGGCTCTGGCTACAACTCAAGAGGAAAGGAGGGCTGCTTGGCCCAACGATCCCTTTTCTTCTATAGTCCTTTTCTCCTTTTTTTTTTTTTTTTTTACCTGTGGTTGCAATTGCCAGAGTGCCTCCTTTCTTTACCTTTGTTTCCTTTCTTTTCCTTGCTTTAACGTAGGCTCACTGATTATTTTGTTGTGTCTTGCTTTGGAGGTTCCAACAGGGGAACACTGGTGGTAAAAAGGTGCAGCTATAGCTGACAGTGCCAATCAGAACCACCAGACCACCAGAGAAATGTCTCCAAGGGTGAAACATCCAGAGGCACCTGGGTACAAACAAAACCAAAAGTAAAACTAAGGAAAGAAAAGGGGGTGCGGAGATCTAGAACAGGCATCACAGGAGGGCAAGCTGTATAAAGATCCTGAGGCTCATCTCAAGGGCTGGCATATAGATAGGGTGTAGGGTAGGTGGAGCCCCAAGTACATCCAGTGGGGGATGCAACAACTCTGGAGGTCACCTCAATGGGAGCCCCCACCACTGAGGATCTATCCAAAGTTGTGGCAGGTGAGTTTTGGGGTTTCTCACGAAGTGACTGAGGGCCTCCCCAAGGTTCACATGAAGTCTCATCATGTCCAAGAACAGGTGCACACACCAAAGCAGCGCAGAAGCGGATAATCAAACTGAGATAGGCACAGCATAAATGCAAGCATAAAAAGTATAGTTTTAGCAACATGAAATTGGAATGATCAACACTGCTGTTGATCTGCAAGCCACAAATGAAACATTCAGGCAATTTTGAACCTCTGCCAGTGACTTGTGTTTTGAGCCATATAATATTGTGAGGTTGACTAATGCCACATATTTAATGAAAACTTGAAAAATGTTTTAAACAATTTCTTGACATTTTAAAAGAAAAAGAGAAAGATATCAGAGATTTTTATAGACCAGTACAAAAATAATCTAATCTAATCTGACATCATAGCATGCACCATAATTAGCCAAGGTTTCTTGAATCAGGACTATATTCTGTGGTGAAAAACATGGGTTTTTTGCAAAGATTTCAAGTGATAAAGACAAATTATTCAGGAGGGCCATTATTACCTGTGAAGTGCAGAGATTAATATCTGACAGATTATATTGGACCATGAAGTCATTGTCTGTGTTAAATTCCTGGTACTTACAGCATTAACACACATGCAGGGAGACTGCTTCAATGTACTGGAAATCCTATGCATCTGAGCAGACCCAATTAATCAAGTCTGCTCCAGCATGTAAATTGACACACACTGGCAGCCTCATAAATCACAAATACTAGTGGCACAGCACACATCAGCACTGAGAAAATGGTGGCAGTGTGATTTGAACTAAAACACATTCAATGCATCACGAGCAGGTTCAAGGAGGTGATCTTCCCCCTCTATGCAACACTGGTCAGGACACAGTTGGAGTACTGCATCCAGTTCTGGGCACTCCACTTCAGGAGGGATGTGAACAGCTTTAAGAGGGTCCAAAGGAGACCCACTCACATGATCGGGGGCAGCAAGTCAGGCCCTACAATCAGAGCCTACAGGACCTGAACCTGTTCAGCCTCCACAGGAGAAAGCTGAGGGGGATCTTGTGGCCATCTACAAACTGGCCAAGGGATACCAGTGGGCTATGGAAGAGTTGCTGTTCCCATGAGCCCTACCAGGAGTAACAAGGAATAATGGTTGTAAGTTGACTGAGGGTAGATTCAGGCTAGATATTAGGAGGCGCTACTTCACAGTTAGGGTGGCTAGGATCCGGAACCAACTTCCAAGAGAAGTAGTGCTCGCTCCTACCCTGGGGGTCTTCAAAAGGAAGCTGGATAATCACCTAGCCGGGGTCATTTGACCCCAGCATTCTTTCCTGTCCATGGCAGGGGCTCAGACTTGATGATCTACTTAGCTCCCTTCTGACCCTACCAACTATGAAACTATGAATGTGCTTTAGTTCAAAATGCACAGCCACTGATACACCTGTTCTGATGCAGCACTGGGAACTTTTAATTAGCATGGCTTGCTAATTAAAAGTGCCCGGTACTGCGTTAGGAGCATGTGTAAAAATCCCCCTTAATCTCCAAACTGTTAATGAATTTCTATTCCCATACTCTTCTTTCAAAGGAGGTTGATAGATTTCTTTTGAGTAGAAGAACGGTGAAGTCAGACAGGTCATGATTGTTTTCTGAAAAATATTCTCGTATATGTGCTCTAATGTCTCTGTGTTTCATTTTCTTAGTGCTTATTCCACCTGGGGTGACTTACTGTCTGGTTTCACCCACACAGGGACAAAACCTAGGACCACCGCAACCGCTGTCCCTCAGAGAGCAAACCCTCACAGTCCTGAAGATCCAACAGCAAAAGTAATCAAACCAGTGGACAAAGGAGAAGATATTGTCATCCTCAACCATGAAGACTATATCAGTGAGGCTAACTGACAGAAAAATTACTCCCTGTCTGACCTCATACTTATCAAAGGAAATCTACATTGTTCATGTAAGCTCCCCTTATCAAGCAAGCCAGACTGCTTTTCAGAACTCACCTCTGCTTATCACTCTATTAGTCCAACAGTTTTAAAGTCACTGTCAAACAGCAAGTTCCCTAGTTACAGTTACTCAACTAAGATTTTTTGAGCTTTGCTTAAAATGTCAGTGGGTCTTGGCAAATTCTTTTAGAACGCTTGGAATTAGGACTCGCAGTAGAAGTGATATCTTACTTTAGACCAACTAGATTTTTGCAACAAAAAAAATCTTTCATTGCAAGCTTTTGGACAGAAACACCCTTCTTCAGTTATAGGAGAAAAGATTGTAAAAGTTGTCCTGGGTAGGAATGAAAGTTCATATTTCATAAAAGAGTTGAAAGTGTGGTAAAATCTCCCTTTTGGAACAGTTCATTTTATATGCAGATTAGGCTCAGAGAAAAGTTGGAATAGTCTGTTTATCTCAAAGCTGTTCGGTGGTAAGCAGGATGTAGCCATTTTTCTTTCTGGTTATGGTTCCCTATTTCACAGAGAAATACAAAAATGGAATGCTTTTCTGCACAGGCATTTCTTATGTGACAAATTACCTCCAAAAAGACAGGATCAGGGTCTCAGGTGGTGAAACTTGATTCCTCCTCGTAAGATTATGAAGATTTATTTTTAAAAATTGGCTAAAATTAGATATTTTCCATGTTTCAGGTACCCAGGTTTTAGATATATTGGTCTAGAGGCAAAAGGAATCTGGACACTTGAACTTGGGGAATCAGAATGCTTCCTCTTGCTGCAGAGGAAGACAGTCCATACCAATCTAACCAAGAATATTGAGCAAGTTTGTGGATGACACAAAACTGTGAAGTACTGTGAACACATTGAAGGATTTTGGAGACAAAAAACTCCTTCTTGATCCCAAATATGGTGATCAGTCTGATCCTGAGTGGATGGGTAATACCCTCTAGCTAGGAACTTCTGACTTGGCTCCTAGAAAGAGATTCAGCACATTTCAGTTAAAGTCCCCAGCCTTAGTTGTAGCCAATTGTCAGCACTAGCTGGAGAGAATCAAAATCTCTTTAATGTCACACAAGGTTTAGCTGTGCACAGAGGAAAAACTCACTTATCCTTGCAGAATCTAGCATCAGTAATCATCCTGTACTCACCTGCCATGTCTTGTTGTTACTTCTAGATATCAGGAGGTGTTCCCTTTTTTTAGAATTCACTTCAAGGATATATGTGACTTGTCTTCTATGGGGTTCCAGCCTAAGTTAGTTCTTCCTCTGCGTGCAGTCCAACTGTGTGCATCATTGATGGAGATTTTGATTCTCTCCAGCTAGTGCAGACAGTTGGCTACAGCTAAGGCTGGGGACTTCAAATGGGATGGGCTGATTTTCTGTCTAGGAGCAAAGTCAGAGGGCCATAGCTAGAGGGTCTTGCCCATCCACTCAAAGTCAGACTGACTCCCATATTTGGAATCAAGGAGGAATTTTACCCCTCCAAAATCCTTCAACATGTTCATAATCCTTCTCAGTTTTGTGTCATCCACAAACTTGCTCAAGAAGCTTGGTCAGATTGGTATGAACTTGGGAGGGTTTTGCCTTCCTCTGTAGCAGGAAGCATGGGCCTCTACCCAAGACCTCTTGAGTGTATGTTGACTGTCGCACCTTGAGAGCCTTAATTTCCACAGACTCCTAGGGCGAGAACGAACGCTCTCTAACTAATTTCTTTTTCCCGCACTAGGCTTTGATTTC
>JAGPOW010001296.1:111830911-111865084 GCA_030014935.1 Caiman crocodilus
CTCTCTGGAGTCTTAGAGTCGCCCTGCTCCGCTCCCAACTGCCAAGCAGTGACTCAGACCCTAGCTTGTTAATTGCAGTTGATTAGGGTTTGAAAACTCATAGATGAAGATGTCATCTATGTATCTTAGGTATAGCATGGGTTTTATGGTGCAGTTCTTGAAGAATTCTTCTTTTAGGTGATCCATAAAAAGGTTGGCATATTGTGAGGCCATTTTGGTGTCCACAGTTGTGCCATGGTCTGGGAGAAGTGTTGGTTATTGAAACTGAAGGTATTGTGTATGAAGATGAAGTGTATAAGTTCAGTAATATGTTTAGGCCTGTACTCTGAGTTGTAATCTTACTGTTGTAGATATGGAAGGCAGGATTGGATGCCATCCAGGTGTAGATATTGGTATATAGGCTGGTGACATCCATGGTGGCTAGGAGGGTATTGCTGGTAATGTGGTCTATGTTTTTAAGTTTTCATAGAAAGTCTGTTGTGCCTTTGACAAAACTCAGTCTTTGGGTGACAAGAGGCTTTAGGATGGTGTTAAAGCCCTTTAAGGGATGAGAGAAGATAAGGGAGGAACTATGGGGATGGCAGGAGGTTCCTACAGAACCGGTGGGGTCCAGAACCCCAGGAATAAGGCTTCAGTCTAGTTAGAACAAGGCCCAGACTTGGCATGGGGCTAACAGCTGATAGGCCTACAAGGGGGCCAAGGCAGGGGGCGGAGTAGAAGAGGGCTCTCTGGTGGGACCCAAGAGGGACCCCTTTCTGGAGTATGGGGGGTCAGCAGCTGCTAGGTTGACTCTCTGATCCTTTGCATTGGTCAATGCAAGAGGGCCAGGGCCAAAGGACAATTAAGCCCAATTCTAGGGCAGGCCAGGACTACTGTGAGTTATCTGGCCCCCTGACTGGCCTGGAGGAGGGGCCAGAGCCTGTAAGGGCTGAAGATTCCTTTGATCACAAGGGACATCAAAGCCAAAAATGGTAGGGGTCAACCAGCATGCAGTCTGTTATAAGATTGGAATGGGGCCAGAGTAGCAGCTGGGCCCCATGAGAAAGAGAACCCAAGAACAGCATCCAGGAGCCCTAATGAGAGAGCTATGACAGGGCATGAAGACCTGCTTGATCCTGGGTAAGACCTAAAACTGCACCCTGCTGGGGAACGGTGGTCTGTGGGGCTATCTGTGGCAGGACAATCCCCAAGAAATGCCAGACCAATTACCTTCCCAGTGAAAGGCAGGTAAGGGCACCTGATAACCCCAGCCCCCACTATATGATGGGTCATGAAGACTGGAGGATAGTGGGGACCTGCATGCCTAGGAAGAGGCACCTGAGCCTGTAGGGGTGTAAGACCAGAGATAGTGGGCCAGGTACACCTAGGCAGAGTCATCTTAGCCCAGGAAGGTGTAAGACCCTGAGTGAGTAGTGAAGCCATGCATGCCTAGGCAGAGGCACCTGAGCCTGTGAGGGTGTAAGACCCTGAGGCCCCAGTATAGCGATGGAGTAAGGGTCCCAGCAAGGGGAGGCAGAGTAGGTATCCCAGTGAAGGGGTGGAGTGCATGGGTTTAGAATCTAGAGACTGAAAGAATGCCCATAGGATGAGCGAATTGAGGACCCAGAGAGGGGGCATGTGTAGAGGCCCCAAGAAGGGGGCAGTTAGGTCCAGATAAATCCTTGGATACCTGAGGCTGCAAGTAGGCCTGAGGCTGAGTGGGCAAGCAATTGGCCCTAATCAAAGAGTGAGAGCTTTGAGTTAATCAGAGAAGAGCCCAGGTCAGAGTTCCATCCAGGGCCAGGTGAACTGGCTAGTCACCATTCAGATGAGAGTTGTAGGAGAAGCCTGAGAGACTGCACCAAAGCCAGCCAAGAAGTGTTTGTAGGCAAGCCTGTTGGCCTATGGAAGCTGCTCAAGAGAGCAGGGCAGGCTGAGTTTGGTCCCATAAAGTCCTATAAACTTAATGCACCTTTGCTTAAGGCACATTAAGACAATTTAGGCACGTGTCTACACATGGACCTGCTAATGCACATTAAGGTGCATTAAATTTAGGTGCAAATAGCTAAGTCACATTAGCCCACATGCAGGTGCGCTAATGTGCATTAACGTGGTGTGTGTGTCCATTGATGGTGTACTGTGACTTAGCTATTCACACCTAAATTTGATACTTGCTTTATGCAGGTATCAAATTTAGGCAGAATTAGCCTAAAATCATCATTTTTAAGAGGCATTATGGGTGCACAAATTTGGCCACATGCCCTTAATTTACTTTAAAAATGGTAATTTTAGGCTAATCCCAGTTAAATGAGGTACATGTAGATACACCCTTTAAAAAGGAGAGATTGTTATGGTGGTACTTGTTGTTGATTATTTTATTGTTCATTTTTTCCCGAAGCAGTCAATATAGCAGTATATTCAATATAGCTTGACTTTCGTCCACGGTAAGTTGTTGAATCTGATGGTTTTTCAGATTTTTTGGTGTTAAGCTTTTTCTCAATTTTGTCACAGGATGAAGTGTTGTTGAAAGTGGATTCATTTTGGTTGTGGACTTATCCTTGAGATGAAGGTGTCAGAACAATTCTTCTAATTCTACACCTTGTAAAAGTTATGTTATCCGGTATCTTACAAGCCAGCATGCTCTACTAACAGGCATGCTAGCTTGTAAGATAAAGTGAAACCAGAAGTGGCCACGGTGGGTACTTCTGGTTTCTCTGAGCCCCCATGGCTTGAGGCAGAGCCCCCATGGCTTGGGGCCATAACAGGCTGTGTGGGGCTGTGCAGGACCCAACTCCCTGTCCTGCAGGGCCCACAGTGCCCTGCGGGAGGTCCGGCGATGCAGTGGGAGGGGTGGAGAGACACTCCAGATTGGGAGTGAGAAGTGGCAGCCGGGGCCACTCAATTAACCAATATATTTTGTCAGCATCCACTGTTCCCAGGGGATGCTGGTTAACAGAGCTTTTACTGTATCATATTATAGTATTTTTCCAGACAGAAATTAAGGCCTTTAGAGAGGACAGAGCACAGAAACAATTGCCCTCTCTCTTTTTAAATATTTTATTTGGTTATCTATGCAGATACAGATAGCACAGTACTATATAGCATGTTAGAAGGAAGTGCATGAAGCACTGCAGTATTGTCATTCTGGCCAATTTAAACTAAAGTCATGTTAGTTTATAACTACCCTGCATAGTTCAGGTTCTTCTGATTCTTGTTCTATTTCTTCAGGATACTGTCAGCTCAGTCCTGGGTCTGCTCTTTCTATCCCTCTTCTTGTGGTCAAGACAGTGGTAGAGTCCTTGAAATTTATCAGGGACTCCTTGAAGTGTGTTGTCTCTCAGATTCACAGCTTAACACTTTCATCTTGTGAAGTGAAGCTAAGCTTCTGAGCACTGTGACATTGGTCAAGATGGCTGCTTATCCAGATCACTCCTATGAAGACATCTTTCTTTTTGCTCCAGTAGGGGCTTCCTAGCTTCTTTCTTCCTACCTTCCCCCTTTCCAGTGACTTACATTTGCTGAAAATGGGATCACAGAGTTCTGGTTGTCCTCTTAGTCACAGGCCTTTGGGCAGGGCCTTCTAGAACATGTCAGAGAGGGCTGTGTGTCCTACCACTGTGAAAGCACACCTAACCCATTCTCTCCTGCTCTCAGTATACCACATGATGAAACCATTTTTTGGAGCAGCCATTGCAGTGTAGCTGTTGCCACTTTTGTGGGCACATCCAACACTGCAAATCTGACAGTGGCACTGGGATCATCTTGACCACACACCAAAAATCATCTCCATGACTGTTTTGTGTATTGCAAAGGGAATCAGATCAAGCGGGCAGGACATGGTTTTCCTGGCAGTGTATTCTTAGTACCATCTGATACAGTGCAGATATGCTCCAACCATCTGATACAGTTGGTTGTACTATCCAGGCAGATAGTACAACAAAGGAGATCAGTACAACAAAAACTACATCATCCTGTGAAGAAACCTATCAAATGAGCAGTAAGCTCCTCAAAGGTGGTCCCAGTTAGATTTCTGTAATTAAAACAGCAAATTGAGAATTGGAAAACTTATAAAGTGATGCACAACATGAAGAATTCAGAACATAAACATCTATATGCAAGACGTCAAATTTGCTCTCCCCCTCAAACCAGATACAGGCCCTGGGGCTCTTCACAGGTTGGATGTAGACATGGTTAACAGAGCTGCCGCTCATACCCCATTCCTGACAAATATCCCCAATAGGGCTCCATGACCAGCAAAAGGCCCCACCCTTGCATGCCATGACTCCAAATTCCTGGCCCCTCTGGGAGCCCCATGGGCCAGGTGATGCAGCTCTGTGGGCCATATGTTTGATGTCCCTATTCTACACCAAATTTGAATATTATTTCAAAATTGGTATTCATCAATAACATCTAGCAAACTTTCCCCCAGGCCAGTTAGAAAATAAAAAACGTTTTATAATCAGCTGGAGTTATAACAGATTTTCTGCTTGAATATCACATATAAATAAAAGGACTTTTTTTCTCTTGCAGGGTATCTATATGAGTTTTCACCTAAATGTATGCATTTCACAGGACACACTTACACACTTAAAGTGTGAAATTTAGATTGTATGTTTTAGAAAACCAGATAAGTTTAACTTAATGGCAGCAAATGTCCATGTTCTCTATATAAGAGTGTTTGTATCTCACCTTCCAATTATGACATTTGCTTACTATAGGAAGGAAAGGAAGAGCAACAATATTACAGCTAAAGGAAGACAGACATGAGTTAACTAAGTACCTAGAGGATTAGTCACTCATCATTAATAAATAGCGTTAGTTCACAATGATACAAATTAATTCAATTTTTCCAATTTTCAATTCCAATAACAAATCTTTACGCCTCTTTATGATTACAGGTGCTTGACTGATAGTTAAATCAGGAAAAAATTATCTACAGTACACAACATTTTTCTATATAATCATTCATGTCTCCTGATGATGATTTTTCTTTTTACTGTGACCCTTCAGCATAATCGTCACTTTTCTTAAAATAGCTATATTTACTCTCTTGTCATGTCATGTATTATATCTGGGCATAATTTGAAAAACACCCACATTTTCAAGCCTTAGCAGCGTAGAGATGTTGCATTTCAACAGAAAATAGACACATCTGGCATAGATCCCAATTTTGTAGGAAACTCACCACGGAGTTCATTACAGGTTCAGTTCCTGTAATACACAATGAGAAGCAATGGGAAGACTTCTCATTTTTTTCCAAAATGCCAGGGATCTGTGAGTATGATCTGTCTAAAGGTAGCTGCAAATGCTTAAACAGAGTTGTCCAGCTTCTTCAGACTGAATCCACAAAACTTTTTTTTTTGGTCAAATCAGTTTTGGAACACTGTCTGAAAAGCTAGAAAATGCAAACACAGATGTGTATGAATAAAGGAAAAGACTAGAAATAAAGATTTTTGTGGCATTAGACCAGTTTCAACAAGTTTGTATTGGCAAAAATGAAGGAACAAATACCATATTCTGGAATCTGTGAAATGTCTGATATTAAGGAAAAATGCTGAAGTAGGATAGCCATGATTCATGCCTCTTTCTCTATGTTCATGCCAGACCACAAACCTGTTGTTAAATTCCACTTACATAAATGAGTCTCGTGAACTGAACTTCTATTTTTTCCCCCACTCTTCCCTGGATTATAGAACCCTTAAATGTGAAACTGCAGCTTTTTCATAGTTGATAAATGTCATTCACAGTGGTAGGTTATAGTTATCCGTCTGCTTAATTACTTCATTTATCAAATGGATGTGTTCCATTGTAGAAATGCCTGATTAAAAGCTTGCCTTTTCTGTTGGTTGGTTGGAGTCCAGCTCTGCGGCAAGTCAATTTTATAGTAACCAGCCAAAATTTTTACCCAATGAAGACATGAAGCTGATTGATCTCCAAGTCTTCCTGTCATGTACACAAGAACGCTAACAATGGCAATTTTTCTTGACATTATAGAAAATGAGGTATTTCCATATGTTTATATCTCCAGGTCAGCTGTTCCATTCTCACTATTACTATGATCGTGTTACCCAGCTGCATAGTCTATAAATGCACAGTGAGAAGGTTTCCCAAAGAACTTGTATTCTACAGATAAGATGCAGAAAAGATGAGGGGAAATAAAATAGACACAGAAAAGTAAAATGATTAGCTAAATTCATTTCCTGGCAGAATAAAGAATAGAAACAAATCTCCCTCCTCAGTCCACTAGGCCACACCAAGAAACTTCTTATATTCTCTGAAAAGTGTTGTCTGAATGTCTCAGTTTGCTTACTGGTTGACATTTGAGTGAACATCTCCTGTTATCTCAGCAACAGTTGTCTTCTATTTTGGTGTGCATAATAGGGGTGTAAGAAACAGCACCATTCCAATTTGACTTCCATTTTGATGACTCAATGGAACAGTATTTCATTTCAAGATTTGTTTAGTTTCAAAGGCACAGTTCCATTTAGTTTTGTCAAAACTGTTTTGCTGTTTCAATGTTTCACCCATAGGTTATTATGGGGAAACATTAAATGCAGCAGGAATGCAGATCACGGGCTCACCCACACTCCTGGGAGGGCTGCAGGGGCTGTGCTGGAGTTCACCTGGGGGTACAAGCCCTCAATCTGCCTCCCAGATGAGAGAAACTGGGTGCTGCCACCTGGGACTGGCGCTGGAAAGATCAGTGCTGCTGCCACTCACAGACAGCAGCACCCAGCTCCTGTCATCCAGCAGGCAGATCGGGGGCTTGCCCACAACCCTGGGAGGGCTGCAGGGTCTGTGCTGAAGTCCTCCTCAGGGTGTGGCCCCTCCTATCTGCCTGCCAGATGACAGACAAGTGCTGGGCACAGCCCGCATCCAGCACTGAGAAGATTGGTGCTGCTCTCGGTCCCAAACAGCAGCACCTGGATCCTCTCATCCAGCAGGCAGATTGGGGGCTTGCCCGCACCCCCAGGAGGGCTGTGGGGGCCATGCCAGAGTCCTTCCAGGGGTGCGGACCCCCGATCTGCCTGCCAGATGACAGACCAGTGCTAGGCACAGCCCTCACCCAGTGCCAGAAAAATTGGTGCTGCCGCTGGCCTCAGGAAGCAGCACTCAGCTCCTGTCACCTGGCAGGTATATTGGGGGCATGGACCCCTGGGAGGACTCCAGCACAGCCCCTACAGCCCTCCCAGGGGTGCTGGTGGGCCCCCAATCTGCCTGCTGCCTGATAGGAGTTGGGTGCTGCCAGCTGGGGCCAGCAGTGCGAGGGCAAATCAGCTTGTGTGGGGACCTACTCCCACCCGAATCCCCACTGTGTCCAGTACCCGTCTGTTATCTGGCATGCAGATTGGGGGCCCAGGTGCTGATGTTTAATCAAAGGCTACCATGCCACTGTTTGCTCTAAGGTATTTCCCTGATATTATAGGGTACCCTGTACCCTATTCCAAACCTACTCTTTGAAACCAATAAAGTTCTCCTTTGTACCCAGTGTGGGAGACTTATTGGGAGAGGGTCTAGATTATGCCTTGAGGTCCCCCTAGTTCAGCTGACTAAGGGAGACCTCTATTTGTGCTTCAGACTGAGGGAAGCACCTCAAGTTCTTTCAGTGGGTCAAGTAAGTATCCGCAAGGAGTACTAGATGCATGTTTCCCAGAAGGCGCAAGTCCAGGATCAGTCCAAACTCTGAATGGTGGTGGCATTAACCCAAGGCTTGTGATTGTGCTCCAGGAAGGGGGTCAGCTGGATGTGAAGTGCCCCCAGGGAGGCACTTGGAGCCTGGAAGGTGGTTGGGCACAGTGAGGTAGATGTTTCAAAACAGGAGCACCCCTACTGGCCCATCACAATGCCATCCAGGCTAACACAGTGTGTAATGCAATACAGTATATCTAGCAATGAACTCAGCTTAAAATAAGCTCCATTTGGTTCTGTATGGATTACAGAATTGCAAACCTAATAACCTGAGTTTGGCACATGAAATAACAGGTCCACTAGCAAGCATTTTGAATAAATTTTCTATGCTGGTCAAAGTACAGTGGAACTGGTGTATATCATACGTTGTTCATATTCAAGAGGGGAAGCAATACAGATACAGGCCCAATTGCAGTCTATAGTATACAAAGCTACAGAATACATTTTACAGGAAGCATAAATCAAAGACATGAAGGTAAATGAAAAATAAAAGAAAATGAAATAGATTTACCAAAATGCGAAATCCTGCCAAACTAACTATCTAACTATCCAGATAGTAGAAATCTGATTGGCGTATCTTGGGGTTGTCAACTAGGCGTATGCATAGCCCTGGGAGGGGACTTTGAAAGGTCCCAGGGAGTATGCAGGGGTAGGTGGGGATGGAGTGCCACCACCCCATGCCGTCACCTCACAGGAGCAAGGCCGGGGCAGGGCAAGAGCAGGGCTGCACAGATGCTATGCTTCTGCTGCTCTGCCAGTCATCATATTCTCACTCTATGACTGGCTGCTCACCCCCCACCCCCAACTCGTCATCAGGCTGTTTGCTACGTAGCCTCCAGTTCCAGCCACTTACTACCCTCCCACCCACTTCACGTCCAGCCACTCACCATTCCTCCTGGGGTACACTTACTAAAAAGGGGGCCACCAGGGGTACACTTATCTAAAAAGTTTGAAAACCCCTGTTCTAGACAAAAAAATGCAGTAGGGATTCAGTAAAGCAGTTGATATGGTGCCACATGGTAAATTATTAAGTTGGAGAAGATAGCAATTAGTTGAAGATTTGTGAAACAGGTAAGGGACTATGTATAAGGGAACTGACCACAGTACTTTTAGAAACGGAAGTTTCAAGTTGAAGGGATATTGGTAGTAGAGTTTCTCAAAAAGTAGTCTTGGGACTGATCTTGTTAAATCTTTTCATTAATAAGAAAGGAAGGGAGACATGCCTGGATAACTATGCTGAGGGTAAATAGGCACAGAGTATGGTGCACAGAGCACAAGAATAGAGTGTGGAGTAAGGTGGGGCACTTAAAGCCACACCCTAGTTGTGAGAAGGCAGCTTCCCACCATTCTGAATGACATCAAAAGTTGTGGCAGACAAGAATGAGGAAGATAATTGGCAGGGTTGCCAAAGTACCTAAACAGACGTCATCCATGTTTTGGGGGTGTTGGTTGTAGCTGTGTTGGTCTAAGGACATAGGTCAACAAGGTTCTTTGGGTAGATGAGATATCTTTTATTAGAACAACAAAATAGTTGGAAAAATCGTTCTTTGCAAACCTGTGGGCACAAAAACCCTTCTTCAGGCATAGGGAGCGTCTGCTGGTGTCTCCCTCAGCTTTTCCTCATATGGCTTGACTTTTAAGACTCTGATTATATGGGTGGCTCTTCTTTGGTCTCTCTCAGGCTTGTCCATGTCCTTGTCAAATTGTGGTACCCAGAACTGGATGCAGTACTCCAGCTGAAACACAAAAGGCCTGAGGCCTGAAAAGTAGTTAGGCATTCCTATCATCTTCCTTAAGTAAGAATTTAAAAATCCACATACCTCATGGAACAAGTAAGGATAGCTTGTTGGTTAGGGTATTCACCTGGATTCAAGTCCTTCCTGTACCTGATTGGGAGCCAGGGCTTGAATTCTCACATCTCTGAGTACCAGAATCATTAGGGCTGTGAGAAGTGGCCATGTCTTATTTCAATTTTGGATTCAGCTGTTCGGAGGACAGTGATTTGTTTTGGTGTTTTGGCTCACTGCTCTGTTTCGATTCAGCTAAATTCGTTCAGGAGTTTTGATGCTGTCTTAGAGATTTGAATGATCTGGATACAGGCAGGCACAGCTGCAGGTTCTTCTCCCCATGGCTGCCCTGCCCAGCCGCATACCATGGCTGGCCCCAGCCTAGCCCTGGTACTTAAAAATCCCAAAAAACAAAAACAAAAAACAAAGAAAAAAAGCCCTGCACTCACCAGTTGGGTGATTGGGGCCTCTGGGCACTCATGGAAGAGCCCCCATGCAGTGCTGGGCAGTGGGGGGCAGCACAGATCACGCCCCCGCCTGACACTCATACAGCAGCTGCCCTATGGAGTAGGTACAGCGCAGTTTGACAGAGCACCACACACTCTCTAGGTGCTGGGGCTGTTGGGGCTGAGTGGCGACAGGTTCCGGCTGACTGCTGGAGCTGCCATAGCTCCCAGACAGCATGAAGTGCCCTGCTGGGTTGGGTGGCACTCACACAATGCAAAAGCTGCCACACAGATGTGTGTGGGGGGATGATCCCTGCTGACCCCCACCAGCATGCGCTATGCCATGAGTGCCCATTGGCCCTGATTGCCACTGCTATAAGACTTTTTTTTTTTTAAACTGCTGGGACTAGGCTGGGCCTGGCAAGGGATGGGTCTGGGCAGGGCAGCCATGGGAGTTTCTCCCATGGCTCCTCCAGCTGTGCCTGCCTCTGTCCCAGCAGCCTCCCATGGCTGCCCTGCCCATCCCCCACCCGCTCCAGCCTATTCCCAGTATTAAAAAAAAAAAAAAAAGCCTTGCACACATTAGCTGTAGCAGCAGCAATCAGGGCCTCTGGATACTCATGGCAGAGCTCCACCATGCAGCATGGGGCAGTGGGGCACAGTGGAGATCACCCCCTCACCTGGTACCCATGTGGCAGCTGCCCCTTGGTGTGGGGGCAGCACAGCTTGTCAGGGCACTGCGTGCTGTCTGGGAGATGGGACCACTAGGGCTGAGTGGTGCCAAGCTGTGGCTGAATCCATCTTTCCCACCTTCTTTGGACACTTTCTTTAAGAAAGCAGACAGGACTCCAGAAAAAACTGCAGCCAGGACTCCTGAAAAGATTTCAGCCAAGAACCCTTCAAAAAATCCAGCTAAGTCATCTCAAAGAACTCCTTCCAAATCAATATGATTGCTATTTACAATATGAAAACATTAATGTAGCTACATTACTCATCTATAATTGACTGACTACAAAATTCTCAGTTATTTTTGGTGAAAATGGGTATCGGGCCTTGGTTCAGGAACGAATCCCCCATTTACAACTTTTTTTTCCTATGGGAAAATCAGTTCTCAGTTATAACATTTTGACTTAAGACGCAGTTTTAAGGAACCAATTGTATTCGAGAACTGCCTGTATTCTGAAGTAGTGATCTCTTGTGTTGGAGATATTCTACTTTATATAAGTAGTTCTATATTTAAAGGGTTAAAGTGAAATGGAAATCAACTCTGTTGTCCAATGCTTTATAGTATTTGGTCCTTGTTCCAATTATTAATTAGTTATACAATTTAGAACAGCTCCAACAGGAGAGATTGAGATCCATTCCAAAATATCCAGTAGTCAGGTGATAAGGTTAATCAGACAAAGTAGAGGCTTGAAATGCAAGTCCTCCTTGCAGCCCAGGTAAGTGTTCCTGTACCTGTCAATGATGTTCACCCATCCCTGTCACTGCAGGATCATTTTCTGAGCTCATCTCCAGTATCAGAGCCCACTGACAAGATAGGTGTGTCCCCATCTTATTTCAGTGTCCCTTTTTAGAGATTATAAAACCTAAGCAGTTTATAGGTAGTATCAGTACTTACTTATCAACATAAACTTAAGGGAAAGGTAAGTGATAGTTTAAGCAATAATAGCAGCACTTCAATAGCAGACTTACATGTTCAAGGAGGCACTTACCCAAGTAAATCCCCAAGGCCACAAAGTAAGCCTCAGGATGAGAGGAGACTTAAGTCAAGGTCTTCAGGCTCCCAAACTAGTGTTTTAAGCACTGGAACATTCTTCCTCTACCTAGAGAAGTACTTTCTAGTAACATATGAGCATTCAAATATTCATGTAAAATACTTGCATGCATAACTAAATCAAAATTAACTTGTGAGTTTGAAGCCACAGCCAAATCATTTTTTCTACTATTCCTGAAGCGCCATAATTCAGATAAAATTCTTCAAAGGGACTTGGGAGAAAAAAAATACAGTTTCCTCTAGCTGCTAGCATCTCAGAATAAATATAAGATAAAAAGATCTAATAGATGTTTCACCAAGAGCAGAGTAAGACACAGCATCATTAACAAAAGCATGTGACTTCAGACCAGGAATTATGATTGGATTGTGTGAAACACCAGTTGAAGTGAAAATGTTTTGGTAAGAAAGGCAGAACATACAAGAGGAATGGGAGCTGAAGAAATGTGAAAAGGCCATTGAAATGAAGAGTTGCAATATAATGATTGTGTAAATACAGTACTGATCTTAATTTTATAATAGTTCTAGTTAAGCTACAGCCGTACGTTAACTTTTTATAAAATATTCTCTCCTTGACCAAGTGGGACTCCTATTAATATTAAATAGAGATAAACCAGTGCATTGAGATTACATACACACCTTTATTTGCATACAGATGTTTATAAATCTTCATATTATTCATATCCATTAGGAGTTCTAGTTTATGAGTTTATAAACAAAGCAGAATCAATAGTATATGGTATAAAATGTAGTTGAGTTACAAAATACCTCATGCTTTACATGCTTTTTAAATGTAGTTTAAGGGGGGAAAAATAGAAAAAAACCCCAACCCCTAGAGTTAAACAATTCCAGAATCATGACACATAAACATAATCTTTGGTTATACTGTTTTCAGAGGAGAATAATTTTATATATAATTATTTTAATAGTGTGTGTGTGTGTGTGTGTGTGTATTAACTTCAATATAAATAGTATTTAATATATGTTATATATAAAATGTGTACATCTGTGTGTGTGTAGTTTTATTATATTATTTACAAATTTATGATCGCCCATGCTATTAGAATATTCATATACTACAGTACATATACTGTAATGTTTGGATAGAGGTAAATTAAACAAGTGAGCTTAACATCAGGTAAAACTTTACTAAACCTGTCAAAAAGTTTAGGCCATTACTTCAATGTGTTTTTTGCACTCACAAGGTTTGTATGTCCCTGTACTCTTTTCATTTTGCAGTTGTCCATTTGGAGTCAATTTCTTCTGTCCTTGGAAGTGTTATTTTCACTAAAAGATAAAAGATAGACAATGGGTTTAAAGCACCAACTTAACATAGACGTCTTGTAGGGGGCTTAGAAATGGCAGATCATGAGCTCAAACCTGGCTAGTCGAACAGCTGATTGGGAACTAGTGGAAATTAGAACATCTCTGAAGCTGTTCTGACTTTTGCCAGGGTCAGTTTGGATCCATCAACTTTCAAGATGTGAGATGTAAAGGTAACATAAATCTATCTTATTATAAACCCCCAATTTTCAGGTGCAACAAGCATTATGCTGGAATGCTAAAGGGTCTAACCCTATGTGCAATCAAGAAAACATGTTTACAGATTAAATTATATGGTTTTTCAATAGGGGAAGATATAATTTAGTTGGCCAGTATTTATTCTTTTGGTTGTTAATATTCATACAGCCCATTCTTATACATTTTGTTAGTGAGTGCACAACAATGCCAAAGATTGTTTAAAAAAAATATTTTATCCGGTGCATGTATTGACAGATTATTACAAATGTAAATATCTGCTTTTTCGTTTGCTATTTTTCCTTTTATTGTCACAAATACTTAAGATATTTTTATCCTAAAATACTTTTCAATATAAATTGTAGCAACCTAATTTGTAAATATTTCCTTGGTCTCAAACCTGCATTTCTTGTATCCTTGCAAATCATTCCTAAGTTTGGACGTGGAATACTTTATACTGGCAGAAAGTGTTCTTTTCCCTTTCTCAAAGGCGAGGATGGTTAAGCAGAAGAAACATGCAACAGACAAAAGAGGAAATATTAAACTGCTTTTTGAGAGTGGCAGCAACCAAGATGGTAAAATTTGGTTGAAGTTAAACCTGAACAAGATGGATGTGATACTGGAAGACAGAAGAAGGCATGTGATGTGTGCAATAGTAGTGCAGTCTCCACTGACTTTAAGGGCACATCCCCACAAGCAGGAACATGCATTTCCCCAGGGACAAACAGTAGCAGCACACATTTGTGCCACTGCTACTTGCCCCCAGGAAATGCCCCTGCACGCATGCTCTGGCATACAGCAAGTTGCTCAAGGTAGGATATGGGAAGCGGGGGCCAGCACCTGGACTGGCCCCAGCTACCTTACTTGGAATCCTATGAGCCTCTCAGGGCTGCAGCAACAGTGATCCAGAAATGCTGAGCCTGGCCAGAAGTCAAAGCATGGCTCTGGCCATCCAGGCTCTGTTTCAGGCTCATATGCTGATGCCACATGCACTGCCCCACTTTTTTTCTAGCACAGGTTTTTGAGAGGTTTTTGGTGTGTTTGTTCTTCCACTGGGAGATCCTGGTGTCAAAAAAAGGAAGGCGTGCATGTACAAGACATGCAGTTTGTGAAGCTGCAGATGGATTTGTGGCACCTCAAACCATATGTGTGCTCTCATGGGTACATGCCCTGATAGATCAATTAAGTTCACAGTTTTGCAGTTCTCCTGGATTTTTCATTGATGCTAAACTCTTACATAATACATCCATAAGTAATGCTTTCTTCCATCTTTTTTGCCTAAGACACTCTATTCCATTCTAAGATAGGATGACCTGGAGTCAGTTGCTGCAACCTTCTTTATTGAACTGAAGAACACAATATAACTGGGCATGAAAAACAATAAGTACTTGGGTAACTAATTAATGTAAAATACTGCAGCACATCTGGTTACTGCAAGTACTTCAAGCTTATTTATCCTCTTCAACTGCAGTGTCCTATAGAATGCCAATTCAAGTTCAAGACCTCTGTTCAGTCCACCAGCCATTATTATATGGCATGTGCTTTCATATCTGAAAGATTAGATGAAGGCCAAGGACAAATCCTGCTCTGCAATCTCAGTGAGACTTTCCACAGCCAGGGTAAAGTTCACCAAGCTAGGAGGCAGAGAGTTTTCTTGGGGCCAGGGCTATAGTATTTATTCCAATGCTTGTTATAGACCCAGCTCTCTATAATAAAAATATGCCAAGATGTCTCTACTACCTACATATAAAAATGCATTCTATGAAAATGCAACAATCACCTGCAAAGAATCCTCATCCAAAGAGATGATGAAAAGCAACCAGCACCTTTGTAAGCAATTCCAGTTATTATCGGATAATGCACTTCAAGACCTTGTTACAGTACCACAGTGATGAGAACAGTAGAAGAACTGATTCAGTATTACAAACTATAGCACAGGTATGTAACACAGTGACCTAAAATCTCTCTCTCTTCAGTCTATCTAGGTTTATTGTTTCAATTCTATATAGAGACAGGAGATGAGAAACAAATTCAGCTGTGGATCCCAAATCCTAATTTCCCTAGCATTTGGTATATTACGATCTAGACTTCTGGTTCAGATCATAACTGAATTTAAAAAAAATACAATGCATACAATATATTAGTATGCCTAAAAGCATGAAAATTATTGAGTAAACATATTTTCTGTAAGCCTTCCCTTCAAGAAAAAGCTTCCATCAAAGAATATTATTCATGAGATCCCTAATATTTAGATAAGGAAATGCAAAGTATTAGAACACAAAGTCCCAAATCAATTAAAAGGAATCCTCATAGTTCTGTCTGTACTTTTGGTTCAGCTGTTTTACTATCATCTATTAGTCTAACAGGTATTGGTAGGATGCAATTCCAGTACCTTGATTGTCTCTAGGATTTCAAGGATTACTTAGTACATGCTTGGGAACTTCTTATGTGGCCCATCTAAGAAAACTGGAAGGAGACTAGAAAATGCATAGGACTCATGGGAATAGACTTACAGAGTTGATATAACTCCACCTAGTGCTGAAAGAAAAAATCACTAGTATTATATATAGTTTTGTTACGGATTTTTTAGACATTCTAGGTGGCAGGAAGAAAATAAATTCCCGTCTTTAAAGAGATAGCATCTAATCAAAATATAACTTGTTTATTTTGCTGAAGGGGCACTATTGTTTTAATAACAGTAGCAAAACCAAAGGACCCAAAATAAATAGAAGACTAGCCAGAAATAGTAAGGTGACTCAGTTACGTGTTGTCAGTTAAAATAAACCTGGTTTTTAATTAGCATTGACTTACAGTTGTATAGAGATTTTAAAGCCTATTGATTATTCCTGAGAATGCAATTTCTAGAACAAAAGGACCTTTGATTACATGAAATGTCCAACCCCTTCAGCTTTTTTAAATTTTAATGATTTGAAATGCTTGAAAAGATTCCACCAAGAGGAGAAATTGTGGGAAAGAAAGAATTTTGTAATCTCTGGGGAGAGGACATCGCTGAGGAGCCTTTCATATTATTTAAATTGTGAACAAGCTGAAAATACTTAGATTAACAGGACAAGATTGTTTGGAGGGAAGTAGGGAAGACACTACTGGAAAAAGTATAAGGAAGATTGTTAAAGAGACTGAAATAAAAAAAGGTAATATCTAAATAATTTGGAAGAGACCACACAGACGTTCCTCAGAAAAAGATATTTTACAATCCAGGCCTTTCATTAGTATAATTTGACTTTGGGGGAGAAATGTTGATTTAGTTCAGCTGTGGATCTGGTTCTTAATATTTCCGAAAAGTGCAATCAGAATCTTTGAGGGGTGGAGAGAATTATATCTTCAGACATTCATGTATAGAGCTTATGAATAATTGTGATTATTTATTCAAACTTTGCCTCTTTTTTTGCTCTCAAACTGTTCATAAGCAGCTAATGATTTCCTCAGTTTAGTATGGGTTTTTTGCAAATCATTTTGCTGAATGCCAGCCAGTAATGCTAGATCTGTTGGTTGTTCAAAAAAAAAAAATATTGTCATTCTGTCTTCTAAATTAAAGCTGTTTAGACTGTACACACAGCAACTTAGCATGAGAAAAGGGAAAGACGCAGAACGTCCTTCCAGAATATGCAATATTCCAACCAGTGGAGAAAAGACTTCCTTTGAAAGTCAATTTCTAACAGTCCAAAAGTTTTGGTTTTCTGTTGGTTTGTTTGTTTTAACGCCCTTATACAAAGGCATCAGACTAATGGTGGACTTCACTAAGAAACTGCTTAGCTACACATATGTTAGCTTTCTTCTAGGTCTCTCCCTGAATTACTGACTTTCTAATATGATTGTTCAGGTTTCTTACCATGATTTTCCAAAATGAGCAGCCAAAGCTGATGTAACACCCCCTCAAATCCATTATTTTATGCCCATGAAAAGGACAAATCAGTTTTTACTATAGATATGTAGCTTATAGATCTTGAAACCATTGGTAATTACCTACATTTTCAACTTGGAAAATTAGAGAAATTGGAAATTTACTGCATTAAAATACACATCTGATCATTTGAATGCTTTCCTAAGATCTAGTCAATTGGGTTATACAGAAAATAGTGTAAAAAAATCTTTAAAAAGAAGTAACAGAGAGAACTCAACATGGGACCTTGATGGGTCAATTTCATACTAAAGTTCATGAGGCTACTTTAAGTGTTATTGGTTGAGAGCCATATAAAACACCTTTACTACAGTGCTATATGAATAATCCTTTGTATGAGAATAATCTCTCTGCAAGTATATGAGCACTTAGTAAAGGAGTGTGTCGAATTCTTAATCCTGGTATTGTAAGTCAATACAGTGGGTACCTCATTGAAAGAGAATTGCAATCAACAGGCTTGAATAGCTTAAAAAAAATGCTGAACTGTCCTTGAATTCAAACAGCTTTTTTAAAAAGGAGATTCATACTGTTTGTAAAGTGAATCAGAGACTCAGAAGTCCATTTTGTCATGCCACCAATGGTCCTCTTATAAACACTGCAGATCCTCACAAGCCAATAAACACATGAGAGATGCTTAATAGACATTTTATTGTTTCTAATTTAGTCTTCAGAAAACAGTGAAACAAATTTCAAAGACACCAGCGTGCATAACTAAAGAGACTCAACTTTTGATGTTGCAACATTTTCCAAGATACTGTAGTCTCTATGTATAGTAATGAACACACTTTAAATAAAGATGGACCAAAGTTGTAATTGGACCCAAATCCAAAGCTATTCAAAATGGGCCTTCAGGGATTTTGGAGGTTTTGGGGTGGGGGGTTGTTCAAACTGTGCATAATTAAGCCACTTTTACAAACTTCCACTTCCACTAGGATAGACAATTATACCATTATTTCTTTTTACACAAGCGCCCATCATGAAAAGGAGCAGAATTTACAATAGAGCTGTTCTATTTTCATGACTTTTAAAAGAGGCTATAAACTTAAAAATTTGGGTTTGGAGCTTTACAACCGCAATTTGAGGCACAACATCATAGAAACTATATTCTTGTTTAAAGCTTTCTGTTTAAGGTGCATAGTCTTTATTCAGCAGCCCTTTTCATATCAAAGCAAATCTGTGATCCCATTAGTGAAAGTACTACAATGAAAGACAAAAATTTCAGGGGGGAAAAACCCATTAGTATAGTTAATAACTTGAGATATTAATCTCCTTAATGGATTTCACTCTTACATGAAGAGAAAAACAAATAATTGAACAACTTCACAAAACTGAAAAAGAGACAATGATAATGAATTAATCATTCTTTTAAATATGTTATTCTGTGAGATATATCATTTTAATGTGTCATTTCAGATGCTACACTAAAATATATCATACTGCAGTTTTGCTGATTGGTTATTTTATAGGCATTTTTCATAATACTCTCTACCATACTCTGAACATTATGTGTTCTGTATGTCTTATCTCTCTTCCTTTGAGAGACAGAAGCACTGTATAGTTCAGCAGATGTGGATTTTCTATTTGAATGCAGCCCACCCCAGTAAGATATTTATATCTTAGTGACTGGGTAGGTGTCTAAATGGACAGTTAGAATGGATATGACCAAGTATTTAAGGCTATTGGTAGAGTTAACTGAGTGTAGGTAAAAGGTAGTAAATGCGAAAGGAGAGACAGTATGCAGAGAAGGATGGGATGGTGTGAGGTGGTAAGAGAATGAATTATTGAGAGAAAATGAATGAGTGGATGCAAAGGAGGAGGAAAAGGTATATAGGGACACTAGAACAGTGAAAAAGGTGGGCAACAAATAGAAATCAAAATGAATTAAAGAAAAATTAAACAGGAGCAACTTTATTTCTGATTCTTTCCTTTTGTCCTATGCTTTATCCTTTGGGTTTTCCAGGTAGTGGTTGAAGAGGTAGAAAAGGAAGGGATAGATCAAGGAAAATTTTTAAAAGTGTAAGTGAACTGAGCTAACAGCAGTTATGAAGGTTAATATGTTAAAGGGGTTAAGAGTATATCATCATTATGTTACTTATCATCCATATATAGTGTAATAGAAATCAGTAGCTTTAACCAGACTGGCAAGCATCCACACACCTTATACATGATATGATGTAATATAAATTTCAGGACAACTTGCATAGCACTGTGGCAATGTCATTCATAAACGATGCAGTCATCCAAAACTTACGCCCATAAAACCTTCATATCAGTCCACACAGGCACACATTTTCTCTGTGTATAGTTAGTGAAATCCTGGACCAATGAAGCCAATACCAAAGATTCTATTGACTTCACCAGAACCAGCATATCATATATATGGATGCACATTTCTGTCCATGATCTATACAGACATATTTTGGTGTGTATTCGTCTATTTGTCTATATGCATACTTTTACAAACACACAGATAAGCACACCTCGAAGTGACAACATGTGCAGCCTGTGGGCATTTTTTAAGTGTAGGTCTTTTTCCACCAAAATTGATTCCATTTTTTTGCTTTTGAAAAAATGTGAAAGCGACCAATTAAAAAAAGGTTTTAAGAATATCAGGATGTCACTTCTGTTACTCACAGTGTAATACTATTCTTCTTGAGAAAGCAGTTAAAATACTCTTGTTCCCTTCCTGAACAGGAAAACAGTCTTTGACTTGGGAGATGTGCATTTATTAAACACAGTTCATTTATACAGGCTATTTAAGATGTTAAATGAACCATAAAGGCCAGATGACAGAGACAAATAATCCTCTTCCCTGAAAATGAAGAGTTTCAGGGCCTGGGTCTCTTTCACATTGATGCATTGTGTGAGACTGTAGGGCCTAGCTATCACTTTCTATGAATGGCTTAACCTTCAGCTCTGTGTGGTCTGTCTACTACTGTACCTTGTCAATTAAAGAAAATCAATATCTGGCATTTTTATGCTGAAAATGTGGCGCTCCCTTTGGGGGTAAATAATTAGTTCAGAAATGCTTCAGGCAATAATTAACCAAACTAGACTTATTAAGAAAACTGCCAACAGCATTTTTCTCTTCTCAGAGGTGTTTAATATCTAGCACAGATATTTTAAATTGTTTTTTGTTTTTTAAGGATTTTATAATTAACATAGTTTGATTGGACACTCTCCTATGTAATGAATTATATTTAACTGCAAAATCTCTGTGCACTTTTAGACCTCATAATGTGAATGAATTACCCATCTCAAAAGTCCCCTATTTATATTGTTATTCAATAATAGGGTTTGGGAGAAAGTGGGAACAATCACATGACATACTGTCTCTGTATTACTGATTTGGATCTTTTCCAATAATACAGGTATGCATCAATCTCCTTTTGAAGGCAATGGGAATTTCATCTTCTAGGATGAACTACAGATCCTACTGAAGTCAGTGGGAATTTTGCCATCAACGTCAAAAGATCCTGAATTTTACTTATGTAAATTTTCCAGAATGTGTCCAATATAGATTACAGCTTTACCTCATCTAACTACATGCTGATCAATGTTAAGGAGAAAATTAAGTTTCAAACTTGTATGCAGCTGATAGATAATATCAGAGACAAAACATAGCTTATTAAAAAGTGGAGACAAAGGAGACATTGTTGAAACACTCATAATATTCTTATTTTTTCATTAAAAAATTCTGACCAGATCAAGAACAAGGTACTTCAGGAACTGGTTATTTTTAAGGCCATTAGTCCCTTTGAAGTCAATGGACTCTTTTGTATGTTTAAAGTTAAACACATGCTTTACTAAGTTAGTACTGGGTAAATTGTCTCAGTGGAAGCAATGTAATGACTTCCATGATTATGTCAAAGAGGACATCCCTTATATAGTGCAGACAAGTGAACCATATGAGTCAGAGGGGGCTGCTCTGCAGGCTGGATTGAGTGACACTCACCAGGGCACTCACCCTGAGGCCCCCTCCCTGCCCCAATCACTGGGAACAGGACCTGGAGCCTGGCACAACCCCCTCCTGCCCCCACTGGGCTTGGGTCCTGGGGTCTCAGCACCACCCCTTCATGTTGGGATTGGTCCCCAGAGGTCTGGCACCCCTTGCTCACACCATAATTGGTCCCTGGGTGCTCTGATGTCACCACTTCCTGCCCCAGCATGCTGGGATTGGGTGTCAGGGGTCTAGCCCCATCCCCAACACTGCAATTAAGCTCTGTGGCCCAGAGCTGCCCCGCCTCAGCATTGCATGCTGACACCAGACACACAATCCAGTGTACAGGGCATAGAGATCTCTATGGATGTGGAAATTTAGGGGTGGGGAGGAGGAGGGAAGCAATGCCACCTCTCTCCTGCTACCAAATTTTTGGACCAGTGGGCAGTCCCACGGGCCAGATGACATGGGTCTGCAGCTTGGTAAGCCTGGTGTAGACCCAAGAAGTTAGAGATGTCCAATCTCACAGTTGGCTCAGCTGGCCCAAAGGATGTACATGTGAATCAAGACTATCTGTTCTACCTCAATGGTATTGAAATAAAGATAGATTAAGATGAGAATCATTGTAAGGAAGTGTGGAAATTTACTCAAGATAGAAAATTCCCTTTCTATATTTCTATGTTCCTCAGTTCACCTACCTGACAGTTAGTTTTTAGGAAACCCATCTCCTCCAATGCTTCATGAATTTAAATAGATTTTATCTATCAAGTTTAGCTTTTTTTTAATACAGAAATTACAATCATGGATTGATTTCCACATTTCATAGAAAGTATATCATCCATTTAATAATACAGATATGGGCAATCACAAAGATCAGATATAAAAGAAGACCATATTTACAGCAATTGAGAGGTCATAAATTAAAAGCAAGGCAATTCATTTTGCTTATGTGCCCAACAACCTTGCAACACTAAAATATTAATAATAGTATTGGATGCAATAGTTGAAAAGCAGGAATTAAGTAGCTTTTAGAAGTAAGGTCTGAAACAAAGACTGACTGATATACACCAAACTAAGACATGGCTTTGTAGACCTGATAGGGAGAGCTCATTTACTCTTTGTCCTGCTTTGTTCCGTTCGCTCTTATGACAGGGGCGGGCAAAATATAGTCTGCAGGCTACATGGGGCCCACCAGGCAATTTCATTCAGCCTGCGGATGCCTACCAACTAACTGTACCCAGCTTCCAGGTGGGGCTGCTACTGCCACTGCTACAGCAGCTAGGAAACATGCTCAGCTTCCCTGGTGTCCTACTTACTCTGGGCACCGGGTAGGGAAGCAATGTGGGGAAGCAAGGGGAGCTGCAGCTGGGTGAGAGCATAGAATATGAAGCTGGTGCAGTGTGGAGCCTGGCTGGACAGGGTGTGAGTGTGAGGGATGGTGGGGGGCTGTGAGGACACACACTCCCCCCATGGGGGTTGGACCAGCCATCACCAGCAGCAGTAGCAGATGGTGGGTGCTCAGGGCCCTCATGCCCCACGCAGACACTGCTGCCCACTGGCACCCAGCTTTAGCCAGTGCTGCACATGGTGGTAAGGAGTGCAGCCTGCCTGGCCCACCTCTATCACATGGGCTTCATGTAGCACACATGTAGATCTTGGCACTCACGCACCACCAAGGGAAGTCTTGTATGATGGAGCCAGCTGCCTTCGCCACCCCTGCCATGTGGGTCCCAGGACTCCACTGGAAGTTGAGGGGAGCCCCGCCCCCTGTTTACCAATCCCAGGATCTCCATAGAAAAGGGTAGGAAATGCAGCCGGGTTCATCATGCAGGGCTTCTCTCAGTGGCATACAAGTGCAAGGACCTGCATGTGTGCTGCACAGAGCCCCATGTGATAGAGGAGGGCCAACCTGGTTGCGCTACTTGCCATCACGAGCACAAGGAATGCCTGCATGGGGCATGAATGCCCTGAGTGCCCATCACCTGCTACTGCTGCTGCTGACATTGATTGCAAGGGCTGTACACACTAGGGGGAGTGTTTGGGGTCCCCACAGCTTCCCACCCTCCCTCACAATCCACAAACCCCACACACCCACATTTTGCCCCCACAACCATCTCACATATACACACACACAAACCTAACATACCCTATTGCCCTGCCACAGGTACAGCCACACTCCCTCACAACTCCCCTCACACACACATGGCCCACACCCCACCATACATACACACCCAGGCCCAGCCACACATGCACTATATAGGAGTAAGGCTTCACTTCTGAGTTATTGTGCAATCACCTCTATATACACCATGTAAACACAAATTATGTAAAAAATATTTTTTGTAATAAAATGAAATATTCTATAGTAGGTAGGTGTTTAACTTTTAGTGTATGATATGTTTTTTCTTGTTCCAAGATGGCAACCTTCCCCTTCCAAAATCAATACTCCCAGGAGTGGGAGGGATGACAATGGGAGGGCCTTCTGGTGGCAGAGGTCAAGGGTTAGGGGCAGGACTTTTGGTACCAGGATGGTGACCAGGTGAAAGGGCACTTGTCAAGGGAAGGAGCAGCCTTGACAGCCCTCGACAGGTCACCAAAAATCATTAAGTGGCCCTCCAGCTGAAATAATTGTCCATCACTTTTTTTATGACCTTTATAATATCAAGGGTTGCAATCACTATAACTGCACTAATATATATGCTCTATTGTAATAATTTTTAAAAACACATTGTTTACTGTTTGTATTACACTTTCTTCTGCCAATAATCTTGAATATTTTATTTCATAATTGTACCATATCCTATAATGGCTATAACTTACTGTTCTTCTTTCCCCGTTGCATAATTTCATAGCTTTAAACCAGTTTAACTCCACTCAAATTAAAAGAATTACACTAGTGTGTAAAAGTGAATTAGCCCATATTTCATCAGGCTCAAAGTTTCTTCCTCCTGATGTGTTGGGTTTTTAAGGATATAAAGATGTCACCGTCTTCCAAGTCAAGTCAGACATCCTGGTATAGTAAGCAAGCATTTTACTCTGTCACAGATTGTAACTGTAAAAGTTGGTTAAAAAACAATACCCTAGGTCACTGAACTGATGTAAATACATAAAACTCTATTGATTAAGGAAACTGATAAAATATAGTTTTCTGCTCCTGGCTACATCTGCTTACACTAGCTAAGGATTTGGCTCAATAATTTTAAAACACAGCTTGACATTTTTAATTATAAGAATGTTGCTTAGAAGATTAAAATTTGTCAGTATCTGTTATATACTTATTCCAGAAACAGAGGCATTCACCTGTTTTTGAGCAAATGGCAAGAGAGAACATAACAAAAAGGCACATCTTCTCCCAGATAATGTGCTTGACTTGGACACCATGAAAAATGAAAATACTCAGCAGAGAGAAAACACTACTAAGTCACCTAAACCATTTACCAGAATACTTTGCTTTCAATCACTTAAGTTACAAGTAAGTTGCTAGAAGATTTTTTTTTTGAAGTCCAAGAATACAAGAAAATAAAGACAAATGGTCCATTTTATTATTTTATATCAGTTAAAATTTCATGGGTAAATGTTGCCCTTACTATGGAAGCAGACTAATTAATTTTTCATGTGCTCTCATCTTTCTATACCTATTCATTGATCCTCACCTTTTCTTTTAAAAAAAAAACAAACAAACTTCCATGGACAGTTTACCATAGAAATTTAAAATAAGTCATTAGTGATGACAGACAGTGCTGGGTAGCAGTTACACAGGATTAAAAAAAACAAAACCAAACCTTGGATTTCTTCTTCCAGGGCCTACAGCTCATTGTCCCACTTTATTTACCAGTAAAGTATTTGAGATAACCCTTTCACCCCCAGGACAATCACAGCTAATTTGAGCTAACTGCCATTCATTCTAGGGAGATACTGCATATGTAAAGGGCTATACTAGTCCTAGGTTTTGACGGGTCAGTCATAACGGTCTCAGATGCAATGTCTGTTTTCACTCAGAGGAGGCATGTACGCATACGAATGCTGCAAGATAAGTTCAGCTTCTGCTAGCATTGATCCCCTGGCTGGGCTCTCAGACCCTCGGTCCCACACACAGCCCTTCCTCTGGGCTCTCAGGCCCCTGGTCCTGCATGCAGCCCTTCTCCAAGCTCCGGAACCTTCTGGTCTGGCTTACCCCCTTCCAGGCTTGCGGACTTCAGCCCAGCTCAGCCCTTCCCTGGGCACCTGGGCCCCCTGGTGCAGGTCTCAGCCTTTCCCCAGGCTCCTCAACCCCTTACTGGGCCCCACCCTCAGTCTGTGTGCTCTGAGGTTACCCGCTCCCTAAGCAGGCCTTGAGTTTACTGCCCCAGGGCTCATGGCTAAATCACCAGCACCACTCGAATAAAAAGGAAGCATCTCTGCCCTCTGGCAAACCCCTCAGGCTTTCTGTGGGTTCAAAATATAACAAATGCCCCTTGCCTGTTAAACCCTCTCTCCCGTTGCCCAGGTAACCTTCCTGTGTTCCCAGGCCTGCAGGGCTGTTTATATAAACTCCAGTCCCTTCCGGAGCCCTGCTGCCAGGAGCATCTCACTTCATGGCTGCCAAGGAGAGTCCCCCTGCCCGGCTCAGGCTCTGGGATAATGTAACTCCAGCCAAAGTCCTCTTCTGCTCAGGTGAGTCTCTCATTAGCCCCTGCACCAGCTACAAGCAGCCTCACAGGCTGCTTGCTCCCTTAAAGGAGCAGGTGCACCCCAGTGCCCTGCTATATTTAGTACCTGATGAAAAGGCCAGGGTAAGATCCTGGCCTTGATCAAATCAATGGAAAAAGTCCTGTAATCTTTAGTGGGGCCATGATTTCACCCCTTACGTAATACTTTAGAGGTGCTCGGTTTAGATTGTGCACAGACACTCAGATGTTCTCGGAGAATTCTCCCTGGCTTGTTTTCCTGGTAGAAAAAGCTTCTCGGAGATGCCTGTACAGATATTCAAATGCTAGGTGCCTGAAGGGCAGGAAGCCTGCAGTGATAACACTGTACAGCCAGACATACAGTGATAACACTGTACATCTAAGTGTGCTCTGCAGACCTCCATTTGCCCATGGATAGAGGGCAGAAGTGCACAGGGCAGCTCTGATTGACTAACCCAGACTGCTCACAGTCAGCCTACATTTCCCTGCAGCACAATGTAGGGCTGTAAAGAGGGTGTGTTCTGCTCCCTGATCCAAATGAACATCAGAGTTCAGAAAGGAATGCACTGGGCATGTCTACACATGTTTTTAATGCTCAGTAGCCTATTCTACTGTGCATTAAAGTGTCACAGCAAAAACAGTGCTCATACATTAATGTGTTGTTGAATTAGTCTACTGTGCATTCATTAAGTGTCACTAAAAAGGCATTTCTTTTTGCTAACCTAATACACCTTTATGTAGTACCTCATATTAGAGGTACTAAACTTAATACACAGTAGCAAAAGCACATTAATGAACATGTAGATGCACCTACTGTCTCCCAAGAGGAGGTGGGAGCAAAGCACCCTGGGATGCTGGACAACTGCACTGTGGCTTCTCTCACAAAAGTATGTGTACAGACATTCACTCTCCCAGAAGAAACTCTTTTGGAAGTGATTTAACCCTGTTCATTCATGGGTTATTTTTCTCCTGGAACAGCCATTTTTACTTTGGGAAAGAAATCCTGCATATTGGTACACTTGTGGTTTCTTCTGGAACAGCAGTGACTCCCCAAGAGAAACTAAATGCATGTACATGCCATTGGTTCTTTGAAGGACCACAGTAAAATAGGGAGTAATTATACTAAAGTCCGTAAAGTCACATCAGTGTAAGACAGACCATTTTCTCTAGCATAGTACTGTAATCAGCCTCTTTGACTGCCTAACAAGAGTTAACACACACTGTATATTCATAGGTAAAAAGGCAAGACTAACAGGTACTAAGTTGATCTACTTCATGGGGGGAAATGGCCTGAATGTGGAAAACAGAGCTTTCCATTTAGTTCATAGCTTTGGGCAACAACAAGTTTATCAATTGCATCCTTTTATTTTCAGCCATCTGCCTAGTTTATGAAAAGAAGATCTCCATACAAACCTCCCTGATCTATCACTATATCAGATTAACAGAAAATTATTTCTAAAACTGACAGGTTTTAGACAGGCCTTTCAACAGAACAATAAAAATCCAACAAGTATTTAACCTGAGAATTGTCAAGCATTTTAGAGATAATCAGATGATGATTCTATGGATAAAATAACAAATATACTTAGTTCAAAGAGACCCTGCAGTTAGACTTTGGTATACATTGATATTTGCCTGCAGGCTTTGATTATGCTGTCTGATAACCAGCTATTAATTGAGGACTTTGTTGGGGATTTTGAGTATATTCTGTCACAACTGACCTTGTGACTATCACTGGAAATTCAACAAAGCACATGTATGATATCAAAGTATTGGCATTTTCTCTGCCATGTTAGCAATGATGAGAAGAGCAGCTGGAAAAAACATATTAGATATTGATTTCTTTCCCATTCCTGAATACTGTTTAATTAGATTTAGACTGTAAACAATGCTACTGTCTTATCATAGCAATGGATCAAAAGGCAGATTTAATATCTGTATACTTTAAAATGTTAGTTGAACTGAGCTGTTGTAGTTTATGTATATTCGTTTCAAAGGAAAGACATTCACATTTTCTGTGTGTATGAACTAATGGGGGTAGCTATATGCTCCTAGTCGGATCCTTTTGTTTTACCACAGCTGCTGGTTTTACTTTAGTCCCCTCAAGATACAAGATATTGGTAACAACCGGATGACTACACACATCACTAAGGAATCCTTGAGGTAAATTATTTCATCTTATTGCGTTCTTCCACAATAGTGGAAGTGGATTTAAGACTCAGCTATACTACAATGTAAAGAGAATGCTCCGAAGGCAAAGGAGTGCAGCATCGGGTGCAATAGCCTGGTTCCAGCAGCCATTTTGTCAGGAAGTGAGGCAGGCTGTCTAGATTAGTCTCAATGTGTGCTAACATTCACTCTGCAAAGAGTTGTAGTGTATAATCACATCTTTTTTCTTGCTATTATAGTAAAATAGTCACAGTCTTATGCACTAATGCAGATCACAGCCTAAGATGTGTATATGAGAGGTGGAGGCAAAACATTCTTGATTCGAGGGAGCTACAAAACAAATATCTAGGGATTAAGTGAATCGAGAGCCTGTACAAAAAGCTGCAAAACTATCCTTTTTGAGGAGATCTTTCTGCCATAAAAACAGGGCTTATCACATTGACATCTTATACACAGAATTCTTAACCAGGTCACAAATTTAAAAAGGATTTAATAAAGATAAAACAAAACAAATCAAAAACCCTCTACTCAACGTAGACATGTTGCCAATAAAAGTGAGAGGTCCCAAAGATTCTGTAATGTTTGTGAAAAACCTTATTATTGCTATTACTTTTACATGGAATATGTTCAGAATACAGTGATAGGCAGCAGTATAATACCTTAAGATAGCTATAGCCTACAGTAGGCATCTGGCTAATAAGATGATAATATTTAACTTTTGTTTCTTTTCTTGTAAAGGACCTTATCTTAAATTGAATCCCGTAAGAGGATACTTGTGACCTTAAAGCAGGAAATGACACAGAATAGAATGAATGGAAGTTTAAACAAAATGGAAAACTGCAGGAAGTGAAGCAAGACGCAGTAGATTTCACAGTAAATGTAATCTTGATTTATTTGGGGGCAAGAGAGGACAATTTAGACCAGTGAAAATACTGTAATAATGTTTGGTTTCATATCTGTGCAGTTGGGAATTATTTTTCCACTTTTATTTTTAATAATTACATAGGGAACATTGGATTGGAAATCACTGGAGTACCCCTTAGAAAGTCTTTGCTTTTATAATGTCTCACACCACAGATTTTGCCGACTGTACTACAACGGTCAAGGAATTCTGTGAGCGAAGGAGGAGGAGACCAGTTTATTCCCTGGGAGTAGAATAGCATACGCTCTTGTGAAGCTTCACAGGTAATATCGTCCACAATAAACGCTGGGGAAAAGTATCCATATTGTCTAAAAATACAAAAATCAAACAACTGCCCTGGTGGATATTCACAGCTGGGTGTATGCATTGTTCCTGATCTCTCTGCAGAAGGTATATGTCACTGATTTAATTTAGGGCTTGAGGGGCCGTGTGCGTGCTAGAAATTATCCAACAAAGATCTTATTCTCTTGACACTGGCCTCATCTACATGAGACACTAACTGCACAGTAGCTCGATACTACAGCACAGTAGTGTCTCATGGCACAATACATGATGCGACGTTACTGCACAGTAGTAACAAGCTACTGCATGATTAGAATCGCCAAGAAACAGAGGGATTACTGCAAAGTTACACTGGTTACTGCACAGTCATTTAGTATTTATGTATGAAGTACTAAATGACTGTGCAGTAACAACCGTGCAATCTGTGACTTATATAGACATGGCCACTGTTGCCCTTTTACCAACTCTCCCTATTTTTCTTTGCTTTTCTTTACTTCACACTAGATGCCTTCTCATCTTTTACTGAAAGACCATCATCCTTGTATCAAGGGTCTGTCACCACTGCTGAGGTACTTCATACTGGGTACGTCTATATGTGCTCCGGACTGTGAAGTTGCTACTGCATAGTCCTAGTGCTGCACGGGTCATTTCCAAGCCTACGGAGCAGCAGCAATGAGCTACTGCACAGTAGCTTGTTACTATTGTGCAGTAGCATTGAGTCATGGTTTGTGTCCACCAGCTGTATGTCACCATAGCTCATTGCTACAGCAACATATTGTCTCATGCAGATGCACCCACTGGGCATGTTTACATATGCAAATGCTCTGGAGTGGGTTTACTTTAATTTACTGTAGGGTAAACCCACCCTGGGCAGACATCTATACATGTGAGGAAGCAGGAGCAGGTTTGCTGCTCATGGCAGCAGTCTGCTCTAGTCCCTGCCAGCCCTGTACTGGCCCCCTGGAGCAGCGAGGAGGAGTTCTAGGCTCCCCCTAGGTGCAGGCTGAGGGGCTGGCAGGGAGCATGCGGCCAAAAAACAACAGGGGATGGGAGAGAGCTCTCTGGCAGGGGATGGGAAAGAGATCTCTGCCCCAGGGAGGAACCAGAGCCTGAGCAGGGACAATGTCTGCATGCCCCAGCAGCAGGAAACTCCCATTCTTCACTACCTGATTACAGAGCTGGGACTGGGAGATACAGATCTCCCAGCTCCCACTCCATGATGGTGGAGAGTGGGCTGGGAGCTCCAGGCTGCTGGGGCACAGAGACATTGATCCTAACCTGGGATCCAGTAGTGGATCCCACCCCATCATCAGGCAGCTCCCATGGGCAAAGAGCAATCTTCTGCCTCTTGCTGTGTAGCTGACAGGGAGGACATTTGCTCTCAGTAGGCTGTATACACATGCCATACTGTGCAGTAATTACTCTGGAGTAAATCTGCTACTTATATTTACAGGTAGCATGTTTACTCATGATTAGAACAAATTACTGTGCAGTAAGTGTCTGCACATGTAGATGGTGATGCTTAATATGCAGTAATTTGATCTAATCGTCAGTAAAGCTCAATGTCAAAGTGATGCTGAATACCAAACAATGCTTAAGTGTGTACTACATATCATCCACATGTAAAGGAAGACAAAAGTCTTTATGCAAAGACTTTTTGTATGTCTACATTGCAATGGGAACTGAAATTTATTAAGATTAGCAGTACCAGATAAAATGGAATAGTACAGGTCTCCATCTGAGCTAGCTACTTGAATAAGCACCCAAAGACTCTACTGGGCTCTTATAGCTGCAGCATATATGTGCTGCTGCATCTTCACTATTATTCTTGTCAGATAGCAAGATTAAAATTACCCTGGTAATCACTACCCATGCTATGCTCAAGTGTTCAGTGTAAACATAGCCACAGAAGCTAAGACCAGGAACACACACTCACATATGAGTATATATGATGCATATGTGTCTATGGATTGTGCCCCTTTAAAGTTCAACACTTTTCCCAGTGTTCTTTGTGTTCATAGATTAAACTCCGAACAGGCACAATACACACAGATACATACACATGTTTTGTGTGCATATTACATCTATACGCACATTTTTAATATAGGTAAACACATATATCAACCCTCCAGCCTCTCCATTAACAATCAGCCTATTTTCAGTCAGTGTAACCTAGTAAGTGGATCATACCAAGGGCTTTGAAGGAGAAGAAGATAATGGTCGTATGTTTCTATACAATATGTATACCAACTTCTGCTGCATTTTCAAGTATCAGGCAGGTCAAGTTATCTCATTACCTAGGACTATTTTGATGTTCTAAATTGTAACTGAGAGTTGAGTATTTCATTACCTACATAATACTTCTAACTCACATACATTTAAGTTCTGCTAATGGAATTCTAAAACTATGATGATTCATGACAGTCAGATAGCTATATTCTCCTTTTGATTCTTGCAAAACCTTCATTAGTATTAAAGGGAGTTATGCACAAGAGGAGAATATACCCCAAAGTCTATTAATACAAATGACATCTTCCACAAACAGTCTTCTAAACAGCAATTTGGGTGTCCTAAAGCTCTCAAGTCATTCAAGAGAAATGACTCTGATGTCAACATTTGAGCAGCAGAGATTCATCCATTCTCTTATAAGCACTCACAAGAGACTCTCAGCAAGGCCTTTTTTTGTTTTAGTTAGTGGAAATGTCTTCCATTCTCAAGCCTATTAACTTGTAACAATAGAAATAATAGCAGCTGAGACAGGTGTAGAAAGTTTAATTCTCTTCTTGTGAGCTTAGAATTTAAAAAAAGGAGTTAAAAAAAACCCATGATAAAAAAGGGTATTAAAATTCATGAATGCCAGTATAATATAATTTTGATCTCCACAGTTTTTCAGGGATTGTTGTCAGTTTCTATTCCACTGTTAGCCATCATTAACAGCAAATATGACAGATACACTAATGAAATCGATTTGGTCATGTTATCAATTTAACTCAAAAAATGTAACCCCATTTTATTATCATGTAGGTTATAAAGGCTTATAGGCTAAATGTCATCTGTCACTGGGGAAGAAAGTGATCTGTTGTAGTCTCTAGTAACAAAAGGTAGGCAGTAAGCTAGTTATTTTTTTTCCCAACTGACAGACTGTGTTGGTTACTACAGGTAAACAGCAACCACTCTTAAATCCTGTTGGGGGTGAGAGCAGAGAAAGGGTGAATGGTGAGCTGTACAGTTTTCCCATGCTGGAAGATCTTCAATGTAATTAACATAAGTTGGCCTTGAAATGAGGTATGTATTAAAGGTACGGAACAGGTGAGACAGCATATTTTATAAATAAATCACCCTTAAGTAGTTGGTACCTTTCTGATACAACTAAAATAACTCTTGATACTAAGGAAGCTTTGAAGGTACAATGAATATAGTGTGGGACTCTGATATACAAGTACACATCCTATTAGTATCAATAGAGTTTGCATAGAGCTCTGCCATGCTCCTGTGTAGGTCTTCTGAGATGAACCTCTAGCAATTTCTTGATATTGACTGGAACATCCTGTTTAATGGACTATGTAGTTGTGCAATGAGTTTTGAATTGTGATTTCAGAGCATAAATATGAAATTGCATATTGAAACAAGTGTCACCAGGCATTACTGATACTCACAGCCTTCCATGTTCTTTTTCCTGCTCAGCTTTGGTAACTCTGTAAGATGCTGTATTATGTAAGGTTCTGGAGTGAGGCAGCAGTGCAAGGAGTACAAATTTGTTCTTTAGCTTGGTCTCCAATTTGATTCAGTTCTTAGACCAGTGTGGCTCTCTGAGAGCTAAGAATTGATATTGGGCTGAGATTCCAGCGGAGAAATACTAATTGTTCTACAAACCATGGTTGATTAATTGAGTCTGCTCCAAAGTGGTGGATCTTTGGCACATCGCAGGACAAAAAAGTGTCTGTATAAATGCCCCATGAAATCCCTTTTAACCCAGAACTAATGTATGTGTACAGAGAAACTAGTTTTTATTTTGAAGATAGCAAGACCCTTCATTACTTATTCTTGACCACTGAGAAGCTAGTCTCTGAGGCCCAGACAACTGCTAGCCTTTAACAAAGACATATTCTCCTTTGGAAGAGGGATAGCAGCACAAGTTAAGAGTTAGATTTGACTTTTAAATAATTTAATAATTCTTTCAGTGGGCTTTCTTAGTGGGATTTCCTTAGCAAGCCTATCATCCTGCAAGAACATACAGTCTACATTGCAATGGCTGCAGCAATGCTTGATAGGCACACCAAAGCTAGCTTTAAACTAGTGAAGTTGGATACTACCAGCTGCACAGTACTGACTTCAACACTGGCTAAAAAACATGCTTGAGAAACTTGGTATTATTTAGCAGGTAGTCCACACTGAACAGCAGTAGGACCCAGCACTAAAACCATACCAGCAGGACCCAAGCCGCTTAGTATGAAACTAACTCAGGTGAGCCTATATAGGCTGTAGCAATTGCAACAGACATCACATTAGTGGTATCACCAGGGCTAGGAATAGATTACTGGTTCCACATAAGCCAGTATAAGCTATTGAAAACTGGTTCAAATCTGTAACACAACAGAAATACAAAGCATATAAACCAATTTCAAAATGGTCAAAACCAATTTAAGATAAACTTGGAAGGATGTAGTATCAGACTTAACTGATTTAGATTAAATCAGTTTATTGAACTACTATCCCAGATCCCCTCCAGATTCAAGTTAACTCTCATTCCCCCAGCATCACAGGATGCTTTTCATTACATCCCCCCACAGGGTGGGTGGACTAGACTTGGTCCAAGTTGTTTGCTCCAACAGAGCAGGGAGGTGTGCTCTAGCACCCTCCTGCCCCCCACCCCGAACAAGCTTCTGGCCTGGGCCACTGTACGTATCTGTCCTTATTTCCAGAATCATAGTATCATAGTATCTAGGGTCAGAAGGGGCCTGGAGCAGGCCATCTAGCCTGAGCCCCCGCCAATGGCAGGAACGAGTGCTGGGGTCACAGGACCTCAGCCAAGTACCTATCCAATCTACTCTTAAAGACGCCCAAGGTAGGAGCAAGAACAA